>JAKTSO010000006.1:0-342052 GCA_030580275.1 Groenewaldozyma sp. yHMH443
ATGTCCCGGTGGGCCTCGTAATTGATGCAGTCGATGAGGATGTGTCTCACAGTTTCTGGTTCCCCACAATCGCAGACGTGGGGCCTGGAGGCAATGTTTAAGCGTCTGATCTTCACTAGGGCACTCAATCTTAACCAGTTAGTTAGTTGTGTTTTGACCAACTTGTGAGGGACCAAGAGATTATCGGCAGCGATCAACGTGGACTCTTCGGGGTTATATATCTATCATCATCACTATAACAACAGCCAGAACGGCAGAGATTTGCGCGACCGCGTGGCACGGCTATAGCGCTGCAAGATGGTTGCTTACATAACCACTTATCGGTACGATTTTCCGCTGCCTGTTCCCGATACTGATCAGGTCGCTCTTAGCAAAATCTAGCCGTGCCATCTTATCGGGAGCTCCGGGGCCGGTTTCCATGACAACAGCCCGGCAAGGCTGACTTTTGTTAAGGTTAATCATCCAAGGGCTGCAGCAGATGAGGATATCGGCCAAACTATCTCGCGTTTAGTTCCGAAGCCTGGTGCCGTTGACCACAAAAAACTAGTACCAACCAAGCTGATATATAAGTACCTGTAAATCCCTCATCTCATTCAATTCCACTATCATCTGACAACATACAATGAATACTTCAGACTCAGACGTTGAAAAGGGCTATCAGGATGATACGCCCGAAGCTTACTCCAACAATGACCCCAACCGCACAGACGAGCCTGACCTTGCTTATGACGACGAGACCAGGTCAGTCATAGAGCGAACAAAGTCACACCCTGACAGTGACAGCCTGGGTGTGAATGAAAAGGACCCATGGAAATACCAAATTGATGCTGAGACTGGGTTCCGGATAGTCACGTTCAGAGACGAGGACAAGGCCGACCCAAGGCAGTGGAAGACTTCATACAAGTGGCTTCTGACTGCCAGTTTGGGGCTCATGTGTTTCATGGTTGCTTTTGCATCAGCAGTAGTTACAGGTAATATCGATGGGCCTGCTATTTATTTTGGAGTCTCTGAGGAGGTTGTCATTCTGACCGTAACCCTGTTTGTGCTAGGATTCGGTATTGGACCTCTAGTGTTTGCTCCTGTTTCAGAACAGATTGGACGACAACTTGTTTATGGCGTGACCTTGCTTGTTGCTGTTGTTTTCATTTTTCCCTGTGCATTTGCCAAAAACATTGGTACTCTGCTGGTCTGCAGACTTATTGATGGTATTGCATTCTCAGCGCCAATGACAGTTATTGGTGGCTCTCTGTCCGACATGTGGACCCAGCGCCAGAGAGGTGTAGCCATGGCTATCTTCAGTTGTGCTCCATTCCTGGGTCCTTGCATTGGTCCTCTTGTAGGAGGTTATGTCGGTGACTACACCGGCGACTGGAGATGGGTTTACTATGTCTTGATTATGTTCTCCGGGGGTACCTACATTTGGTGTGTCACTATTGTGCCTGAGACCCACCATGCTACAATTTTGAAGAGAAGAGCCAAGAAGCTTAGAAAACTGACTGGTGACGACAAGTATAGAGGTCCCAATGAGATTACCGAGAGGAAATTTAGCGAGGTCGCCAAAGTTACCCTGCTGAGACCCCCACAACTCTTGACTGAGGTTATTGTCTTACTGGTTACAGTGTACATGTCTGTTCTTTATGGACTGTTGTACATGTTCTTCTTCGCCTACCCTGTAATCTTCGGTGAGGGTAAAGGTTGGACTGATCATGCCACGGGTCTTATGTTTATCCCTATTGCAGTCGGAGTCCTCCTTGCTACCGCCATCTCGCCCTTTGTTAACAAGGACTACATTAGAAGGGCTGAGAAGTACAAGGAACGTGGCGAGATCCCCCCAGCAGAAATCAGACTTTACCCTATGATGGTAGGATGCTGGTTTGTCCCCGTGGGCCTATTTATTTTTGCATGGACCTCATTTCCCCACGTCTCTTGGGTGGGCCCTGCTTTGGCCGGCGCCCCCTGTGGGTTTGGGTTTATCTTGCTGTATAACGCAGCAAACAACTACATTGTTGACTCATACCAGCATTACGCGGCATCAGCATTGGCAGCCAAGACTTGCGTCAGATCATACTGGGGAGCATGCGTGCCCCTTTTCACTATTCAAATGTACCACAGACTGGGCTACGAGTGGGCTGGCACCCTAATGGCATTTATTGCCTTGGCATGCTGCGCTATCCCATACCTTTTCTTCTTCTATGGCGCTGCCATTAGAGCAAAGTCAAAGTATGCTTTCAACCCCGTCGCACCACCACCAAAAGCTTAATATTCAGAACAAACCCCTAAAATAGATGAATATTTCACCGTTGAGAATGTCTTACAAAAACAGGAGTCGCGTTTTAAAGTTTGAGTTTAACCGAGTTTACATTCCTGGGCCACCAACAGCCCCTAGCTTTGTATATAAACCTTTGAAGCTCTTTAATTCTGAGTAGACAAGAATGAAATTCCTCTTTCTTCTACTAGCAGGCTGCTCCTGCTTGGAGTTCAGCCAAGTCGACGACACTCATTTCGACATCAAGTTCGACAATGACCCCAGTATCTACTGCCCAGAGGGGCTGAACGGTCATCCGGTTTACTCAGACGGACAAGAGCTGAGCGTCACCATTGTGAAAGCGTCACAGGAACCCTTTGCCGAGCAATTCGCTCAAAAGTCGGCCATGTTCTACTACAGTATTGGGAATGGAACTATCCCTGAAGTGAACGATGAGGCTACCACCGTTGAGGCATTCAGAGACTCCATCAATTGGAATGCCGAGCAAGCATGCAGACAGTCTCTGCTAAAAGTGTACTCCCAGGGTAACGCGACTCACAATTTTTTTAACACCACCGGCACCAACTTCACCTATGTTCAAGTGCCCAGAGAGTTTGAGGAAGTAAATGACCTTTAACTCTCAGCTGTTGTAAATTACATAGTAAAGTATAAGCCTGATCGCACGTGACCAGATCTTGAAATTTGAACTTAAATTTAAGAATTTTCAAGTACTAAGCTAGAACGAATTTTCAAAGCTTCACTAGCTCTGTCAAAATTCAACAATGGCTGAGACGAAGCTGAATTACATGATTGTGGATGGATCCTTCGTGGACCTAGTCCAGGAGGCCGCATCATATATAGACCAACTCCAGGGGACTGGCCAGGATGGCGCAGAGGCCGGGGAGTACGAAAAACAGGTGTCGGAATTGATTGAAGGCGACAAGCAAGATGAATTATTTTCTTCGCTAGCATCCAAGGGCGGAGTTTTTGCCAAGGGACAAGAAAAGGACATTGAATCTGCATACAACTTGGTGTTTCATATACTATCATTCTCATCAAATTTTGATGAGCTGCTGCTCCAAACACTGGATAGTTTGATTACAAGCGAGGTCTCGGAAAATGCTACGCTGGCTGTTTTGGCCAACGCGTTCAATGTTTTGCCAGAGGATTCTGCAACTAGGAGGGAAATTTTCAACAGATTGTTGAGTTACGCTGAAAAGACTAACAACATTCATTTGTTGGTCCCCCAGCTGAAAAACTTGGAGAAATGGTCCAACAACTGGAGCGATTCTGAGACCGAGCGGGGCGAGCTCTACGCCAAGATTAGCAAGGTTCTTGCTTCTTCTGAACCGGACTTGTCACACCAATACTTGTTCCAAGCAGTTTCAGCACTGAAATCGAGCTCGGAGCTAGCCGCAGAGCTTGTCAGGGACTCGTTGGTCTCGGAGCACATTTACAACTTTGATGATATTTTGGTTCTTGAAGCTGTCAACACCGCCTTGAAGTCCGCCAACCCAGCATTATATAACCTATTGGTCATTGTTTACAATGGAGACTTGGCAAGCTTCAAGTCGGCCCAGCAAGTTGAAGGGTTGGACTCAGAGGTGATTGAGAAGAAGACTAAAATCGTGGCTTTGGCTCGAAGAGCTTCACAGGCTGCCAACAGGACTATTTCTTATGAAGATATTGCATCTGCAATCGAGGTTGATCTTGAAGAGGTTGAACTATGGGTTATTGACGCCATCCGAGCAGGCTTGGTGGAGGGAAGACTTTCTCAAATGGAGCAATCCTTCGATATTCACCGAGTTAGCTCTGTTGGTGAGTTCGGTTTGGCACAATGGCAGCAGGTTGAAGTTAGCCTAGACAACTGGAAAGCTAGTCTCAAGGAAATCCTTGAAGTCGTTCGAAACGCAAAGGAAAGCGCCTCAAGAGAACGAGGTAACAAGTTCAGACAGCAGATTAATGTAGCATAATAAGTTATAAAAGCCTAAGGGTATTGAAGTTTAGAACACGGTCCAAATTATGTCGAAATCAAGGTCATGTCAGGTCATGAATCAAGGTCAATCAAGTCGTTTCCCGATTAGGAAATAGTGGTCACAAAAATTTAAGGGCTTCGACTAAATTCTAAATTTCTGTCCACCAATTTGTCCCTCGATACTTACAGTGGCATCGACTCTCGATAAAACCCTTTGAAATATTTGAATATCTTCACTTCCTCAACTTTCCAACAACCACAACAATGTCTCACAGAAAGTACGAAGAGCCAAGACACGGATCTTTGGGATTCCTTCCCCGAAAGAGGGCTGCCCGTCACAGAGGAAAGGTCAAGACTTTCCCCACTGATGACAAGTCCAAGCCCATTGGATTGACCGCCTTCCTCGGTTACAAGGCTGGTATGACCACCACCGTCCGAGAGCTCGACAGGCGTGGTTCCAAGATGGACAAGAGAGAGATTGTTGAGGCCGTCAGCATTGTTGATGCTCCTCCTCTCGTTGTCGTTGGTGTTGTCGGTTACATTGAGACCCCCCGAGGTTTGCGATCTTTGACCACCGTCTGGGCTGAGCATTTGAGTGACGAGGTTAAGCGACGATTCTACAAGAACTGGTACAAGAGCAAGAAGAAGGCTTTCACCAAGTACGCCAAGCAATACGCTGAGGACAGCTCCAACTCTGCCAAGGAGCTCGAGAGAATCAAGAAGTACGCTACCGTCGTCCGAGTTCTTGCCCACACTCAAATCAGAAAGACCCCTGTTGGTCAAAAGAAGGCACACTTGGCTGAGATCCAGGTTAACGGTGGTTCCATTAGCGACAAGGTCGAATGGGCCAAGGAGCACTTCGAGAAGACCGTTGAGGTCAGCGATGTCTTCGAGCAGGACGAGATGATTGATGTCATTGCCGTTACCAAGGGTAAGGGTTACGAGGGTGTTACCGCCAGATGGGGCACCAAGAAGCTCCCAAGAAAGACCCACAGAGGTCTCAGAAAGGTTGCCTGTATCGGTTCTTGGCACCCTAACCACGTCACCTACAGCGTTGCCCGTGCTGGTCAAGACGGTTACCACCACAGAACTTCCGTCAACCACAAGATCTACAGAGTTGGCAAGGCCGGTGACGAGAACAGCGGTGCTACCGAGTTCGACCGATCCAAGAAGACCATCAACCCCATGGGTGGTTTCGTCCGATACGGTGATGTCAAGAACGACTTCCTCGTTATCAAGGGTTCTATCCCAGGTGTCAAGAAGAGAGTTGTCACCCTCAGAAAGTCTCTCCGTGTTCAATCCTCAAGAAGAGCTCTCGAGAAGGTCCAGCTCAAGTGGATCGACACTGCCTCCAAGTTCGGTAAGGGTAGATTCCAAACCCCTGCCGAGAAGAATGCTTTTATGGGTACTCTTAAGAAGGACATTTAAACGTCTGTCTCTATGTAAATTGAGTTAACTTATATATCCCAAAAATTAATGTCTTTGAAAGTCTTTTGAGAACTATTTTGTAAACTGTAAGGTGAAAATTTGCTGGTGATCAGCCCCCGCATGCGGCATCGAGCGATGCAGATGACTTGCTAAGTGAAAGACACTTGCTTACCCGGCTTACCTTTTTATTCTTCCAACAATGACTGTCTTGTTCTTAGCGACCCATCCAAGGTCCATGTCCACGGCCTTGGAAAGGGCTTTTATCAGTAGAGACGACCTGTACTGTTTCCATGAACCTTATGGTGAGCCCTTTTATTTCGGGCCCGAGAGGATGTCTGATAGATACAGTCTGGATCAGATCTCTCAGAACAAAGCCTCACAAGTGACCTACAAGGATATCAGTGATGAGATTGCTTCCGAGAGCCAGAAATCCAATGTCTTCATCAAGGATATGGCCCAGTATCTAATCCCGTCAGAGGGGCTTGCCGAGGTTGCCAAGTCTTTCGAGACTGGCAAAGAAGAGGACAACCCTACTGTGATACCTCAAAACATTCTCCACGGCTACAAGTTTGTATTTCTAATACGCCCGCCTCAATTGTCTATCCCTTCCTACTACAAGTGCTGCATTCCACCTCAAAGTGAGACTACTGGGTTTGATCATTTCCGGCCCTCAGAGGCAGGCTACAGAGAATTGAGGCTGTTGTACGACCACTTGGTGAGGGAGGACGACTCAAACAACAACTTCAATCCTTTAATTGTCGATGCTCTGGATCTGGCTGCTAACCCGGAGAAGGTACTGAAGCAGATCTGCGAGTCTGGCGATATCCCATTTGATGAGAAGATGCTGCAATGGGATTCAAGTAGCGACAAGGTCCAGGAGAAGTTTGCAAAATGGGCCGGGTTCCATGAGGCCGTCCTCAATTCTAAGGGATTCGACGTGTCAAAGAACAAGGAGTGCAGCAGTACTTTCGAGATTGATTACGAGAAGTGGTCCAAGGAATGGACCGAAAAGTACGGCAAGGAGGGCGCTGCACTTATTGAGAACACTGTCAAGGATTGCATGGATGATTATCTCTATCTGAGGGAATACAAGCTAAATTTAGACAAGTAGAGGCTCTGACCCTACAAACCTTCGTTCAAGCTCCATAAACTCTACTAGTTTCTGTAAATCAGCAAGCTGGATCTGTAATAACCAGTTTTTGTAATCAGAGTCTATTTCCTCGGCTGGGAAGGGGGCATCGCAATTTTTGCAATTCAGTGATTTGAGCATCCCGGGCTTGTATTTCCCACCGCCAACCATGGGCCTGAAGCTTTTTTTTGCAGAGCTAGGAGAGGTGGTAGTGACATCTTCTTGACTTGTTTGAAAACGCAGCTTTGATTGCCTGCCTACTGTAGAGATGGCTTTGGGCGGGGTATTAGAATCAAGGTCGCGCAGGACCCTTCTTTTGTGGTTGTTTTGATAAATAAGCGAGGGTGTAATAGGCGTCGAGGGCATTCTTTTAGTCTTCTTCTGGCTTGATATAGGAGTTCCTTTGATAGCCTCCACGCGTTTTAGCGATAAATACTTGTGATAGCTCGCGGCAGTTTGGTCGGTCGCTCCACCGCCACCAGAGACCGGTGCACCAATAGGAGTAGTTTCTAGCATATCTTCCCATGTCATTCCTTCAGCAAGGCCCTTAACAGGGCTGCTGATTTTGAGCTGATTGCTCTGTGGTTCTGGGATTCCCTTGCCGTCCAGTATGTCTTGTATCGTTTGGTTGCCCGCCTCGAACGCGAGTAGGTCCATTCTATTGCTCAGCTTCGCGTCCAGCACTGGATCTCTATCTTCACTAGACGGAAGCCCAGAAGACAGTCCCGACGGCGTTGACATAAAGGACATTTCAATAAATAAAAGCGTGAAGCTGGTGTTTGTGTTTGGCGACAGCTGTGTTGTTTATCTTGAGCGAATCGCTTAGAAATATTTCTTAGTGTGAAGGCAGACTTCCTTTTTGGGGATGATCAAAACAACACACTTCCTTTATTTCTATTTCCCTGAATCTACAAAGTATTTCTCAACTGGCTCCACCAACTAGCTCTAATATACCCCAAAAACCCAGCTAGAGCTTCGAAGCTTCAGATTAGCTACAATGGAGATATACCGGGAACCGCAGATTGCAACCTCGCGTCATCATGCTGATAAGGAAAACGTTACCCCAGGCGGCGGAGCAGCCGCCAACTCGCCAACGCTAGCAAGAATACTCGCCAACAGAAACCGAGTTAAGAGGACTCCACTCAGAGAGCTCAAAGTCAAGTCACCGCGGTCTTCCGGGAAAAAGAAAGAGAGACAGCCTTTTTTGATATCAGACGTAAGCCTTCTTGTTTTTTGTTTTGTGTTTTGCCCAAAATACTAACTCGATAGTCGCCAATTGCACCTACCCGAAAACTCAACCTATTCTCAAACTTGAACGACAAATCAAAACCTGAAGCTCCAAGGTTATCAGCGCTGGCGCCAGGTTCAAGCTCTAGATTAGGGCCATCAAAACTTGGAGCTGACGCCGCAACGACTGCGTCTGGACGAGCTGCACCAGGACCAGGACCAACTAGGCGGTCCAAGCTTGACAAGCCCAAGATGCTTTTAATGCGATGATTATGAGAAGTGAACATCTATGCCACCGAGTCCTCCGAGGGAAACTCTTTATACCCTTAGCTTTTATGCTGCTCCTTTGTTTCCCTTGGATTATAGGACCCAGGAACTTAGTTCCTTAGCCCCTAACGCTTTATAATGACTTTTTTTTACTCCTCTTCCTCCTCCTCTCCATCTAGGATTCTTCGCTCCACCTCTTCGTCCTGTGCCTTCCCATCAACGGACTTCATTTTGGCAGTTAGAAACTGGTTTATCTGCTGCTGGATATTCAAAATCTCAGCACGCAACCCGGTAGCCTTCGTGGGAGCATTTCTATCTGTATCTTCAGATACTGCAGTTGGTGTTCCGCTGCTGAATGTCTGGGACTCCTGCCCATTGGCGAACTTTGCTTCAATCATGGTTGTTAATTCCTGAGTGAAAGTCATTTCGGAAAATTGGGCGGCTTATAAAAGTGTGTTTACGTAAGTTTTTGGTTCACTCTTGAGGCATAAATTTGAGTTACACGAATAAATACTACGGGACAGGCTCAGGGGTATCTATATCAATGGCTCTGCTTCTCATTTCTGGGCCGAGGTCATAGCTCACTTTAGCAAGGATCTTAGGGTCTTTGAAATGCCTGACTGCCGTAACAATTGCCCTAGCTCTTTTCTCTGGTTTTGGTGTCTTGAACACCCCGGAGCCTACAAAGACTCCATCGCATCCTAGTTGCATGCACAGCGCAGCATCAGCTGGAGTGGCAATACCGCCACCAGCAAAGGTAACAACGGGCAGTCTTCCCAGCTTGGCGGTGATTTTCAGCAGGTCTTCATTGACTTCTTTCTCCTTGGCGTAATGATGCAGGTCAGAGCTGGACATGTTGCTCAATCTAGCAATTTCGGCGTTGAGCCTTCTAACATGAGAAACGGCCTCAACTATATCGCCCGACCCATCCTCGCCATTGATTCGTATCATTGCTGCCCCTTCTTCTAGTCTTAACAGCGCAGTTCCCAGGTCCTGAGCTCCACAGACAAAGGGGGTGTTAAAATCGTCCTTGTAGACATGGTGTATCCTGTCAGCATGAGTCAAGTCCTCTGACTCGTCGATAAAGCTGATACCAATCTCCTGGAGAACCTGAGCCTCTACAAAATGCCCTACCCGGCACTTGGCCATCACGGGGAGCTTGATCGCGGTCATAATGTCCGTGAGCAGTTTAGGGTCGCTCATCCTCGAGACACCATTATCTGCCCTGATCTCCGAGGGGATCTGGTCAATGCCAATCACTGCACATGCACCCGCATCTTCAGCAATCCTAGCTTCCTCCACGCTGCGCACACTGCTTTGTTAGAGAAACCTCAGTCAGCTTGAACTTCAGTGTTACTTACTCCATGATCACCCCCCCTATATGGTTAGACTCGTTTGGCACAAGGCTAAAAGACCCGGAAACTTACCTTCTAGAGCCCTTGTCAACTCCGTCTTAGATGTAGCATCTCGTAAAGCCATTTCTCAGAGTTGTGGCAGAGGGAAAGAAAACATTGGGCTGGCACAATTTTCTCTCTTCCGGGCCCGCTCGGCGACATGTTCGGGCCGATGCACCACCGGCCGGTCTATATGCACTTGATGACGAAAGATCTCTCGGAGGCAAACCGCTGTTGTTACCAGCCTCACCAGGATTTTCCAAGCCAAAGCATTGGAGCTGTTCAGAATTTACAAGAGCCACCCTTGCTCCAGTAACCGTCTCCCTGCTTAAGCAGACTTTCAGAGCCCGGCCATATATGAGAAGCTATTTAACCTCTCAGAGTCACGTGCCTACCTGTGCATGGGCCGTTATTTTATACGATTAGTAAAGTTGATGAGCTGCTGCAGCTCCAACCTGAGGCTATTTTAGCTTGCACTAAGCTGAGGGCGATAGATGCAATTAACGTTACAAATACTACACTATACAAGCCACAGACAAAACACTTTTGGCCTCTTTGAAGAACCAAAACTACAAGAGACATATATTTATTACTCGGACGCCCATGGCTCCAGCAGGGCGAAGAGACTCCGACGATATAGAGATTGTCGGGGTGATACGTGCACCTTCAAGGTCAGAGACACCCGGGCGCAGGTCAAGTTCGAGCCGGCCAGGAACTTCAGGCAGTACAACAAGCACGGGCGGCGCCTCGAATAGCAGGGCTGAACACCACCTAGGTACAGATGGAACAACGACGCGCCATAGCATAGTACCGGGTACTGGCAGAAGTGAAAGACGACGGAACAGACCACCACGGAATCGTTCAGATGAAGATGATGTCCAAGTGACTGGAATAATGATCCGCCCCGCTGTGACGGTAGTCTCGCAACGCCAGGTCCCACCTTCGGAGAATAGGCGGATGATGCGGTACCAGCAGCGCCAAATGCAGGACGCGGCGGCGGGGATGGCTTCTGACTGGTACTACCCGGCGGTAGCAGCCTACATCAACAATGGAGGGGTCCCCGAGGGCTATACACCGGAGGAAGCTAACAACCTTGCTTTGAGGCTTATGGGAGGCGGTCTTATGTTCTCTCATGGGATGGGACCGTTTTGGGCTGCTGCGAGCAACGGCAGCAGCTACGAGCCGCCGCGTCCAAAACCGCCAGAGTTCGTCAAGCCGACTCATACTAGAGATGGGTTCACGCGTTCAACGGCGGAGGGAGAGAACCTGATCTGCGCCAACTGCGATATTGAGCTCGGGATTGGGATCACCGAGGAGGAGAAGTCTAAGCTTACAGAGGGAGATGCATTACTATCGAAACGGGTGTTCCTCACGCGCTGCGGGCACGTTTACTGCGGAAGATGTGTTAATACCATTACAAACAGATCGTCGCCAACCAAGGGCAGACGCGGGAAAGGAGGCGGAAGAGCAGGCAGAAAGGTCTGTCTAGTACCCGACTGCAAGACGGCCCTAGGCAAGAAACCCTTCACGGAACTTTTCTATTAGCATGATACAAGTTTTACAAATTATTTATTTCCCTTACTACTTCTCGACTACTGATTCTCTTGGCTGAACTGAACTGAAGCAACGAGTCTATAATGGCACCAGCCTTGGCCGAGGCAAGGGGCGCTATTTGCTTGATAGGCTTTCTCGGGTATGACTCAAATTGCATATGGGCAAAGCTCTCAGATTTTTGAATTTCTGGCCATGACTCGACGGTAGGCGTGCCAAAAGTTTTGAACTGGGCTGATATCAAAGCGATATCACTGGTGTAAGCGTCCAGCGGGGATTTGAGGTTGCTGGAAAATATGATACAACATAGCACACCGAGCGCCCACATGTCTATCCCTTGGTCATAGTCAACACCAAACAAAAGTTCCGGCGCTCGGAACGTGGCAGTGCCGACATCAGTGATTTTGGGGGTTTCTTTACTTTGTGACCAGTATGAAATCCCAAAATCTATAATTACAGGCTCAAGGTCTTCATTGAACATGATATTTTCAGGCTTGAGATCCCGGTGAATGACTCCGTAGTGGTGCATAAACTCGAGGCCCTTGGCTATCCCCAGCACAATTTTGAGCCCGTTCTCTTCTGTAATTGCATTTCTATAGCCGCTAGGGTAATCAGCTTTGCATGAATTTTGAAGCATCTTCTCAAGGTCATACTTGAGGTATGGCATTACAATCTCGAGCTGGGGAGAGAACCCTGTGCCGTCCCCGTCACCCTCTTTGCTTTCAATGATGTCCACAATATGCTTTTTGTAGTACGAGGAAGGCACTCCGCCTGGGTTGTCAGTTAAGCTTTTGTGCTTAAGGTACTTCATGATTTCAACCTCCCGAATGGAGTCATGAGGTGGAGAGTCCTCGTCAGGAGAGGTGACTTTCACCGCAACCAGCTTCCCCTTTGCATCTTTTGCTCTGAAAACCTGAGAAAATAAGCCTCTGCCTAGTAGATCACTCCATGAGTAGTCTGACATCTCAGCGGTTCTCCAACGTCCGCCAGAAATAGGGTTTGAGGCCCCGTGGTACTTTCCTTACTGCTTTCTGAGTGATTCAAAAACTTCCAGCTTTTTGAGCAGGTAAAAAGAAGGCTCCTTCAGTTTTGACCTGTGCTTAGTATGCTGAAATGGTCAAAACTGAAGAAAAGCCACGGACGACAGGCATGGATGTTGTTGGGAACATGACGCGCGGGGTTTGAACTGCGCTAAGGGCATGGCGAGCAGCTGGTAAATGTGCGCTATTAAGCGTATTAGGGCCCCTTATATTTTTCATCGATCGATGTCATCACGTAAGTTACGTCGTGATGAAATACTGTTAGGGAGAGAGCCTTATGGCTCTCTCGGTGGGGGATCGGCCTTATGGCTGGCTCTCTCCCTAACAATACCCCGAGCCTCGACTTGAGTCACACTGACCTGTGTGTGTGTTTGCCCAAGCCCTAACGGAATGTAGAATGGACCACCGTGACGCGAAAGAGGAGAGCCTCCGTCAGGCATATGATCAAAACCAGATCCCATTGCTCCAAGCTCTAGCGAGGTCTGACCAGGGTCTGCTCAACAGCCAGTGGAGAAGGAAAATATGGCCACTGCTGCTAGGCGATGATGGAGATGAGACCGACAAGAACACAATTGTGTTCCCACATCAACCCCACAAGGACGAGGAACAAGTGCTTTTAGATGTCCAGAGAGCTTTTGTCTTCTATGGCTCGGAAGATCAAAGGGATAATCTGGAGAAACTCATTTCTCAAGTTCTACGCAGCAACCCTGAGCTCAATTACTACCAAGGATACCATGATATCGCACAGCTAATCCTGCTTGTGTTTGGCCAAGATCATTGTACTGAGTTCCTCGAGAAGCTATCACTCAAGCATCTGAGAGACTTCATGCTGCCTAACTTGAATGCAACGCTCGACATGTTGGAGCTAATACCCAAGATACTCATTGAGGCGGATCCAAAGCTGGGCGAGATTGTAGGGTTCATCAAGCCGCCCTTTTACAGCATCTCGAGTATAATTACACTATTCTGCCACCAGGTGAGCAGCTTTGACGACATTTGCATAATTTTCGATTTTCTGTTATCATACAGAGAGCATTTACAAAAAGTGGCCATGTACGTTTACGTGGCATTGATCCTTGACAAGCGGGAAGATATCATCAAGAACGTTGAGTCCCCCGATAACGTGCACATGATTCTGACCGAGCTTGGTGAAAGCATATCTTCGCTAAGAGGGGTCTTGAACAAGGCGTCGGTGTTGTATGTGAAATATCCACTGGAGGATATAGGGATGGGGGTATCGGAGTTTTCAGTTCTCAGGACGTCATCACTACCTTTAGAAGAGCAGCGGGTGTTCTTTTTGAAACAGATGCAAGAGGACCAAGAAAAGGCTGTGCTGAGGCAAAAGGAAGAAGAGCGCAAACGCAATGAGCGTGCTAAGGAAAGAATGCGCAAGCATAGGGCACAACAAACCCAATCCACCACCAACAAAGTCCTCAGCATCTCCTCGGTTGTGCTTCTGGTGGCAATTGCATACTATAAACTGTCATAAAAAAGACTAAGAGCCAATGTGTCGGACCACCGTGTCGTCGAGCGGGAGGTGGCATTTCATGCAATGCGGCGATACCGTGTACGAACCAAACTCGCCAGTCTGGGTTTCAACCTTGGGGTTGGAGAATAAATAAAGGGTCTTGTCGTTTTTGAACGCGAGTCTAATCTCACCATAGAGGTAAAGCTTAGACTTTCGCGGGCATGCCACTTGTAAATGCAAGGCTTGGACGAGGGTCCTAGGGTTTTCATCAAACACCCGTTGCCGTATTATCGTCTTGGTTTTAGCCGGCATGTTTCTCAGGTCGTAGGGTATCAAGAAGACTTGCACTGCTGTGCGTTGCAGATTCGATATGATGATTTGTATTTGCCCTTGTTTGGGTATCCGGTACCCGTTGAAACTGGAGAGAGACAACGCCCCGTCTCTGCGCTGTGTAGTATAAAATTCATCTAGGTCAATTGATCCAATGTAGGGGCTACCTCCCTCTTCACCGTTATTGAAAAAAACCGCCTCAAACTGGGTAGACAGCTGTTGTGGTAATCCGGAAACCTCTTTGCTTAAAACTCCAATCTTGCTGTAAAACTGTACTGGGGCCGAGCTAGAGCTCGACATACGCCGAGAGAGCAAACTCTCTTCGTAACTCCCTGCCAGCCCTGGATGAAGAAAAGACCCTGAAGATTTGCGCCGTTTCCGTTCACTCACTTTGGCCACCCGAGATTCCGACGATGGCGATATTGGCGGTGAAACTCCGCTCATGATTCTCTCGCTGCACTTGACGCAGAGCAGTACTTTCGGCCGGGGGGCCGCCATAGCCTTGAGCCTATCTGCAGCTTCATCTTCCTCCAGCCCCACCTCATCTATAGACCTTGAAATAGCCAACAAAGAGCGCCTCCTTGGCTTGGGGCTTTGATCAACCGTCATGTTGAATCAGTCATGGATAAATATCAAAGTAAGTTTGGCCAACGTCGTCACATATGTTAATATCACCAAGGGTCAAAGCGTTCTTTTAGTCAGATAAAAAAATTATTACTCTATATGGTATATCTAACGTCGATCTTTGATGCTATAAATATGTTGTTACAAGGCACAAAACCTTGGGGAAATCTACAAAATAGGCTGCATTTCGTAGATTAGAACTGTATCAGTGGAAGCACCCTGCCAACCTCTGTTGCCACTGCTAGTGGCCATGTACTGCCCCGTGGGGTCAACGTGGATCTGCGATAGCGTCCCTCCATGGTGACCCGGGATAATGTAAAAGGGAACATGCTTGGACGAGGCTGGGGCTTGTAGGTCGTACAAACGAACGTTATCATAAGATCCACAGAGTAAGTGCCTGCTTGATGGTAGGGTAGCCAAAGCAGAGACTGGGCCAGACACTGAAGGGAATTTGAATGTCCTTGACACTTGCATCTTGCGTATATCAAACTCTGTAATTGAGCTGTTACGCCGACCAGCAAAAATGGAGCTCCCGTCTACTGACCAACAAGCACTCATGCACCATGGTGGTGTGTCACCGGGGACAGGTAAATGCGCTGCTTTTCCCGGCTGCCTGCGATCCCAAATGTCTAACGTTCCGTCGATGCAGGCCGATAGGAATATGCTGTCACTTGAGTCGTTTTTGCGAGGTTCCTCTGGCTCCTCCGGCTCCTCTGCTTGTTCTGGCTCTGCCGGTTCTGCTGTGGCAGATTTTTCTTTTTCTCCGTTAGCTTCTTGATCCACTGGAGAGGAAGTCTTCTCGGAGTTCTCTTCATCGTTCTTTTCTTCATCATCGCCAAAGAGAGACCCCAAAGATTTTCGGTCATCTTCATCATTTGGGGCGTCGTCACTCATTGGGTGGTCTTGGTCTTGATCCTGGGTTTGGTCTTGATTTTGAGTTTGGTCCTGTTCATTGAGCCGTGAGGGCGCCTGTGGCTTTTGCGGCGAAGTAGGAACAATGCCACCTAGAGGCTGCCATTCAATAGCGGAAATTTGTACATTACATTGCCTGACTTCGTTAGCAACTTTCCCCGTGTTTAGGTCCCACTCGACTATCGTTTTGTCCCAACTTCCTGACAAGAGTCTTGTTTCATCCTGATTAAGTTTTAGTACAGAGACTGCAGACTTGTGATGGTCCAAGTACGCCTGGATCTGGCCCTCATTGAAACGTACTGTTTGTAGAGTTATACCGCCAGACTCTAGACCAGCCGTCAGCCACAACGCCTCCGACTGGACTGCTAGTGAGTAAACTGGGGAAAGCTTGGGCTCATAAAGGCCGTCAGTGCCCACGCTAGCCTGCGACTTCAGAACCGGCTGCTCGTTCTCCCAATAAGTAGTTAAGACCCCGGCTTTTACAATTGAGTCCACGAAGGTGTGGCGCTGTGCCACGGTCAACGGTAGCTTGCCTGATACCGAGTCTGCGAAATTGTACTTGCGTATAAACCCATCTTGCCCGCCCGTGAATAGCCATCGTGACCCCCACGACAGATCCATACTGTATATAGGGCAGCTATGCAGACAGGCAGTCGTTGGTATAATGTCGTAAGTTCTGCAATCAACAAAGTCCTTTTCGGGATGAATTGGGTAGCACATTTTAAAGCTCACCTCATGGCTGAGTTCTAGCTTTTGGGGGCTCGATTTGTGAATTTGGCCGGGACTCAGGCCGTTTTCTTTACCCATATCAGCCTTAGCATTAGATTCACCTAGAGCAGCTTCTCCAGTCTCTTCCTCAGCTTCATTCTCCATTGATACATCGGCATCATCGTCGTTTTGTTCTCCATTGTCGTTGTCGTTATCATCCTCGTCTACGTTTTCTTGCTCCTCGTCCTTATCATCTTCATTTTCATCAATTTCGTTTTCATTCTCATTGTTATCTTCGTCCTCATTGTCATCGTCCTCGGCTTCATTATCGTCGTCCTCCTCGTCTTCATCCTCATCATCATCATCATCATCATCCCCTTGGTTGTCTCCACTCGCCGCCATGTTGGCACCTCCCTCTTCAGCATCTGCAGTCTCCTCGGGCTCCATTATAGCATCCTCGAAAAGCTCGTCGTCATCTTCATCAATGGAATAATCCGGGTTACTCTGGCTCATGGTTTTGCCCCGGAGAAAGAAAGTGTCGGATGTAAATCACGGCTTACTTTCGGAGCATTAATGAGGATTGACACCCACGATCAACATCTTTCTGATAAAGTCCTTTTACGCGTAAATATGTCAACATTAAGAGCTGCTCAAGACAACAGGTATAGCCTGCCCTTGACTTCATCTACAATATAGTCTAAACCCTCTACTAAGTTTGTATTCGTGTATGCACTGCAGGGTAAAACCTTCCAGTTGTGGTTCTTGATCTTGTCCAGTTCCAATTGTTTTGTCAGGTCTTTGACGGTATCCTCTATAGCATCTTCGTCGAGCATGTCGATTTTGTTAACCCAGATTAGGAGTCCAGCTCCGGCTAATCTGTCCTCGTTCAAGACATTTGCTAGTTCTGCCTTGCAATCATGTAGTCTCTCAGAAGCTGACACGTCTACAACCCATACGAGGACGTCGGTCTTTTCAAAGTAGTTACGCCAGAATGGCCTCAACGAGGACTGCCCTCCAATATCCCACAAGTTCAACGCATACCTTGAAGTTAGTAGCTGTTTACTTTTTCAAGAGATTTAAGCTTACCCTTTGTGATCAATGGTCTTGATGCTGAACCCAAGAGTGGGGCTGACCTCCTTCACGTCTTGACGAAGCAGAGACTTGACTATAGATGTCTTGCCCGAGCTATCCAAACCTCTATCAATTAGCTTCAGTCTACCACCAGATCTTTGATAAACCTACAAAATCAAGACCCTTATTTCCTTGTTTTTCAGCCGCTGCTTTCTCAGCGTGGTCAATAGTCCCATTGATGGGAAGGGGTAAAATACAAAGATCGGACTAGGTTGTGACAGCACATAACCTTATCCTGGTCTCCTCCACAAGAAGCAGCACAAAACTTTGGTAGTTCTGATGTTTTTTGATATATAATAATTATATGTAATAGAACCAAACAGCATCCTGCCTCAAAACCAAAACGCTCTGTTCAAGTTCTGTTTGACACTAAAAATGATGATCATGAAAGAGCCGTTGCGGTCATTTTTTGAATTCCGATGCTAATAAGTTTACTCGGTATCAACACCACCCTTTCTCTTGATGAGTGCTTTCCTGTCCTTGTCAATGAAAAGCTTGGTGATGACGAGCTTGGAAGCGTTAAGGTTGATGGGTGCGCTAGCTCCGTTGGCCTTGTCCTTGGTAACCTTCTCAACTCTGACGGCATACTTCAATCTGTAAACATCGGAGACCTTGCCCTCACGACCCTTGTAAGAACCTCTGACAATGGTAACCTCATCCTCCTTTCTGATAGGGATAGACTTGATCTTGTACTGTGCTCTGAGCTCCTTGGACAATGGTGCGCTCATGATCTTTCGTCGGTCAGACGAAGCGGCCTGGAAGTGGGCCTTTCGGGACTTTCGTCGGGAAGATGAAATGTCTATTCTGATTAGCCACCTGGGTTCCCTCTTCATTCCAATAGGACTCCACTTCATCCCTGAAGCATATCTCAGCTGTACTTACCTTGTGAAACCTTGACCATCGTTGTAATATTTAGCTGTTGTTAACAGGTTGAAAAGTTAAAGGATTCAAATCTGTTGAGTCTCTTTTTTCAGGCTCTGTAACAGTCCTCTCCGATCGATGTTTGGTGTTCAGAGAGGCTCCAATGACAAAGCATCTAAGTAACAATGAGCGCTCAGTGCAGATGCTGGGTTAGGGCTAGCTATCAATAATCGAGTGAGCAGAGCTCAAACGCAGTCACAAAAATTTCGATCATATGGATTTGTCAAAATTAGGGCTGCACGGCTGAAGCACGGTTTGAGGCATAGATCGATCTGCATGCCAATCTAATTAAGAGATCTCGATGGAGCCTCAACTCACAGCGTTTTTGTACTATATAGCCTTAGTGTTTAACGCCATTTGAATGCGGACAAGTCGTTACCCCTTTGAGTCTCAGGCACCCACCAGTGAGCCAAATCTGGTGTAGCTGCTATTTTCCCTGGAGCAAGGCAGATGAGATCTAGGTAACTCTCTGCTCAATGGGATTGACCTATAGCCGCCGTTTGCACAAAATGTCCCTTCAGAGTCCACTTTATCTCGGTGCCCTTTATCTCGGTGATTGCCTGAGGTTACTATGCTTGTGCTCAGACATCAATAAACTTTGTATATCAATCAGTGAGATATCTGCCACTTCCTTAATTCAACTACAAGTGCTATGAAGAATGTGTGACTCACTCGGCTTGAAGCTGCCTAGGGTTGAACTTAATGAGAGCAAGCCATTGACCCGGCTGTGCTACCTCAAGTAGCCCAAGTTGACAAACACAAGCTAGCCAGAGTAAGCTATAGAGTCAAATTAATCACTATACTTGGTTATTCACGACATGTACTCAGCTGATCTCGGTGAAAGGGGGCTTGTTATCAAGTTCTGCGATTTACCATTAAGCAAAATCGAATTTACTAAAGCTAGTAGCTGAGAAGGGGTCAGCTCATTTCTGCGGGCCTCAGAAGCTCCACGGCAGCTTGGCATTCAAAGAGACGCGTTTAAGCTGCTCTTGTAATCAGCCCGCGTTTCTTTGAATAGCTTACAAATCTGTCGGCATGCATTCTATTGTCTGAGAGACCCCTATTTTGAATGCAGCTGCAGGGTGCCGAGCGCACGAGAGTGCATTCATCAGGCAGGGTCCCTTAGTCCTTTAGTGGGACCTGTCTGAACTCGTAAGCACTAACCTGAGACCTCAGGGTGGGGATTCGGGTAGGATCTAAGGTCTGAGATCTGTCCGATAGGGACTGAACTCTAACGCTAATCAAGCACAAGAATTACCACGTTTAGCGATCGCTCCACTGTTTACCAACAAACACACAAATTTACTGAGGAATTTTGGAGAGCGAGTTTGTTTTCGCTCCCTTACGTAACGGCACATAAACATGCCGATTGTCTCTCGGACAATACCCGCGCGTCACACAACAGAGGCTTACATAGCTGCTTAAACAAACACGCATCAAGATTACTACTGTCTTTTGCAGCCCTAAACTCTGTGAGCGTGCCTAAAGTCTTTATTATAACCCCCTATAAACCCCTTAAAGGCGGTCTGCATTTTTGACCAATTCCCACAAACATATATATAACCCCGCGGTGAACCTCACAAAGAGGGAGTGGGGGGAAAAGCTTTGCGGACTATTAAGCATCACAAGAAGGTAGATCCGAATCTTATGACTGCAAGACTCGCACAATGAGCTCAGCTACTACTTCATCCGCTCCGGGTGTGCATGCATTACTTGATAGATACGCCCAACTGGAGGCGGCCCTGGACCAGGAGGAGATAGAGACCAGAAAGCTGGACAAACAGCTTCGCGAGCAAACCACGAAGCTCACTGCATGTCTCGACTTACAATCTCGCCTAGAGGACGAGATTCTGTCGCGAGATCAAAAGATTGACACCCAGGACCTACAGCTGAAGTTGTTGAAGAAAAACAACGCCCAGTTGGAGGAAAGTGTATCCGAGGGGCTGAAGACGTATATTACAGACAAGCAGGTGTGGGTAGAGAGAGAGGCTCAGCTGGAGGACTTGGTAGCGAAGCTACAGGATGAACTAGCTAAATCTGCTCGTCCTAGTCCCGTTCGGGGGTCCTCTTCTTCTTTGCCTTCATCGTCGTCTTTGTCGACATCGTCCCAGGCTCACAATATCACTACACCCTCGCTATCAAGGACACACTCATCGAGCTCGACCCCCTTTTCGCCAATTACACATTCACCAGCATCACCAGCATCTACATCATCATCATCATCATCATCAGCATTAGCATCAGCATCTGCATTACCACCACCACCTGCACTACTAGCATTAGACACTGCTTCTCCAACACCCAAGGAGAAAAACAACCATCGGCCCGAAAAGTTCAGCAGCGAGCTGGACCTTATGAAACATCAAATGGAACTCACAGTCAAGGAGTATTCAAACCGACACGCGGCAATAACTGCTGAAAACGAGGAGCTGAAGCTTATCAATCAACGTCTTGAAACGGAAAATGAGGACTTCCAGTTGCTGCTTTCAGAAAGGACAATTGACGGAGAGCTTTCTTCGCTGGCCGAAGAGCTCGAATTGGCCGAGAGCGGCGCCAGTAGCGTCACCACTGAAAGTGACGCAGACATAAGAGAGATTCTCTTTGAGAATGAATCGCTCAAGAATCACAACAGGGCACTTAAGACCTCGCTGGAACGACTGGTCCACCGCTTGCTCTCGTACAATGAGTTCCAGGAAAGCATTACTGGCCGCGGCACGATCCCCAAACGGAGTATATCCCTATTCAATGAGCGAACTTCGTTGGATATTGCCAAAACCCCTCGTCGGGCCAGGGCAGGCAGCAACAAGCCGTCGCCGTTGAAGCCGTCATCGGCAGCGAACTCGATCATTCTGGCTCCGTTTACTCCAACTACAGTTAAGAGGAATCTTACACCATTTGCTTACACGAGGCAGGTCACGGCAGCTACTGGCCAAAATGTGGGCAACGAAAACAATAATAGCGGCAAGACGACTCCACAAGGCCAGCGGCATCATAAGGCGCAGTACGACGAGGTACAGATATACTCGGGTTCTCAGGAAGAACTCGACGCAGTTTCACGCCTACCCCCATCAACGTCGCCGCCCCTGGGCTCGCTCGCTGAAGCCCCCGATGACCAAAGTCACATGATACGCGAGATCATTGACAGTCCTCTTCTTCCCAGGAGAAGAAGCAGCGTCAAGCAGCAGAACGCGTTACTGCCCCTGACTCTGCCTACAACAGCCTCTCCCGTTCCTGACTCGCCCACATCACCTAATCAGTCCAAGTGGGCTTTCTCATTCAGGTGAAGTTGAGAGCTTTATGACATTGAACGAGACAAGTAATCAAGTAACATGATGAAAAAATTCTATCAAAGACACGACACTGTAGCCATATGATGTTTCCTCAAATTGGCCGTAAATGAATTTCCAGGTGATGATACACCTTGACAAAAGCAAAAGCTCAGTATTCAGTACTAGGCAGCCCTAAAGCTGTAATACTATTGAGTCTTTCACATATACTCCGCAAAGTCTACTTCTGCTTGCCGAGTCGGGGACCCCGCGGGGTCCGTCTCAGACGCCGATCGATAACGTTACAAAAATTATCGACGGGTCAAAAATATTTACCGCGGAACGCGTTTTGCGTCTAGAGCTGGAAAAACTCCACTTGCAGCCTGCAGCGAGATTTGAAAAACACACACTGCGATCGATGACGCGGCTGAAACCTGGCCCCGCTCAGAGATGAATTTTTGAGAGCGTTTTGACTGTGGCTTCTGGAGCCGGTACTTGAAGCAAATATTGGCTATTGGCTACAGGGAAACTAGCACAATTGAGTCTGTTTACCTGAAGAGAAGTAAAATAGCCGTAGTTCAACCCATGGTACAAAATCGGCCAGTTCTACTCAAGTAGCTCTAGCGTGTGTTCTCAGATATGCCGGCCATTGAGCCGGATTACCCCATATGCTAGACCAGCCTTACCTTGGGAGATAGACTTAGATAGTGCCCTGGACGGCTAAAAAGCTTCATTAAACCGGCTGTTTTCTGCATGTGGGAAATGCGTCATTTCTCCGGAGTGACCAGACCTTTTTGTGGCCCAATCGCACAAACCATGCTAATGCCGCGGCATGACCGACTACGCTTGAGATGAATATGGCCTTATAGTTAGAGGCATTCGTTGGCAATGTGTCTTCTTCTCGTCGAGTTATATACGTAACGAAAAGACGAAGCTAAGCTTTCTTGCACTGCATTAATGTCAGCCTGTCAATCCAGGGACCTTAATGTCTGGTGCAAGGCTGGAGCTCCTCCTGCAATAAGGTGTCGGTTGGCGCCGACGGGCCTCAGATCTCAAAAAGTCTGTACAGACCTGCAATGATAGCCAGATAACGTAAGATCCTAACTCAATCGAGATCCGGGTCTGCTGCTGTTTGGAAGCGATTGGATGCTCACTCGGGACCTGGGAGAGGCTGGGACTAATCGGCAGATTCGAGCGATTTCGCCGTGGTCGGCAAGAGTGAAAAATCTGCCGGCGATTATCGCCAAACCCACCGGTGGCCGGGCCCACTAGAGAGCTTGGGCCTATTATCTGCCTGTTCCTCTGCCCGTTCTGGGCTTGGGCTTATCTGCGGAGATCCGCATGTATCTAACGCTAACATGCCCAGTGCAGGCCCGGGCTGCGTTAACATGACTATACATACATAGCTGATCACCGGCCTGGTCATCTCAGAGGAATCGACCATCCAAAAAAAAAAAAAAAAATAATCACCCTCCCTCTGCTCGTATAAAAGGAACCGCAGTTCCTGAAGCAGGAACGCTCTTTCTCCTTTTTGTTTGTTTGTTTTCTCTTTGCTTACCCTGGCTTCACAGTAACAGTAGATAAATCAAATATGGTCCTCGACGATAACGCTCCCCTTGAGGGAGAGGTCAAGGTGAACGCCGACGTCACCAAGAAGGATGTTGAGCATGGCCAGATGGCTGACGCTAAGGACCAGGATCTGGGTATGGCTGTTGCCATGCAGACCATTGGTCAGACTATTGACGAAGCTACCGACAAGCGGTTACTTAGGAGGACAGATCTGTTTATCTGTACCATGATGTGCGTGGTCTATGCAGTTCAATACATGGACAAGCAGACCACCTCGTATGCTTCCATTATGGGTCTCAGAGAGGATCTTCACATGAAGGGTAATATGTTCAGTTGGGTCGGTACCTGTTTCTATCTCGGTTACATGGTCTTTGAGGTCCCCAGTTCTCTGTTGCTTCAAAAGTTCCCTATTGCCAAGACAAGTGGTGTATTTATTATCCTTTGGGGATTCATACTTTGCATGAGCAGTGTTCCCAAGACTTATGCCGGGTTCATTGTCACCAGAACTATTCTTGGTGTCTTGGAATCTGCCGTCAACCCTGCCTTCATTCTGTTGACCTCCCAGTGGTACAAGCGTGAGGAGCAGCTGCTCCGAACCTCGCTGTGGAGTTCATCGGCTGGTCTCGGTGCCATCTTGGGTGCTTTGATTGCATATGGTTTGGCTGAACGTGACCCCTCTAGCTTGCCTATGGTCGCTTGGCGTCTGCTTTACGTGATCCTTGGTGTTATCACCATTGGTCTCGGTATTGCCTTTTTGTTTTTGGTCCCTGACACTCCTGCTAGTGCATGGTTCTTGAGCAAGCACGACAGGCTCTTGACTGTTGAGCGAATCCGATCAAACAAGCAAGGATTTGGTAACAGACATTTCAAGATGTACCAGCTTAGAGAGGTGTTTGTCGATATTCGAACTTACCTTTACTTCTTCTTGATGGTCGCTGCTGAGATCCCCAATGGTGGTCTTGGAAGTTT
Source organism: Groenewaldozyma sp. yHMH443 (assembly GCA_030580275.1). Taxonomy (NCBI): domain Eukaryota; kingdom Fungi; phylum Ascomycota; class Dipodascomycetes; order Dipodascales; family Trichomonascaceae; genus Groenewaldozyma; species Groenewaldozyma sp. yHMH443. The sequence continues at coordinate 24,155 of JAKTSO010000006.1, forward strand.
CGGCTCTATCGTTATCAAAAACATGGGTTTTACCACTGGTAAGGCTCTCCTTATGGGAACTCCATTCGGTGCAGTTGAGTTTGCCGGCATTGTCCTTGTGTGCTGGATCGCCAACAGGTATCAGCAACGATTGATCTGCGCCATGCTAACCTATTTGCTGAACATTCTGTCTGCATGCTTGCTAGCCTTTGGAAAGGACAACAGCACCCAGCTCGCTGGTTACTATCTGCAGGGAATGGCTGTCACAGGCTGGATCTGTTTCATCAGTTGCATCTCTTCCAACACTGCTGGCCATACCAAGAAGGTCGTCCACAGTGCCATTTGCATGGTCGGCTACTGTGTCGGTAACCTGATCGGACCACAAACTTTTGTTGCTACTGAGGCCCCCGGTTACCACAGCGCCAAGATCGCTATCGTGGTGTGCTTCGCCGTCTGCTTCTTTTTGACCGTTGCTACTTACTACGTCAACCTTAGGGACAACAAGGCCAGAGACCTTAGAAATGAGACTCTGGATGATGTGATCAACTCAGAGTTTGCTGATCTGACTGATTTCGAGAACCCAGAGTTCAGATATTCTATGTAAAAGTAGTTTCTTGTTATAGAAAATGAGTTTTGTTTTTGATCAATTGAACCCTTTTTTTTATATATTTGGGGTCCTCAGTATAACGATTACCTGAACTTTCTACTAGTTCCTTCAAGCAAAACGTTGGAGTCCCCTTTTTTTGATGAGTTTGACTTTGCATCAATACAAGCCCGAAGCGTCCAAGGAAAGCAGGATCTAGGGGATCCCGTAAGCTCACCCCCTCTCAGGCCGGTAAAGCAGTTTTACCGCTGTAACAAAAACTCGTCCAAGAAGTCTAAAATACCGCGTGCAGTATTGCCGGGCCTTATCGTACCGTGGTCCGTGCGCGTGATTATCAAGATCGATTACCCGATAAGGGATAACGCACCCGTCTACCGGATCAGAACGTCGTAAATTTAATACAAGGGTCCAACTATTTATATAGCTCCGACGGAGGGACCAATGGAATCTACAAAAACTCTCAAGTATTTACGGTGGTCTGTAGAAATAGAAGAAAGAATAGAAAAATGCTCCAAACAAGTGCTGACCGGGTGTGGAACACGCTGCATGAATCATGCCAATGGGGTGCTCGCTCAGACGGAGGCATGCAGCGACTGGCCCTCAACGACGCTGACAAGGAAGTACGAAACTGGATCATTGGCGAAGCCAAGAAGCTAGGGTGCACAGTCAAAATTGATACTGTGGGCAACATCTTTATGATCTACCCTGGTGAAAACAATGACTTGCCTCCCATTGGAATGGGGTCACACTTGGACACCCAGCCTATGGGTGGTAGGTACGACGGTATATTAGGTGTCCAGGCCGGGCTTGAAGTTATCAGGACGTTCCATGACAATAATTACAACCCCTATGCTCCCGTGGCAGTAGTGGTGTGGACTAACGAGGAGGGGGCTCGGTTCCCTAAGGCCATGGTGTGCAGCGGCGTGTGGAGCGAGGATATCCCCCAGGAGGACTGCTATCAACTGACCGACGTGTTAGACCCGGAGGTTACTTTTTTGGATGAGCTCAAGAGAATTGGCTTTTTGGGAGATGTTCCCGCTAGCTACAAGGCCAACCCTTTGAGCGCACATTTCGAAGTGCACATCGAGCAGGGCCCCATTCTGGAAGCAGAGAACGTTCAGATCGGTGTTGTTGAGGGTGTTCAAGGTATGAGGTGGTTCCAGGCTAAGGTCGTTGGACAAGAAGCTCATGCTGGTACCACTCCAATGAACAGACGAAAGGACGCAATCACTGCCACTGCAGCTATGATCTGTGAGCTGGAGACTGCTGCCAACGACCACAACGGCGTGGCTACAGTGGGCATTATCAAGAGCCTTCCCCAAAGTACTAACACGATCCCAGGGAATGTTACATTCTCAATTGACCTACGACACAGCTCTGAGGGGAACCTAGACAAGCTTCACGAGGACGCTTTTAAGAGGCTGGAGAAAATCGCTGCTGACAGGAAATGTACTCTAGAGATCACGCCGCAGTGGAACTCTCCTCAACTGCAGTTCGATGCCGAGTGCTTGAGGTGTATCAGAGAATCTGTGGAATCGCTTAAACTTACCAGCATGGGGATGCAGTCTGGCGCAGGCCACGATTCCTGCTATGTCAGTCACAGGGCCCCTACAGCAATGATTTTCATTCCATGCAGAGATGGACTCTCGCATAACCCAGCTGAATACTCTACACCAGAAGCAGTGGCTCAGGGCACGCAGGTTCTGATTGGTGCCGTCATGAAGTATGATGATTATCTTCGAAAGAAAGCCGAGTAGGCATTTATCAGCTTCTTAAAGACGCCAAAAAAATTCATAATGAGCCTAGCTTGAACAGTCTTTGATTGGGACGACTTCATAACCTCAACTCCAGCTCAGAATAGTGAAAAAGTCACATGTAGCTAACCGGCCTCGCATTCTTACGTAACAATAACTAAATTCTCGGCTGGCTGCTTGAAGGAAGATCTTGACGCACTCAGATTAGCACGACACAACAAACCGTGGACTGTGCTTATCTTGCAATCGGTGAATCGATCTGAAAATCAAGACAGTCAGTCCTCTTGAAGACTCCCCAACAGCTAGGCTGCCTCTTTTTAGGTCAACGCTCAAGTTTCCCATGCCAGCCACTATGGAAGAAACAACCATAGAGTCACACCATCTGGATTCCAAGCGTAAAAGGACCCGAACTGCTTGTAGCAGGTGTAACAAGCATAAGGTCAAATGCACGGGAGGTGAGCCATGCACGGCGTGCAAGCTGTACGGGGAACCGAATTTGTGCATCTACCCACGGCGGTCACGGAAGATCAAGATTACAAACATCGAACTACAGAATCTGGAAGATAAGATTGCTGCTCTTGATGAAGAGTGCGCGAGGTTGAGGAGCCTGAGCAATACTAGTGGTCCTAACCAAGCTTCTACAGCAGCAGCCCCTCTTCCTATCTCGATAAAACCGGAATACTCGTCAATGCCAACTTCAGCCTCTGGTACAGAAGCAAACACCCCGGCTGACTTAGGCTTACTAGATAGCTCGTCCTGTCAAAAGTTTGTTGGAGAGCTCGAGTCGCATTTCAGTAAGGGCCTCGGTAACAGGAGCGGCATGAGCAACAAAGAACGGTCTTCTGAGAGGAGGTTCTACATGGACGATAAACAAGTGGACCAGCCATTGTCGTCTTTGTTGATGGTGCTGCCCCAGAAATCATATGCTTTGAAACTTGTACGGAACGTGTTTTCCTTTTTCGCAAAGGAGTATGGTATATTCGCCATCGATGAGTTCGAACGGGAAGTTGAAAATACCTACAATGATATCCAATCTCAGGATCCGGCATGGCTTGCATACCTGCTCATAACGCTGGCCATTGGTGAGCAGTACAGTAATGCCAGAAATTCTGAGAAGGTACCAGGGCGCGACTACTATTTGACTGCCCTCAAGTTCTTTCCTGGGCCCGCCGAGGAACCTAATTTGACAACTGTGCGCGTCATGATGCTGATCGCTTTCTACTCTCAGGGTTTAAATCGGACCAACTCGGTTTTTGCCTACATGGGGCTGGCTATCTCGACATGTATGACCTTAGGCATGCACCGTCATCGTGGCATGAACCCCAAGTCGAGTGAAGATATTCAGAGACGAAGGCTTTGGTGGACCGCTTTTATCATCGACTCGCTGTGGGCATCTCGATTGGGGCTCCCTCCACACGTGGCTCTATCCGAAATTGATGTCCCTCTGCCGGATAACAATTTGATTAGCACTGACGGGTTCACTCCTTTGTATCTTTTGGCAAACACCAAGTTATGCATGAACATTGAGCATATCATGAAAAGCGTTTACGGAGCTACCAATATGGCTGGGGGTAAGTTCACTCATAATGTCCTCAAGTCGCTAGCAAAGCTACAGCGATTTGTTGGTGAGCTGCCTGACGAGCTGAGGTTTCTACCAGACACTGTAATCAACAGTAGAGCCACGTTCAATTTGCATTTGAGGTACCATCAGCTGATAATCGTGACTGTGCGACCATTATATCTCATGTTACTGAAGGAGCCTCAGAGGAGCACTGAGGAGTCCAAAGAGGCTATTTTCACCTGCATAGAATCTGCAGCTAAGAACATTGAGATTTTGGAAAGGCTAAGGACGCTCGGGTGGTTTTCCAACTATGGCTCACTAGAGGCGCAGTGCTGTTTTTCGTCGCTGCTAATTTTGGTCATGGCGACCCTCAATGGCCGTAACACCCCTGAGCTACCCATAGCGGTTTCATTGCACACGTTTATGAGCAATAACGGGAATATCACTGCGGTCGACAATCAAAGACGGCTCAATGAGCTGGATAGTATCTTGAAGTCCATGGCAAACAGAGAGAGGAGCAATAGAACCGAGCTGGTGCACCGAGCAGCCTTGCCGATACATGAGCTAATTGGTGAGTCTCCAGTAACTGCTACCCCGGAAGGCACACCTATTGGTACAGCCGCACCTGTGAAGCCGGGTAATACAAACTTTTTGGCCGACTTGGAAGCCTGGGACCCCACATTTGAAAGATTCTCACCCAATGATACCCACGATTATTTTAACGCTCTGTCAGAGAACTTTCAAAACTGGGATACATGCATTGAGTTTATATAAGTCTAGTTGAACAGAGTACCATTTGACTTGAACACCTCGTATTCAAAGTCCGGCTGCTGAGAGGCATACAAGTTCTGAGGGCTACTGATCATTTGATACGTATAGCCAGCGCTCTCATTGTCAATGATCTTCTTCTCCCTGTATCCATTTGCAGCAGCGGCGTCAGCCAACAGCTGGGCTTCGCAGCATCTTTCCATCAGAGTGAAAAGGTAACAAGCCTCGTCGACAGTGGACCCCACAGTGAGCAAGCCGTGGTTTTGCAAAATTATAGCTCGGTTGTTACCAAGAGCCTTGGCGATGTTACTGCTCTCCTCCTCTTGCAACACCACGCCGCCAAAACCCGTATAAACGGAATGAGCATTGTACAGCATACAACTATCCTGGTTGATCATCTCGAGAGGCACGCCAAATGCAGAATATGCTTTGCCATGGACTGAGTGCGAATGGCAAGCTGCGTCAACATCCGGGCGGACCTTGTGGATCATAGCATGGATTCGGAACCCAGCACCATTGATTGCAACTTTCTTGCCGCCAATAATGTTGCCCTCCTTGTCAACATGGACCAGGTCGCTAACAGTCATCATGCAGAAATGTTTTCCCAACGGGTTGATCCAGAAGGTATTAGGGTCTACAGGGTCTCTAACCGATATATGGCCCGCAGGGCCCTCGCTATACCCCTTTGCTCCAAAGACTCGGAAAGCAGCAGCCAAATGCTGGAGCATCCATTCTCTCTTCTTGTAAGGGTCGGTGAACGTTGGGATCTGGTGGGAGCTTTTTGCTCCAAAAGCAATTGTTCCGTCTGAGGCTGTCATTGTGGGCTGACCCAGCAGAATGTGGCATAGGTCCCTTAGATATATTTAAGCATTTTTACCCTTTAGAAACGTTGCACTCGGACCTGACTTTTGCACTTCTCCACAGGCGTCGGCGGTTATCATGGTCAAGTCCAGGAGCCGATACGGCCATCGGGCAAATGATAGCCTGTTGCCGATCCGATCTCACTATAACAGTGATATGCCATCTTACTATAACAGTGATATGCCGGCACAGGAATAACTCTAACCGGGCCTCTGCGAATCCCTTCCCGAAGCGGTAAAATCTACCAGATACCGGCCTCGTGAACCGAAAAGCCGAACAATTTTTGTTAAGAGGGTCACACCCCGGCAATTATATAGGTTCAGGCATCCAGGTCTCTTTTTTCATATCATATATAATTCTGGAGCTATTGTTCAAGTACCCAAAAGAGCTTGGGACGAAGGAACGGGAAGGAGAATAAAAATGTCGCCTGCAATTCAGAATGGCCCCAACGGTTCGGCCGTCAAAACGGGCAACCCCGCAAAATCAAAGATAAACCTAAGCATTCCAACTTTCACAGACCTATATCAGCAACGAAGTTGGATGCTAGAGCATATGGCTGGTGCTCTTAGAAGTTTTGGACGTCGTGGATATGCCGAGGGATGTGCTGGGCACGTAACCATCAGAGACCCTGTCGAGACCGACACGTTTTGGATCAACCCATTGGGCATGCATTTTGGCCGTATCTCGGTAAGCGACCTTGTTCAGGTCGATATCAAGGGCGAAGTTATTGGTGGCAGCATGGCTCCTATCAATGAGCCAGGGTTTGCTGTACATGTAGCAATTCACAAAAAGAAGCCTGAGATCATTGCAATTTGCCACACGCATTCATTTTACGGACGTGCCTACTCTGCATTTGGTCAAAGGATTAGAATTGCTACTCAGGATGGGTGTATCTTGCATGACAACCACACGACGCTGCCGTATATCGGGTTAGGTAGCGACGAAGACGAGGGTGTCAGGGTTGCCGACGCCCTTGGCGATAATCAGGTTATCTTGCTGGAGAACCATGGTATCATGACTTTTGGTAGCACTATTGACGAGGCTGCTTACCTTTTCACATTGACGGAGGGGATGTGCAAGACTCAAATGCTGCTGGAAGCTACTGCGGCTAACGGCGGGCCCCAGCCAAAATATATCGAGGACGAAGTCGCTGCATCCGTTGCCCAGGTCACGGCGAAAGGCCCATCGCTCTACGCATCGTGGCAACCTGAGCATGAAAACGAGGTCTACGTTAGTAACGGAGACCTCCTTAATTAGATTCACTTGATCATAGAATATTCTAATAGACTGACTATCTTTGCATGCACCGATTTTGAGAGAAAAGTCCTCGTAGAGTTTATTCAACACAATGGCATAACCTGGATACTTGCCGTAGGTACTCATGCTCCTGGCTACCACAAGTTTGTCCAATCAAATGCCCCAGTTCAAAAAAGCTCGGGCCGGCTTTGTTCCGGCGAAGATCTGACAATGCATGCATCATGCAATGCGGTTATCAGATTACCAAGCAGACATGCTTACAAATATTCCCTGCGTAAATCTGCCATTAACGTACGTTATGCTGAACTCTCCTTTTTTGTCCATTGACATTAGCCCGGTTAAACGCGGTGGTATCCAGCGTTCTAACAAAAGCTCGGCTATTGCGCTTTTGGGTTTATTTTTTACGTAACCAAATGCCAAGATGTGCGATCCGGAGAGGATACACCCCATCGGAACGGAAGTCCGTTCAGGTCGAACGCCGACTCCGTCGAAGGTCCCCGGCGCGAGGATTGAACTATAAAGCTGGGTGGTTCGCTTCTCCATGGGGTTCTGGGCAATTTTTGAATGCCAAGAACCCTCTACAACAAAATGAAAGTACTCATAGTCTTTGCTCATCCGGAACCTCACTCGCTGAACGCGGCATTGCTCGACGTGTCCATCAAGGAACTTGAGGCTCAGGGCCATGAAGTCAAAGTCTCTGATCTTTATGCTCAAAACTGGAAGTCTCAAGTGGACAGAGATGATTTTCCATCGTTGCCAAAAGATGAAGACCTTTATGTGACCAAAGCTTCCACTAATGACTTCAAGTTGAAGACGTTGACGGCCGACGTGCTTGCGGAACAAGAAAAGCTTTTGTGGGCCGACTTCATTATTCTACAATTCCCGCTCTGGTGGTTCTCCATGCCTGCTATCCTGAAAGGCTGGGTCGACCGGGTGTTTGCATGCGGCTTTGCGTACGGTGTCGGGGTCCATGACGATACCCGGTGGGGAGACCGGTACGGCGAGGGAGTGCTTGCGGGTAAAAAAGCCATGCTGGTAGTCACCACTGGCGGGTGGGAATCTCATTATTCACCTCGGGGAGTCAATGGGTTCATTGATGACCTACTGTTCCCAATTCAACATGGGATCTTGTTTTACCCAGGAGCTGAGGTCCTGCCCCCGTTTGTTGAATACAAGGTTGGGTTCAGATTTGACCAGGAAAGGTTCGAAAAGACCGCTGAAGCATTGCGCGAACGGCTGCGTACTATCAGCACCACGGAGCCTATACAGTACAGAAAGCAGAATGGAGGGGACTACGAGTTCCCAGGTTTGGAGTTGAAGGAGGAGCTTGCTGTTCCAGGCGCTTTGGGACTAGGGGTGCATGTCGACAGCTCTTGATTCACCAGCGCTAGATTAGTCCGACGCAATCACGTGCCGATCCATAGGTTTTATCAGATCCAAGATAAGGGTTGGCATTCCCGTGGCTAGATTTTAACTTAGATGCTTCCAATTGATGTTAGGTAACAGCAGGATCAATCAGTCTCAGTAGTAGCAAGATATGCCTTCAGTTGGGTCCAACAGAACTAAGCTGCTAACTCCAGTTGTTCGTCATATAATAACGTTATTGCCCAACAAATGGATAACATTGGTCCAGCCGCTAGAGAGACTGTGATAAGCGGAAGGTGGGCCCGGTAAATAATACTGCCATGTGAGGTTCAACGTATAGAAGGAACTGAAGCACGTGGTGAGGGGTCAGTCGTCTGACTGAGTCACACTCGCGCCCGAAGCGATTGAAGATCAGTAATCAGCAACCAGCCGTACGAACCTTATCAGTGAATCCAGGCTCAGATTACCAAGCGTGCATAGCCCAGCATAACTGCTCATCGATCCACTCTAAATCACAGCTGCGGCTCAGCGTGCTTAGGTAACTCTCCTGGGCATCGATCTTAGCGTTGGACTGAAAGCTCCAGCTGATATATCAGGGGCCACTAGCCCCGCTCCTGAAAAACTCTTGATCCTATCCTCCCCAACACTACTTTTTCCTACATTCCAATATACCACGAATTGACCTATTGTTGAAGAGACCAGATAGTCATGAGTACCAGTGATAGCAGCGGTCAGCCCAGGCGAAACTCGGCTTTTGAGTTCCTGATGTCTTTTGGCGGAGGTGGCGGAGGCGGGGCAGCAGCTGGTGGTAATAGTTCTGGGACAGAACGCGCTGCTTCCATGGCTACTGGGGCCCCCAACTTCAGAGCTGGGTTGTTCCAAAAGGGAAGGTCCGCGTCTTTGAGTGTCCCTTCAGAGTCACCCTTTGTTGAAGATGGTGCTGATAACAGCCCAGGAACTACAGCAGGAGGACTGAGTGCAGGACGACCATACTTCCGAAAGCCCCGTGCATCGTCGGGATCAATTACACACGACGAAGCATTAAACTTGTCTAGAGCTGGGGAACTCGATCGGGCTTCATCTATTGCACGATCCAGGGCTAAATCAGCGGGAGACTCATTGACAGTACCGGATGTTTCTAATGACGCTGCTCAAACTGTAAAACCTAAACGGAAGCCTTCTACCAAGGGGAAGCCTTCTCCGTATGAAGGTATGGGACTGGTAGCTGCTTTTTCTGGAGGACCTTCATCTTTCTGAGGACAATTACTTTGCAGAAGAACAAGAACATGATTGTAAATGAGAATATTTATTAGGGGACAAGAAACAAGCAAAGAGCCTAAATTACGGGGTTTGGCAGGGGATCATTGATGGTGTAGTTGGGCATGTAGTTGCTGGCTCGCTGCTCGGGGATCTGCGAGTACCTGTAGTTCGCGTTGGAACTTGGAAACCGACCGCTATTGGGCACACTGGGCACAAACTCTGACTCCGGGTGGTGCTGCGAGAGCTGGACTGAGGGCATGTTTCCTCTGCCTCCCATGTCAGTGTTCATTGCGCTCATGTGGCTGTTATTGCCGATTCCAGTATTAACGTGGCTTCTACCCCCTGCAAACTGGTGGCCCTGCATGCCCATGCCCATCCCATTGTTTGCCCCATGGTCGAAGTTGAGTCCGCCGCCGCCGCCCGGTATTGGAGGCAAGGGCGAATTCTTAATATGATCTGGATACCGAGCATCGGTGAACCCTTCGCCCATCGGCATGGCACTGACTCTGTTACTAAGCTTTTCCGGGCTTGTTGGGGTCAGATTGGAGATTTGAGCTTCGGCATCGGCATTGGACCCTGTGGATTTGAAGATTCTGCTCCCTTTGAACGGGTTGGACCGGAGTAGCGCTCTCATGGCTGGTAGGCATGCCACTGCCATTGAAGTGAAACATTCCGCCGCAGTCAGTACTGCGGTGATGGTGGCTAGCCCCAGGGTAGCAACCAGCGCTGCCCGGACCACCAGCACAGCAATGGTGATTATACCCAGCGAAAACGTGATAATGAGACCCAGCTTCTGCTTCAAATTCAAGTGCTTGAGAGCGCGCAGGACGGGGAATGGTATGATAAAAATCATAATGTCTGCCACCAAGTTGCACACCACTGCCACCAAGAATGGTGGCTTTGATGTGGTGATATAGCACGTATTTGTAGGGCTCAGGGACCAATTCAATGAAACAGGTTGGCACGTCAACATTGTCATGAGTACAATCAGTAGGACCGAACATAAACAAAAGACAAATGTTGTAACCACAAATTTCCTGGTCTTGGTCCCCTTGGGCACGATCCTAAAGTACAGCCCCAAAATGGCAAACTTGATGAGCCACAACGAGATGTAGTAAGGTGCTGCCGATGAGTAAATCACTTTAAGTACCGTGATTTGCTGCGATTTCGACCCGGGGAGATCTTGGAGTGGCTCCAAATAAGACCGGTCGTTATCAAAGAACCCCATCGTATTGGAATATGTATCCATTGAAACCCAACCAAAAAAGAGACATTGTGCAGCAATGAGGACCCAGTCTTCCCATTGAATGCCCACCTTGATCACTTGCCCTCTTACAATCAGTCTAATGATTAGGAACAGACATGACAGCCCCGCAAATAGCCATTCTAGAATCTATTCTATTAGTTTTGGCCTATACATTTAAGGGTATACTTACCAATGCGCCCTTTGATCCTATCATCTCTGGGTAGTAGCCGTACAAGTATATGAGAAGTAGGAAGTTCGGTTCATGGGAGACAAGTGAAGCTTTTAAACAAAGTTTGGTGTTGCCAGCTAGAATGAAGTCTTTTGCAACTTCAACTCAGTGCGCTCCATGTACATTCTAGCTTCTACAATGATGACTTAGGGAGCTTCATACATCCTCTAGCTAATTCACCCGGTAATATAAGAGCTCAATTGCTGCTCGTGAAATACAACGAGCTGGGTGTTGTCATTGACAGTCGTCCAGCTTAGAGTCCGTAGTGGGGTAGTCACGTGGACATCACATCCTCATTACTTGCCCCTCCATTCTACCCCACTTTAGTATTTGAAGAAAGCTAATCAAACTCTCTTGAATGAGGAACTAAACAAGGCCGTTTCTTCTGGGGAGCCTTTTTTGGAGACCACATGTCTAAGGAACTCTCACGTGTGAAATGTATAGGTGTTGCCAGGCCTAATGCCAATTTGGTCGGTGCGATTCATGCCAAATCGTGCTGTACCTGCCAAAGTTGGCCTAATGGCACTGTGGTGACATGGATCTAGGTGCTCCTCTCAAACAAGATCCTTTATCGTCACTACATGCTCGCCGAGCGAATAGAGTTCGTTTAGTTGTGTCCTCAATTCTTGTCGCTAAGCTAGCTCACACCTGGCTGGCATATACTATGACTGATGGCGTCGTTGTGGTTGAGGTCAGTAGCAGCATTGAAGATGCCAGCCATAGTCTAGCACCACCGTCGCTGGCGACAGTGCTTCAAGTTACTTCTGTGACTACTAAAGACTCTAATACCTTGAGGGCAAGAGGTGTTAGTACGAGAAATGCAAAGGCAAAAGCCAAAGTAAGCAGCCTGCAAAATCTCGACTCAAAACTGAATTCCTTGACAAGCAAGCCCACTCATGCGAAGACTAGCCAAATGAAGGCCAAGTCAATGTCGAACGTTGGTTCTCTGAGCTCCAGCCCTACTGGATCCAGAGCCAGCCCACGGCCAAGCTTGCTTTCCAGCCACCAGGGTCGAACCTTTTCCCGAGCCACCAGTCAAATTGCAGCAACTTCTCTCACTGACACAAAGACTGCATGGTCATTGCCGTCTACACAAACCTTTACTAAAAGCAGGTTCCAGACCTCGCTTAGGAACGGCCCTATTACTGTCACTCGAACAAGTTCCGGACAGACATTGGCTCCCAGCCGGCCTGTGACCACCATTTCAAGAACAAGAAGCACTAAAACCACTAGCACGGAACGACCATCAAAACCTACGAGCGTGCACTCAGGTCATCATGGAGGTGGTGGTCATGACGGGTCAACTGATGATGCTAGAGTGACTGGTATCCGTGGTCATTCAACTGCTAGGAACGCGGCAATTGGTGGGATTCTTGGTGGGACATTTTTGTTCTTAATTGTAGCCGGGCTGATTTACTGGCTGTTTGTGTGGAGGAGACGTACTACTACTACGGGGCCTGGGAGCCCGAATAATGGCAATGTAGATAAGCTCAAGGATAACGAGGTGCTTGCTGGGGGTGTTGAATCCGGTGGAGGCTTAGCTCCTGCTGGTTTAGCTCCTGCAGCTTTAGCTCCTGCAGGTGTAGGCATTGCTGCTGCTGCTGCTGCTGCGATGACCCCTATAAAAGGTGGCCCTTCCTTTGGGCCAGTGATACCAGATGAGCCTGGAGCTGAACCTAAGCGGTCAGTCAAGAAGAGTGACACTCTTTTTGATCGCCGGCACTCTCGAAGAGTATCATTCCCGGCCAAAGATGTAATCATAGAGGAGTCTACCACTGACGAGACGAGCGAACATAATCCGAACTCACGAAGGGGATCTTTGCGGAAGAAGAGGGTTTCTTTGTTGGGATCTATCGAAGGAGCTATCAAGCGAGGAAGAGATGAAGTGAAGAAGTCACGTTTATCTGGCGATTCATTTGACCTCAAGGAAAGGCCCCAGCATAGTCAGCAACACCCAGTAAGCAGTGCGGGTAAACCGTGGACTGAAGACAAAGCCGAGCCTCAAAATACCCTGAAGCCATATGCGCGACGGTCAATTGTTGGGGAAGTTGCACCAAAGCTACCAAGTATCCATATGCTCTCTGACCAGTCCTTTATACCAAATGATTATGTTTCCGAGCCACGGGTTATCAAGGAGTTGAGGAAAGTTGAACTCTTAAGAGATAATCGCACAAGTACAGCGTCATATGGAAGTATCGAGGGAGATGAGGTTGCAGGTAATGTAGATATAGACACATATGGAGGAAACATCTCAGAGGGCCATGACCAGGGGCAGGAACATGAGCTCGAGGCTGAGTCTGATCTTGAGCGGAATCAGCCGCAGTTTGAAGCAGTGCCCTCTGATTCGGTGGACGTGCCCATTGAGTATCAGCAGTCCCCGCTTGAAGGGGACAGGGACGGGGGCGACAATGGCATAACGGAGTATACTGATCCGGACATGCAGTCAGAGGACAAGTTTGAGTACAATGGAACTGACACAGAATCGCGTGTGCAGAGTGATGAACCCAAGGAAGACAAGACCACTCTTGTTCCGCCTCCACTGAAGAACCCTGGCTTCTCAGCAGTACGTCCACTTGCCCTTGGAGCAAGAAAACAATTTGCGCCTAGCATGGGCTTTATGGCTAGAGAACAATCAGAATCTAGCGAGTATTCAGACTACTCCAGAACTGATGATAGATTTAGCATGGTAAATCCAAATATATAAAGTATACACGTTATATTACAGCTTATCGCCTCTCGCTCTCATAAAAAAAGTCAAAGTAAGACTTGTCAAATGGATGGACACGCACGTAACCGTCTTCTCCTCCGGAAACGTATGAGACGCCCTTGGGGTGCACTGCCAGAGTATTAATTGGACCGAAGTGACCTCTTACACGGCCCAGCTCATCCTCAAAGATCTTATGGTGGATCCTTGACTCGAACTTACCCTCTCTCGACGAGGTGGTTGTGACATCCTTGGCATCTTGACCACCTCCGACAATAATGTAATCCTTGACCGGGGTGATAGTAGCGGAGTTCAATGCAGAGTCTGTCATGTAGTTTCTCATATTATCAAGCTCATCAACCGTAAAAAGTTTTGAGGTCTTGTCTCTTGAAGAAGTGATGAAATAAGTCTTGTCGGGAGACATTTGTAGATCTGAAACTGCCATTTCATGAGCCTCAACTTCATTAATCATCTCACCAGTCTCGGCGTCAAACTTGCTGACTCGGCCGTCGGCCCTACCTGCAACAATGTACTTGCCACCATATGACCATGAGGCTTGCACGAACCTGCATTTTGGCCCGTCATAGTTTTGTATTTCCAGGGTTGGTTCCGTGGTCTGGTTGGTACCCTCAGTCACATTGAGGGGGAAGACTCTGATGAAACCCTTTTGTCCCATATGCTCTTCAGTGACTGCCAAGAATCTTGTTCCAGATGGATCAATTTCAACAAATCTGGCAGTAGCCAAAGTCTCCCATGTGAAAAGGCACTGGCCAGTCTTCACGTCCCATAGCTTCATTGAAAGATCAGCAGAACCGGTCAAAATGACAGTAGTGGTAGGGTCCACATCCACTGAGAAAATAGCACCATTATGCCCGCTGAAAGTTCCAAGCCTCTCACCGTTGAACGAGTACCACACGGAAGCACTGTCGTTAGATTTTGTCGTATTTTCCTGTCGTGTCTCACTTACGTTTGATCCCTAGCGACTGTGAACAGCAAATCGCCCTCCCTGTTGAACTTGACCTGGGTCAAAGGTCTCTCATGACCTTTTCTGAACTTGTTAGCTTCTACAATAAGATACCATTGCTCTAACTTACATTATAATAGGTCTCATTGTTGTTTTTGTGAAAATTTTCAGCTGAAAGAACTGTGGCCACCAAATTTCAATCTTCCGATTGACACAAAATGCGGCTAAACTGATATTACGTACTTCTTAACAAACATGCTCCACTTCACCAGCAGACCCTTCCTCGCCAAGGTCGAGTTTCAAGATTCTATTGAATAGTTCAAATAAGAGTGTCATTCCATCTAGTGTAACAGCCGGGTCATACCTTCCCTTTGAGAATTCATCTCGTACAAAAGCATGTTGAGCTCCGTAAACTTCATAAAATGAAAACTTCACTCCAGCCTCTCTCATCTTGGCTCTGATTAAATCTCGTCCCTCTGGTGGCACGTGAGAGTCCAGAGTGCCAAAAATGCACAAGTACTCCCCCTTAATTTCCTTAAGGCGCGCCAACGTATGAAGAGACTCGTTCGAAGTCGTGCCCAATGTTGACCCCTGGATATCAGTAGCAAAGAAAGTCACCACGGCCTTGACTCTTGGGTCAAACCCTGCTCTGAAAGCTGTATGGCCCCCCAGACACATCCCAGTAGCACCGATCTTCCCCGTACAGGTGGGCAGTTTCGTCAAATAATCAACAGTCAGCGTGTTATCCTCATCATAAGACTCCAATGGTTTCATCGCCTTGTAGTCATTCCCTACATCCGTGCCCTTAGTGTCGTACTCCAGGGGCTCTGGGCCCATGAAATTGTGGTAAATGCTGGGGCACGCGACAATAAACCCCTGGCCGGCAATCTGCTTGCCGAACCTGGAGACGGGGCCTGTAACTTGGTAAATCTCCGAGTGGACGATAACAGCCGGGAACTTCGCATTGGGGTATCCAAGGATCTTAGGGTGATAGATGAACACCCTCATGCTAGTGCCCGCCTTGGAAGGCAGGTCTACATATGATTCTTCAATCAGCATTTTAATAAAGAATATATTTGATCGGTAAAATAAACTAATATTGAAGGGCATCCTGTAAAAATGCCTGCTCTTCAGCAGTATGGGCAGCCTTGGTACCGGCAGCAACACTTGCGCTTGGTGGTCGGCCAGCGTATCTGACACGCTTGCCCTTATAATTGTCGGTGGCGTCCACGGTGGTATGCAGCCTGGGGCTGGTATAAGACCAGGCACCGGCGTTCATGGGCTCCTCCTGGCACCAAACGATATCCTCCAAGTTAGGGTATGAGTTCAGCAAGTCTCTAACCTGAGCATATGGGAATGGATGCAACTGCTCGACCTTGACAAAGGCAGTGTCAGTGACATTGTTGTCAGTTCGAGCCTTCATCAAATTGGCCCACACTTGACCAGTGCACAGAACCAGTCGTTTCGTGTCCTCCTTCGAGGCAATGGCGTTACCATGCTCAGCTTCTTCAATGATCCATTGGAAATGCGAGTCGCCAGTGAAGTCAGCAGCGCTTGACCTGGCTAGGGGGTGTCTCAAAAGAGCCTTGGAGAAATGCAGGATAAGAGGCTTTCGGAAAGCTCGGTGCATCTGCCTTCTAAGGATATGGAACAGGTTGGCAGGGGTGGTGGGGTAAGCGACCTGGATGTTTGCATCCTGGTGTTGTCGGTGCATCTTTCCCTCATCTGGGAAGCTTCTGTAATCGTCGTTGGTGAGTTGGAGGTATCTTTCCATACGAGCTGACGAGTGCTCGGGACCCTGGCCATCATAACCGTGGGGTAATGACAGAACCAACCCGGATCTCTGAGACCACTTGGATTCTCCTGCAGCGATGAACTGGTCGATAATGACCTGAGCAGTGTTGGCGAAATCACCAAACTGGGCTTCCCAGATCACAAGTGCATCGGGAGAAGTAAGGGAATAACCGTACTCGAATCCCATGACACCGTATTCCGACAGCGACGAGTTGGAAATGACAAACTTGCCCTGTTCGGGGCTAACGTGTTGCAGCGGAGTATAAGTCTTCTCACTCTCTTGATCATGCAAAACAGCGTGTCGTTGCGAGAAAGTACCTCGTTCAACATCTTGACCAGAAACACGAACGTGGTACCCTTCTTGAGCCAGTGACCCGAAGGCCAGAGCCTCACCAGTGGCCCAGTCAATGTTCTCACCAGACTCGGTGCTCTTAAGACGGGCGTTCAAAATACGCTTCAGGTTACGGTGAACACTAAAACCCTCGGGAGCGCTTGCAATAACCTCACCAATGTGCTTCACCACTGAGTCCTCAATAGCGGTAGGCAAGTGAGGCAGAACCTCGGTAGCAAGCTCCTTGGGGGTCTTAAACCCGTCCCATGCAGAAGAAAGCCATTCCTTTTGAGTAGGCTCGTAGTCCTTTGATCGCTTGAATGATTCTTCAAGAATATTCCAAACCCATTGCTTGTGCTCCTCAACATCCTCTTTAGTAAAAGTACCCTCCTTGATAAGCTTATCAACATAGTAAGTAAGAGCAGACTCCTTCTCAGAGATTCTCTTGTACATAAGCGGCTGGGTGAAACTGGGCTGGTCAGTCTCGTTATGTCCGTGCTTTCTGTAGCACACAACATCAATGATAACATCGGTCTTGAAAGTGGCTCTCCAGTCAGCAGCCAAGTTGAACACAAAAGTGAGCGACTCGACATCGTCACCGTTAACGTGGAAAATAGGCGCATCAATGGATTTAGCGATATCAGAGGGGTATGCGGTGGATCTAGCGAATCTGGGGTCAGTGGTGAACCCGATCTGGTTGTTGATAATCACATGGATGGTACCACCGGTAGAGTAAGCGGGCAAAGCTCTGAACCCAATGGTCTCGTAGACAACACCCTGGGCTGCAAAAGCGGCATCACCGTGCAGCAACAAACCCATAGCCTTGTCGTACTTGCTCTCGTCCTGCTTGTAGTGTAGAATAGATCTAGTCTTACCAAGAACCACCGGATCCTCAGCCTCCAAGTGCGAAGGATTAGCAACCAACGACAGGTTGACCTTCTTACCAGAGGGAGTAGGACGCTGGTAGTTGGCACCCAAATGGTACTTCACATCACCCGACCCTTCATCAAAGGAGTTCGACCCGCTGAACTCCGAGAAAATTGACTCGTTGGGTTTCCTGATAACGTTGGACAACATGTTAAGTCGACCTCTGTGGGGCATACCAATAACAATGTCCTCAACACCCTGATCAACACTTCTATCAATCAATGACTTGATACCGGGGACCATAGCCTCAGCACCTTCCAGACCAAACCTCTTATCGTTAGGAAACTTGGTCGAAAGGAAAGTCTCAAACAAAGTACTCCAAACCAGTCGGTCCAAGATCCTTCGCTTCTGGTCAGTACTGTACTTGAAAGGCTCGGGGATCTCGATCCTCTCTCTGATCCAGTCACACTTGGTTCTGGATGGGATATGAATATACTCCACACCGAAACTTCCACAGTAGATCTTCTCGCAAGCAGAAATGATCTCTCGCAGTGTCAGCTTATCTTTACCATCAGTAACAAACCGTGGCAAAATACCTGGTCCCAAGGTGATCTCCCTGTCAAGGTCCTTCTCCGTAAAGCCATAGTGTTCCAGAGTCAGCTCCTTTGGCGGGTTGGCGTGTGCCGAGCCGAAGTTGATTCCCAGAGGATCAATGTTGGCCTTCTGGTGACCTCTAACCTGGTAAGCTCTGACCAACAACTGGACCTTCAAGTGGTCTGTAATGTTATTGCCCGGGCCGCCAGCGCCGCCGCCGGGGAGAATGGTATGGACACCCCCAGATGGAATCGGCACAATAGTTGGAGGAGCAGAAAACGCCGCTGAAGCATTCTGACCCGCATCCATGTTCTTGAAGTACGACTGCCACGAGACATGAACACTAGCAGGATCTTCCTTCCATGCTTGGTACATTTCGTCAATGTAGTTGGCGTTGTTGCTTTGGAGAAATACATCGTCCGAGTAAAGTCTGGACACCAAACGAGGGGCTAGCCTGGAAACCGAAGCTCCCTTGCTAGCCCTCATAGGGACTCTTGAAGCTGTCCTCAGCATTTTCGTCTTTCTTTTTGGGGATTTGGGGGAAAGGAAAGAGAAAAGATGGAAGTTTATAAGCTTTGGAGATTAAGCGGCAAGGATATTTGACGTTGTTAAAAAATGTTTAATTCTGACCAACCAATGAGATCGAATATCGTCTCACTAATGGCATCGATGCATAAATGACCCGCAAGTAAAACGTCCGGGGTCTTTGCCTCAAGTTTCTATTCAGTTTCAACATGACTTTCAGCCACTGCTGGTGCTCAGGCCCTGTTCGCTCTTTAGCGAAAGCCGAGTTCTCGCATATCTCCTCGGGTCGATCCCGATCTGAGTCGTTAGGTCTCAGGGTTGCAAACTTAGAGTATGTTATAGTTAAGTTGTTCTAAGGGACATTTCGTCATGCCCTCAGGGCGTACGTGATTCACGATTAATAGTCACGTTATCAACGCCTTCTTTTGAAATTTTATCAACTGTTCAAATGGACCCAACGCTACAATCAGTCATTGACCAAAAGTCACTCAAGTGGGTCTTTGTAGGAGGCAAGGGAGGTGTTGGAAAGACCACCACCTCCTGCTCACTTGCAATCCAACTGGCCAGAAATAGAGAACGCGTGCTGCTGATTTCGACTGATCCTGCGCATAATCTGTCAGACGCATTTGGTCAAAAGTTCGGTAAAGATGCTAGAGTAGTCGACGGGTTTGACAACCTGTTTGCAATGGAGATAGACCCTACAGGCAGTATTCAGGAGTACATGGACCAGAGCTCCAATGAGGGTATGAACAATATGATGCAGGATATTGCGTTTTCCATCCCTGGTATCGACGAAGCCTTGTCGTTTGCTGAGGTGATGAAACAGGTCAAGTCGGAGTCATTCAGTGTCATTGTGTTTGATACTGCTCCTACTGGTCATACCCTCAGGTTTCTTCAATTTCCCTCTATTTTGGAAAAGGCACTCAAGAAAATCTCGGAACTGTCTGGCAGGTTTGGGCCAATGCTGAACAGTTTCATGCCCAGCGATTCCGGCGATTTGTTTGGCAAACTGGAAGGCACAAGAGAGCTGGTCTCCGAGATTAATACCCAGTTCCAGAACCCGGACCTTACGACTTTTGTTTGCGTGTGCATTGCCGAGTTTCTTTCGTTGTATGAAACTGAGAGAATGATCCAGGAGCTCACTTCTTACAATATTGATACACATTGCATTGTGGTTAATCAGCTGCTTCACCCTGAACAGGGGTCTACGTGCGAACAGTGCAACTCGAGGTACAAGATGCAGCAGAAGTATTTGGAACAGATTTTGGAACTGTATGAGGATTTCAACATTGTGCAACTACCGCAACTGACCAACGAAGTTAGAGGAGTTGATGCATTGATGGTGTTTTCACAAATGTTAGTTGTTCCTTATTCGACTAAAAAATGAGTAGTCACGTGTTTATTATATAGCTAGCCCCAAAAGTAAACAATAAAAACGACGACATGATTTCCTACGGCTATGACAACGGTTTGGTAAGTAGCTGGGTATACCTTTAGCAGGCTCTAACTTTAAGGTCTTGCATGACGGTGACCAAGGTTGCAGGGCCTCGGATCTCGAGCCTGTAGCTCCTTCGGAGCTCCATCCGTGTTTTGGGATTGTTGGGAAAGTCAATATTGGGACCGGATACGTGATTGCAATCACGGAGCAAACACAGGTGTGTACAGTAAAAGGCAAGGCGGTGTACAGGATAGAGAAGGTATTGCTGCTCCCAATACATGATAGCCGCCCTTCATACTTGGTGTCGCGGTTTCTAAAATGGCTCGAGATTTTTTTTCGCAAGGGATTCTATTATGCCGAGTTTGACCTGACGAAACCTCTGCTAGGACCTGGGTCTGGAAAGTCTTACCATTTCAACAAATATATCTCCGAATGTTTCAAGGAGACGGCTTTTTACTTACCCATAATTCAAGGCTTCGTCGGGTCTTTTGACAATGTGGTGCTAATTTCGCGGCGGAGTATCAAAAGAGCAGGAATGAGGTACCTGCGACGAGGTATAGACGACTCAGGTTACTGCGCCAACTGGGTGCAAACAGAGCGATATCTTATCCAAGGAGACAAGATCTCAATGTATACCATCCTGCGAGGGTCAATACCCGCCTACTTTACACAATCACCATATCGACTTCAGTCGAAGCCTAAGGTCCTTAAAAATTTGGAGGAAACCTTACCGGTCTCGAAGATACATTTTGACAGGTTGAATTTTGGGCAGGTACTGCCAATATCTCTAGTTGAAGCCTCCTCGTCTGAAGGAGAGATTGGGTCTTTATATCAACAAATAGTTGGAGCATTACACTACAAGTTTGTGTGGTTCGACTTCCACCGTGAATGCAAAGGGATGAAATTTAGCAACGTGAACCATCTTTTTGATCAAGTACCACTGGACGAGTTTGGTTGGACGGATACTAAACCTCAGAGCGGAGTCTTTAGAGTGAACTGTATTGACTGTCTTGATAGAACCAATGTCGTGCAGTCGCATTGTGCCAAAAGAATACTAGCCAAGCAAGTTGACTTTAACGAAGCTGCATTTGATAGTCTTTGGGCCGACAATGGGGATGCCATTAGCAAGCAATATTCATCAACAGCAGCTCTGAAAGGAGACTTTACTCGAACTGGGAAACGCAAGTATACTGGAGTCCTTACCGACGCGGTTCTGACGCTTTCTAGATACTACTACGGAATGGTCACAGATTTCTTCAGCCAAGCATGTCTCGACTATTTTCTGGGCAATGTAGATGAGTCAGTGTTTGATGAATTCGAACAACAGCTTCAGACTACTGATCCGGCAGTGGCTAATAGCAAGCTTCTCATGTCCATGCTGGTGGTTGGCGAAAACGAAGAGATTCTGGGATCATGGTGGTTGCAGACCCCCGCCATTCCCGGAGATGAATCCAAGATGAAAAAGCAGCTGAGAGACTGTGGCTTTTTGATCACTCAACAGGCGGCCTATGTGTGTTATTTTGAGGGAGAGAAAATGATCAACTTTTTAAGGATCCCCACTAGCTCAATCTACGAACTTCAATTTGGATCTTTCTTTGCAGAAATTGTGAACAGAGTTTCTAGAGACGAAGATAAGAATAAAGGGTTTATACTACGGTTCCCGATTGAAGCTGGGGTCCATGCCGTTGCTGACAAGCAGCACGACGGAGTGGAATGGTTCATGGCATTCCGAGTACGGGGACATAAATTTGAGGCTATATCCGACATTCTAACTAAAGTGTGTGAGGCAAAAGTGGTACACAAGGACATTGTCCCGTTTGAGGACGCCAAGGCCGAGACTACCATCTGGGACGTTATAGAGTACCAGGTGAAAAAGGCAGTATGGAACTAAAGCTTCAGCTGCCTGGCCGTGGGGTAGTCTGTATAACCGACTGGACCCTGGGCATAGAAAGTGTCTCTATGGTAAGGCTGGTCTTTTTCCAGCCGTTGAACCAAATCTGGGGTGCTGACAAAACGCCTGCCGAAAGCAATAAGGGTCTTATCGTCAAGATCGGCATTATGGATAGCAACCTCTCGGTCGTACCCACCAGCTCTGACCAAGACACTAGTCCAAATAAGCTTGACCCACTCGTTGCTACCGGTGTACTGCTGCAGGGTCCAATACCCAGCGACTCTGGGCTCCACAATGTGCAAGTCTCTTGCCGTTCTGGCCTCTTTGCTCAAGCTGGTCAAGGATATATGAGAACATGGGAAGATGGCTGGCTCCTCCATGAGTGATCCCGAGCTTTTCGTTATTAAACCAAGGGGACAACCTAAGTGCGGTCCTTTCAGCACCCACAGCCTCAATCACCGCATCAACAACTTCCAGCAAAATCGATCTGTTCTCGATTGACCCACCGTACTGGTCGGTTCTAATATTAGCCTTGGGGTCCAAAAACTGGTTGATCAGATAACCATGTGCACCGCCCACTTCGACTCCACCAGCCTTGATAGCATTGGAAGCTCCCGTGAAATCTTGAACAATCTGCTTAATCTCACAGTAAGAGCTTCAGGGACAAGCTCCTTGTCTTGGTTGGCGTAATTCCTGTAAGGAACTGCCGAGGGGGCAATATATTTCTGACCATGCGCCTTGCTAGCATTACGGCCCAGAGCCCGACCCCTCAGAGTGGATTTCATCGATAATTTTGAACCAGCCAGCGATATGCTCGCTGCTGATACCTGGAGTAGGCGCAATGTAGTACCCCTCTCTGTAGGCCATGTAGCCTCGGGAGATGATAAGGGTACCTGGCTCCTTTGCGCGCTGGCCATAGTACTCGACCATGAGGTCAGTAGGGGTACCGTCCTCCTCAGCAGGCACCGGGTCAGTGGAGCCATCACGACCCTATGATTGAGCTTCACATTTCACAATAGGCTTACAGTCATTCTATGTTCTATTCTGTAAAGCTATATAGGCTCTGCTCACCTTTAAATACTCGGCAGGGTAACTTACCGACGATCTCATCGGATTCCATGGCAACGCGCTTATTCAGCTTAGCTGCAGCTTAGCTGTCGGGTAATCGGTGTAACCCTTAGCACCGCTGGTGTAAAACGTCTCACGATCGTAATCGTTTAAAGGCTTATCGGCCTTGAGCCTGCTCACCAAATCTGGAGTACTAACAAACCTTCTACCAAATGCAATTAAAGTCTTATCATCCAGAGCAGCATTGTCAAAAGCAGTCTCTCTATCATATCCACCAGCTCTAACCAGGACACCAGTCCAGATCAGCTTAACCCACTCGTTGTTACCGCTGTACTGCTCCAAGTTCGTGTAACCCATAACTCGGGGCTCGACAATGTGAACATATGCGAGCCTCTTGCCGTTCTGGCCCCGTTGCTCCAACTGATCCAAAATGTATGAGAACAAAGGAAGAGGGCTGGTTCCTCCATGAGTGATCCCGAGCTTTTCGTTATTAAACCAAGGGGACAACCTAAGTGCGGTCCTTTCAGCACCCACAGCCTCGATCACTGCATCAACAACTTCAAGCAAAAACCTCGATCGATTCTCAATTGACCCACCGTACTGGTCAGTTCTCGTGTTGGAAATAGGATCCAAGAACTGGTTGACCAGATATCCGTGGGCACCATGCAGCTCAACACCGTCGGCACCGGCCTTAATAGCGTTGGTAGCTCCGGTAGCGAAATCCTTGACAATCTGCTTGATCTCAGGCACAGTTAGAGCTTCGGGGACAAGCTCCACGTCCTGGTTATTCCTGCTCTTGAAAGGGACCGCAGACGGGGCAGCGTACTTCTGGCCGTATTTCTCTGACATGGCTTTGTTGGCCTTACGGCCCAGAGCCCACAGCTGCATGAAGAAGAACGACCCCTCAGAGTGGATTTCATCTATAATTTTGGACCAGCCAGCGATATGATCGCTGCTGATACCTGGAGTAGGCTTAATGTAGTACCCCTCCCGCTCTGTTGGCCATGTAGCCTCGGAGATGATAAGAGTACCGGGTTCCTTTGCGCGCTGGCCGTAGTACTCGACCATAAGATCAGTAGGGGTACCGTCCTCCTCAGCACGGCACCGGGTCAATGGAGCCATCACGACCCTGTGATTGAGCTTCAGATTTCCCACCTGAATAGGCTTGAACAAGTTCTCTTTGTCAACAGTCATTTTTTTTTTTTTTTTTTTGTTTTTTTATGGTCTATGCTCTATAAAGGTACCAGCTCACTTATATATACCAAGCAATATTGGAGCCGTGCGAACGCGCTTATTAATCAGCTTCACCGCTTAATAATATCATAGCTGAAGCTGCTTAGCGGTGGGGTAATCGGTGTAACCTTTAGCACCGCTGGTGTAAAAAGTATCACGATCGTAATCATTCAAAGGCTTATCGGCCTTGAGTCTGCTCACCAAATCTGGAGTACTAACAAACCTTCTACCAAATGCAATCAGGGTCTTATCATCCAAAGCAGCATTGTGAATAGCAGTCTCTCTATCATATCCACCAGCTCTGACCAGGACACCAGTCCAGATCAGCTTAACCCACTCGTTGTTACCGCTGTACTGCTCCAAGTTCGTGTAACCCATAACTCGGGGCTCGACAATGTGAACATATGCGAGCCTCTTGCCGTTCTGGCCTCGTTGCTCCAACTGATCCAAAATGTATGAGAACAAAGGAAGAGGGCTGGCACCTCCGTAGGTGGCACCGAAAAAGTCGGTGTCGAGCCAAGGTGACAGCCGAAGGGCAGTCTTCTCAGCGCCGATAGCCTCAGTGACGGCATCAACAACCTCGAGCAAGAACTTCGACCTGTTCTCAATAGATCCACCATACTCGTCGGTTCTCGTGTTGGAAGTAGGGTCCAAGAACTGGTTGATCAAGTACCCGTGGGCACCATGCAGCTCAACACCGTCGGCACCGGCCTTAATAGCGTTGGTAGCTCCGGCAGCGAAATCCTTGACAATCTGCTTGATCTCAGGGATGGTAAGAGCCTCAGGAGTGTAGACATCATCGTTGGTGTAACTCTTGAAGGGGACAGCCGAGGGAGCAGTATATCTTTGACCATGCTTCTCAGTGTTGCCCTTGTGAGCACTTCGGCCCAGTCCCCAGATTTGCATAAAAAAGAAAGAGCCCTCGGCGTGGATTGCGTCAATGATCTTGGACCATGCGGCAATGTGCTTCTCGTTGGAGATACCAGGAGTGGGCGTTGGGTAGAATGCCTCACGCTCGTTAGGCCAGGTGGCTTCAGAGATGATCAAGGTACCGGAATCCTTGGCTCGCTGGCTGTAGTACTCGACCATAATGTCAGTAGGAGTTCCATCCTCCTCGGGACGGCATCGCGTCAGAGGAGCCATGGCCACTCGGTGGCCGAGCTTGACGTTACCAACTTGAATTGGCTTAAAGAGGTTATCAACGTCGACGGTCATTGTTTCTTGGTTTGTTTGTTGGGTTTTGACAACGGAATCAGCGCGTTGAGTTTCTTTTATACACCCCGGAAGTCGAGGCACGTTTATTCTTCAGCTGCAGGTTTGATCGTGACCATTCCAGGTTTGCAGCTTATTAATCAGGATAATGTTTAGTAATAAAGTTAACGATAAATGTTGTTGAAAAAATAGTCGTTGATCTGCGATGCGGCTCAGATTTCCCGAACCTGAGCCTCACTTAGTTTATCCGGCTCCTGCTCAACCCCTTAGCCGAGGATCATGCAGGCGTGATGCACAACAGACATCGCTCAATTGAGCGGAGCGGCACTGCTGATTTAAATTTTTGAATATAAACGCTTTGGCCCCTGGAGCCAGCTACTACATCCTACATTCACATATCAGCCTTCAGAGTAAAATTCCAGCCGGCGCCGTTTTTACCCAGGCCAATCATCATGAGAGCGGTATACTCCAAGGCTTGAGCCATTTGCAATTCGCCGGCATAAAGCGGGCGCAATCCGATACTCTCAACAAACGCTGACACTTGCTCCTTGGCATCAGCGTCGTCGGTTGCGAAAAACACGTCCAGGGGCCCGCCCTTGTTTAGTCTGTTACCAAAGATGGTGTTGAACGCCTTGACGACACGGGCTTTGGGGAGAAGTTTGGCAAGTTCCTGCGCAGCAGAAGTGCCAGGAGCGGTGGCTAGCCCTGTAGGGCCGGAACCAATGGGGTTACTCATGTCAATGACCACCTTGTTATCAAGAGCATCGCCAAAGTCGGAAGCTACCTTAGCCAAGTTGGCATGAGTGATGGCGAGCAGGACAATATCACCGGTGGGGACTGAACCGTACGTTCCGGAGGTTCCGCCAAGCTTTTCAGCCAAGGTGCTTGTCTTGGTGGGGTCACGTGCCAATACTTCAACCTTAAGACCAGCCTGGGCCGCACGGCCTCCCACTGCCGAGGCCATGTTTCCAGAACCGATTATACTGATAGTGCTCATGTTTCGCTTGGTGATTTGAAAGGCTGATTTTAAAATTTGCATTTGGTTTTGGTCTGGTTCTGGGGGATACTGGCTCCTTTATAGCCTATGTTCATGTCTTGTTTTAGTCCACCGTGATGGTTAACATGTCCCTGACTATGCTTAAGCCCGCATAATGTGATGGTGAACTTCGCTCAGATCGGGGATAAGCTTGGGCCCTGGATGACAAATTTGTTGTGAGATGTGGGGTGTTCTGCACTTACCTAAGCCCAAGGTGGGCAGGGTCCTCAGCGAAATTTCAGGTCTGTCTGTGCAGCAGAGATTCTCCTCATGAAGTCAGCCGCATCTACTGGTGATAGGACACGAAGATGGTACCCTAGTTGGAGCGGGCCCGTGTAGAAGTGTCGATGGGCTCATGATGTTGAGAATCAGTCTGTTTTCGTAAGGAGATTCCTCCATTGGACTATCCTTGCTGACAGATAGTCATATTAAAGTCCTATGTCTCTTTATGTGATAAATGTATATATATGTGAATATGTATAAATTGCCCAGATTAGAGACCAGAAGTAGGACTGGTTTCAGTGTTCGTGGTGGTAGCCACTTCTTGGAATGTTTTAAATTCAATATCGGCGATGGCGCTGGATTCCCCGAGAGTAGAGGGAACTACCTCTGCAGTACGCCCTTTGCGGGTTTGCATTGGTGTAAAAAACCTGCATTACCGGGTTGAACTGCCTCGCTAAGGTGATCGAACGCGTCCCGATATTGATGCCGGCCGGAATTAGCTGAATTGAACGCGTCGTGAACACGCAGGATCAGTATCACACCACGTGACTTTTTGGCAAAAGGTCACATGACAGACACGTGACAAAGTCACGTGACCAGAAATGTAAAAAAAAGGTGTGGTTTGTAAAGCAGGAGGTACCAATACCGAACAAAGTAATTGCTTGCGTTAGTGGTTTAGCGGTAAAATTCGTCGTTGCCATCGACGAGCCCCCGGTTCGACTCCGGGCTGACGCATTTTTTTTTTTTCCGCTGGCAGCAGCCTGTCGGATTGGTTGTGATAGCGGGTTCGAGCTTTTTCTTACTTTTTTTACTTCAGAGTAGACTGCAATGGCGCACATTGCATACTCATCCAAATAGCCCCACAGGAATAGCATCATTGCCTCACGAGGAAGAAGAGCTCTCGTCGAGGCCAGTTCAGCAAGCCAGTAGACCAGCGAGCTCGGTAAACTTCGTCACGACGATATTTGAATACATTCTCTTAACTCTAAATATGCAAAACATAAGGGATACGTTGTGACTTAATTCTACCAATAGTCGTTTGGTGCGGTCATCACATCGTGGACATCAGCTCCAGTCAGTATATCGGTGGCATCGTCATCGCTAAGGAACGAGCGATCGCCGTCAGAGAGATGGCTATGACGCTCAGTCTCATCATCATCATCATCGTCCTCATCAGGGACGGAGTACTTCTGTTTTGAGGGCGCTCCCACTTTGGACAGCGGATCGGCTTCCTGACACAGGTCGAGAAGTTGCCCCTTCGACAAGCTCTCGAACGATGCTGATCTGACAACAGCTCCCCAACGGCTGAAACAGTACATCGACGCGTTGACGCGTAGTCCGCTCTCACCAGCTTCAACAGCTCGAGCCCAAACCAGTGCAGCCCAGTCGTCGGTTAATCCGGTTCGGGTAATAGATTCAAGACAAAGCTCCCGCAGCAATGGCAAGTCATACACATTGGCAAGCACAAGTAGCCCGGTCACACTCTCTATTGACAAGTCTGACACCGAGTCTTTGTACAGGTAGACCATGAGAGCTTTAACCCAGCTCACAGGCTCTGGTATATGCAGTTTGCGGGTGCGAGATTCTGACATATCACTGGTCAGAAGCCTTTTGAAATGTGGCCACCGAGCATACAAAATCACAGAATGCACCAAGATCGGTTCCGAGATCGTGAACTCAGCCGGAGATGACGACGGTGACGATAAAGCTAATGAGCCACTCTCGTCTTGCCCAGCACCACCGGAAATAAGGTCTCCGTTTCGGCCCCTCAAGACATAGAGCAAGGGAGGACGCTGGCTGCTTTCGACACCGGTTATCTCAAAATCAGTCAGCTCTGAGCTCTGGTATAAGCTATACAAATCCTGATCAAACCCTCCCTGAACCCCATCCACCCTAGTGGATATTGAACTTGAGTTTGCGTCCTCAGTCTTATCAAGTGCGCCGAGAGTTGTGTCTGTACTAGGGCCAAAGCCAATGCTACCATGGAAGCCATCACCAACAGGGGTATTACCTCGCCTAGCGGACCTTGGTCTCCGCGCAAGATAACCAAAATTGGTAAGGTCGAGTCTCAGACAAGCTCCGAACCTATCTTCTCCGACTTTGCTCCCCAACAGATAAACGGTAGGGCCACAGGTCAATAGATAGGCCCCCCACTCCAACGAACTTCCCATGTAGTCGTATTTGCCCACCACGGCCCTCCTACTCAATCTATCGAGTTCTATTGCCGAGATGGACAATTGCTGGCTCTTCTCGGATGCATTTGGAGCCACAATGTCGAGCATTGTGCCTCCAACGGAAGAGCCGAACATGTGGGTCCCCACCGTCAAGTCGCTGGGTATCATATCTGGATAGCTGATAGCAACCGTACCAATACTGTCAGTAGATAAATCGTACCACGATATCCCAGTGACCCTATCCATGTTGGGGCCAAGCCCACCAAATGCCCACACCTTGTCGTTGTAGTGAGTAATGGTATGGTCATAGCGGGCCACAAATTTTTTGGGCCCATGCCATGCGTTCTCTCTCAAGTCGTAAAAATAAATATCATCAAAAAATTTGGAACCACCAGAGGACTGCTTGCATGTTCCACCAGCTACAATCATCTTTGTTTGATCCTCAGACATGCATGCAGCGTGCCTACTCCTGCCTTCAACATGAATGTCGTCCTCCTCATCCTCCTCGCCGGAATTCAGCGCTACCCACGAATCTGTCACAAAGTCATACTTGAACACCTCATTGGAATAAGAAGAATCTTCTCTTTCTCCTCCGAAGATGTATATGCTTTGACCTTTTGAAACTGCGGTATGCCCTGGAAAAAAAAGTTCCAAAAAGAAAAAGTTCGATTAGTGAGCGGCTCTTGTCAAAAAGAAATTATAGGTCCTCCCTCGGCAGCACAAGACCTTTGCAAAGTAGCCCACTTACCAAGTCGAGTTGATGGAGCATTCTCGTAGTTCTGAAGCATCCTCCGTCTCCAAGTATTTGTCTCCAAGCTCAGGACGTAGACACTGCCCTCCACTAGAAAATTGTTAGGATCAGGAATCGGGATCATAATGCGGCGACCAACAAACATTAGAGTCGCTACCAATGGAAGCATCCAACATACTTTCATCTGTGAATTGGTCGAACCCCCCAAATAGAAGTACATTCTTTCCATCCGATGAGATGGTAACCGAAGAATTGATTAACACCGGTGGTTGCTGGCCTAGGGACTTTGTTAGCATCAACCATGACTCCTCTCATATTACCCCACACTTAACGGGGGATATAGTCGATCCTCAACTTACCCAAGAGCTCGCTGGTTGTACAGGAGCTGCTCATTATCCGGCGACGCTTGGCCGGGGACATAACGCTCATCCGACTGTTCGTCCTCGCATCATGACGGAGGTATGTCTCAGCCATAATACAGATAGAGCGGTCGGACCCAATTCAAGGCAGCGACTGAACCTTGTTGCACAGAGCAGGACCAAGAACTTCGGACTCAGATCAATGCAAAGGACAAGAAGCTCACAATCAAGCTGAGCCCCACTTTTCCTTGCCACAATTCTATCGCGTTGTGTACTAATGGCGGGATGCTTCTGGTACCGCCTAACGGGACTATGATTCAGCAATCCAGTCAAGCTCGGGAGCCCCTCGATTCCAGTCTTGATCAAGATAGAAAATACACAACTTGTAGCTTAAATCTCAAGATTGTTGTTAGTGCTTTCATAATCGTGACACATCTCGGGAGAATGGTTAACGGACTCTTCGACTGATGAGTTCGAGACGAGAGGTTAACGTTGAGTTGAGCCCAGGCGGGTCCGCGATCACGCCAGACCGAACACACGTGAATACGCAGTGCTTAGTATCCAAGTAAGCCATCGGGTGCCACAGTATTTTTGAGAACGGGTCTTGACTATAATTCTTTCTTCATGCCAGAACGGTCTCAATGGTTTGGAACCAGCCAAGCTCATAGCAAACCCAGAAGGGTAGAGTGGCGTAAATTTGTACAAGGGCCGCGGAACTTGTCTCAATGAAAGGGGCTAGTAGGAGGCTCTGAGAACGCTTCTGATTGAGTGACCCCTAGTTCGGCTGCAATGACGAGAGATTCACAGATTTTTGACCGGAATGCTGGCACTTGAGTGATATGGCCTGAACTTCCAAATTTTGTCTTTGGTTCATATGAAGCTCTCATGAAAGCTGTGCAGTACCATAGCATCACATAGGGGCCGGGAAGGCGCTTTACTTGGGGCCGCTTGGTGTGGGAGTTCTTGTATTTCTTTCGAAGAAGGTCGCCTTTGTCCATTCAGCGAGAAAGGATCCGGAAGAGGCTGTGCCAGCGGCCTGATCTTTCAGGGCGAGTGAATCTTTGCTGTCTTTGAATCAAGCCTTATACCTGCCAATAGGGACTTTAGTCGGAGGCACATCCCATTGAATGGTCTACAAAACCATTTCAGAAAGTCGTATCTAGTAGTAGGGCATAGCAGCGTAGACCTGTAGTAGATAGATGAATGACTGTACCACTACAAGGACTCACTTCAGCGTGTTTTCATGGGTTAGATGGATATTGGTTGTCAAACAGAGTTTCAGCGTGGTCTGTTGTGAAGTAACGCCATGCACTGTCCATATTTATACCTTGCGCTCTCCCGGAATTTTTTTTTGACTTTCTTACTATATCAAGATCACCGGTTTTGGCATTGCTCCCAACTTTTCTGTGAAACTATCAAGAGCAGTTGATGGTACTACTGGCCGTTCTTTGAGGCTTGAACTAACATTTCCGGGAAGTCGCCGTACAGTTTTCAGATTCTGGAGAAAAAACCATGTCTGAACATTTGGAAAACCCGTCGACACCCACGGTAGCACCGCCAACGGAGGCAGCCTCCTCCCAAGCCAATGGGGCGAGCGCTCGCGACTTAGGAGCCGCGCCACATGCTGAATCTTACAGCAATGGGAACTCGAGCAGTTCCAATGGACACGCGGCGGAACCAGCAGTGAACTCGTCGCAGCCATCGACAGCTGATCCTAACGCGTCAATGCAAATGTACAACAGGAGAACATCAGGGAGGATACGCACTGCCCCCGACTTCTATGTGGGCGAACCCTTGCCAGCACGAACGAAGAAGAGAGGGGGAAGCAAGAAGAAAAAACCCGCGAAAGGCGGAAAGGGATCTAAGGTCAAGGTAGCCGACCAGAACAAGGCCAAAGTTAGCAAGGGTAGCACAGATAGCAAGAAAGGGAAAGCAACGGAGGCAGCCACAGCCGCAGTAGGCGGCTCAGCTGGGGCATCTGGTCAAGAGAATGGTACTGCTAAGAATGGAAAGGCGAGCAAGGGAAAGGGCGGATCGAAAAAGGACGGAAATGAAGAAGCCAATGGCAAAAAAGTGGGAGCAGATGGGAAGAAACTCTCCATTTCCCTTAAGCTTGCCAAGGAGATACCTCCACCAACATTTGTTCTGATACAGTCTGAAATACCCACTGACATGCTGTGGAAAAAGCTGGTAATTCGGGAGTTTGTACTACGATTCGACAAACTCTGCCGTATCCCGACGCGTCACGGAACCGCCATAAATGATCCCTCACTAGAGTGGACGGAGTATTTGTACAAGGCGTTGGTGGTGTCGCTGTTGAGGCTCGTCTATAATGACACCGTCCCATTGGTTGAGTTCCCTAGGGACTATCTCGGAGAGATTGAGCATGTTGTTGCTGAGTCCAACCGTATATGGGTTCTGCTGGAGGACCTTCTGAACGTAGCTGGGATGCGAACAGAATTCGAAGATGAGATGAACACAAAGAATGATGCGGAGAAAGAGAATACCCGTGGTGGGGACTCACAGGAGAGGCATAAACTGAACCTCCTGAACAGTCTGATGCAGCTCGCAGCAACCACAGAAACTATTAGATTGACTATTCAGAACGATCAAGATGAAATCAGAGGTTTGCAAGTAGAATCCTGGGCAAACATCAGGAACCAACGTCAGTCTTGGGATGAGCAGTCTAAAAAACTTAACAAAGTACGCGAGGGTCTGCAAAAGGACGAGGATATCGCCAAATGGAAGGAGCGGTTCTTCAGTAGCAGGAAAGCTAGTCAAAGCAAAATTAAGAAGCTCGAAGAAGACTTCTACAACCTTCAGAAAAAATACAACAGCAGAACCATGCTTGTGGGGAAAGACACCCTTGGAAACAAGTATTGGAGGCTTCAGCAAAAGTCTGAGACTTTTCTTACATGGGGATCCTGGATAATCTGTGAGAAATCTCCCAATTTGACTCACCCAAGCGGCAAATCAGGAGTCGAGGATGTTCTTGACTCCAAGATTATTGACGGACCCAATAAAAACAAGTCACTCTACTACGTTTCAGGGAAAGATCAGGTCGTAGTGCTCATGACCTGGCTGAAATCACAGGGCAAGAATCCAAGGATAGGAAGACTCTTGAAAGAACTTGACGAATATCTCAAGTTCTCTGTTTGACGTATATATACAGATTGTTGCATGCATGGCTTATATAGTTTCGTAGAGAACAAAAAATTGCACATTCAGACCCAGCTCAAGGGATGCTTGTCGTTCTGAGATATCTGAACGGTGACCTCACCGGAACTAAGAGCATTTTCAAGTTGAACCTTTAGAACCTCAAGAAATCCCCGCTCTGTGTTGTCATGCCCACAGAGAATCACACTTCTACCTCTCTGAGTAGCATCCAGCACTTCGTGATGACTCAGTTCTCCGGTAATCAACAGCTCAGAAGACACTTTACCAGCAAATACACCTCCACCTGATCCGGCGCAAATTGCAAACTCCTTGACAGGCCCGCTGTGATGTTTCGAACTTTTGGAGATCTGTAAATGGTCGACTCCTAGATGCGATTTCAGTCTCTTGACAATGTCATCAAATTGAATAGGCTCAGTAAGCTTTACTACCCGTCCCATACCAACTTCAGGGCGGTCTTCCTTGACCTCAATGGCCCTGCTATCGCATGGCTGCTTTTGAGTCACACCCTGTACCAGCCAATCATTGACCCCACCCTCCTGAGCATCCACAGCGGTATGAGGACAGTATACACTGATACCATTCCGTATCAGCCTGATCAACGACCTCTCCTGGGGATTTTCCACGTCAATTGACTTGAGTCCTCTGAAAATAAAAGGGTGGTATGCCACAATCATATTGTTCTTGTTGCTGAGAGCTTCGTCAACCACCTCCGTAGTCAGATCAATTGTCAGTAGTAGTGATATGGGCTCATCCTTCTCAGAAACTTCTCGGCCTGTGTCTTCAGTCGGTGCGCCAACTAGAAGGCCCGTGTTGTCCCACGAACTATCGGCGAGCCTTCTGGGGTACAACTTTTCAACTGCATTCAGTTAGTTTGAATCTGAACCAATGGTTACGGGCCGCAGTTGTCTTACTTGCATCGCTCACTTTCTGAACAGTAACTGATGACATTGTACGTATAACAGGCGAGCGAGTGATTCTAGGATTGGTGAAAAGAGGTCTCGCGTAATGAAATACTTTGTTCATTGAAATTATGCGGCGCGGTTGAAGCTGTCGAAGTCTTTGAGATCAGTATTCGCCTTTATTACTCAACGAATTTGCCAACAAAAGACCCCCCTCTAAAAGAACAGCCAGACCAAGGTAAGCAGCAATGTATAGCTTCCTAGAATAGACAGTTTGAGTTCACGAAAGCTTTGGAATGCCGTGGGAGCCTGGCCAAAGGTAACTGCACAGAGTGCAAGAGGATCACGTGCTTTTTCAGCAATACTTTACCTGGTAATGATGCAATTTCGCCAAGCTCTGTGGAGCTGATGTCATGGTCAAGCCGCCAGCGATCTAGCTATTGAACTTGGGTCAAAGCTGAAATATTGTCATTTGTCATCTCGAGCATATCTTATCCCTCACAACCATGGTATCGGCCCAGCACCTTGACTCGGCGGTGAGAGAGAAGCTGGGAGCTACGCATGTCGAGGTCGTAGATGCATCTGGTAGGTAGAGTCATATCTTTTCGGATCAATCAAGTTCTGTTTTGGCTAACTTGGTGAAATCAGGTGGGTGCGGTCAAGCTTTCGAGGTGACTATTGTGTCTCCACAATTCAGCGGGAAAAATCGTCTCATGAGACACAGGATGGTCAACAATGCACTAAAAGAGGAGATTGCGAGTATACATGCCTTCACTCAAAAGGCGTTAACTCCAGAAGAATGGGAAGGCAAGAATTAGATTCTCTTACGGGTCAGGGCACTGGCCAGCAACTCCAAATCAGCTCTTGGAAGTAATACGTGCAGTCATTATAATATGTACATTAGGTCTATCGTTTTCTGTTATATTAGGGAGCAGCTTGAACGAGTCGCTGCTCCCAGTTTTGTGCAGAGTCCAGTAACCTGTAAAGGACCCCGGAGGCTAAAGATTTGATGCGAGGATCTGGTATCGCTTCCCAGGTATCTTCCAGCCAAAGCCGAAGCTCCAAAATTTGATTAGTCCAAGTAGAGATGAGGAAGTCCGGATAGTTGACGTCCAAGATGACCAATACACATGTGAGAAGGCCATCCAGCACAGCCATATCAGAGTTGGCACGCTGGGTAAGCACAATCTCTAGAAGCTCGCCCGACATTGTCGGCAATGACGGGCTACTAGGGAAAGCGGCGTGCAAGATCAGGGCTAGCGTTTTGAGAAAATGTCCCTGTATCAGTGGAGCAAACTCGCCCATCATTCCTCGAAGCCCGTAAGTGGCATGCCACTGGGTCAGCATGGGAGCAAAAATCTCCCGATATACAATCTTGGGGTATATACGGACAGCTCTGGTGGTTCCGGCCTTATGATCTGAGCCTGCTGCACGTTGCTTTTGCACTTTGGATGATATCCTCAGAATCTTGCCGCCCTTGAAAAGCTCCCGCTGAGCTTTTTCAGATGTATCCTCAAGAAGGGAGTCTTGGAGAAGCGTCGTCTCCGAGTCTAGTGGAGCTATTGAGGTCGCATCTGCCTCGCTTCCTGGCAGGAACAGTTTATGCAAATGCGCAGGAAGAAGCTTAGATGCAAATCTGTTGGTTCCGACGTTGGCGAGACCGGCAAGCTCGCGGGACCCCAACGAGATTGAAGATAAGATCACCATCCTTTGCTGCAAGGAATAGTCGCCTGACACAAAATTGTCCGTGAGACAATTTACTACAATGCTTGGGGAAGATGCCACTAGCGCAATTAGAGCGGTCAGCCTCATCTCTTGAAAATTGTCCATTTCAAAAGCATCTTTCAGACCCACCAGTTCAAGAGCAAGCTGTTTTGCATAATGGGTGAGCTCTTGACCAAATTTGGCCTTCCTTCTGATAAGATCAGGCGCAGCCTTCAAAGCAGCCTCCTGCTTATTGTAATCCTCGACCGAGAGGTATTCGAGTAAGTCTCGTATGTAAACAGGGACACTAACTCTAGTCTTGTAGCTAGCAACAGTCGGATCGTCATCTGAGTCTTCTTCATCATCAGAGGGTGCCTGATATGGCTGAAATTTCGTTGGAACGGGCACATTCGGTACATCTTGCTGTACAAGGCTAGTTTCGTCGGCCACATTTTCTTCTCTGGTACTTAATGAATTTGCTTCTTTGATCCGCTCACTCTCGTCTTGGAGATACAGCTCTTTCCAAGGTGAGGCCGCCATGATTTGAGGCTTTCCAGGTATTTGCTTAGCCCAGCTAGGCTCCGGTAAATCGGAGTCAAATTTGAGCTTCTCTCCTCCAGATATCTTCTCCGCTACCATCATTCCAAATTGCCTGAGCTCCGGCGAAAACGACTCCAGCCTATTTGAGATTGCATCGAGAAAGCATGCCTCCCTACTGACTTCCTTCAGCTCCTGAGGAGTGCATTGACTGGCGCATAGAAGAATAATCACCGTTGATGACTCTTGATAAGGTACGGTCTCATGCGCGATCGTGACCTCACTGCCCCATCGCGTCAAGAGTTTCTTGAGGACTTCAACACCATTCTGTGGGAACTCAAATGCCACCTGCACAATTGACTGTTTTAGACTCAGGTCAACCATGGGTGCTTCCGCATATCTCACTAAGCTTGTTGCGAGGTCTGATGTACTCACAAACCTTCGCAAGAGAGCAGCCACTGCGCTTGAATTGTATCTTGGTCCGCTGTCATCCTCTTTGAATCTCTTTGCAAAACAGTGAGTCATGAAAAACAGCTTTTTTGTAGAGTTGAGCCTGTTGTATATAGGCAAAGTCGCGTCGATGGTCGTTTCTGTAATCAGTGAGCCACCTACCGCCTTAGGATACCCCAGCTTGGCCAGTCTGTTAAGCATATCCGTAGACACGGAGGCAAACTTGTCATCCACTACCAGTAATGCTCTGGAAACCAATAGAGCATAGTTCGGACCTTCTGCCAGCTGAAACCATTTCTTGTCACCATCTGTGTAAAGCTCAATTGCCCTTCTGGCCGTTGAAAACGCAGAATATATTTTCGACCCATATACCTGAGACACAATTTCCTGGGTGATCCCTCTATTACCAGACCCACTTAGCTCCAATAGATCATTGACCACTGTGGGCATACTCATCACCTGGGACAGCAGATCGCATAGTAAATCAGCCAGTTCCAAAGCGGCACGCTTGTGGCTCGTGTCTGACTCGAAAGCCACCAACGACAAAATCTTACTGCTCAAGCAACTGATTCCGGGTAAGCACGTGAATATGTCTACCAGGCTTTGAGGAACTAGCCCCAGCGAAGGTATCGTCTGATTCACCAGCGCCGAAAACAACGCTAATGACGATGCATTTGGTTTATGTACCTTGTCCGCAAAATCTCGTCTCAGAGTGTATACAGCCTGATCCAGCTCCTCCAAGCTCGGACCCTCACGTAGGCTGTCTATCAGCTCATTCATCTTGCTACCGGTGCTATCATGGATAAACAGGGCTGGGGCGAAGACTCATTCGTCGTTGACTTCTTCACTCTTTGATCCCTTAGGCATGTGAGTTTTCATAATATTAATCGAGGTGAGACCAAGAGCTTTAAATCTCAGATCGACAATTCTTTCTCCACACCTAACGCGCGAAAACTCAAAGTTCCAAAACTTGGAGTCAAGCCGACCTAATATGGGAAACAGGCCGGAACTTACAGCTACGGTGTGATATCTACAAACGTGGGTCGCGGCTGATTGGTTTCTGTAATACCCCTATTTGATTATATTCTTACTAGCAGCGATCACCTGCTTCCCAAGTATATCTTCATGCACTTCCTACATCATCTCGTCAAAGTGCAGACTGGGCCCTCTCCTTTCACCTCTGCTTTCGTGAATCCACAGGAGTCGCGGCCTTCTCCTTCACTGGCTCCTCTTCCTCATCATCTTCATCGTCGGATCGCTCATCCTCCTGGATGTTGTAAATAACCATCCTGTATCCAATTCTAAGGATCAGCACGAGCCAGTATACATTAACCAGCTGCAGGGCGAACAGAAGAGCAAATGTGATGTACTGAGAGATCCAGCACTTGTACTGCTGCGTATCCCAGTTCAGTGTAAAATCACCCACAGAAGCAAATTCAGTCCAAATTGAGATAAGGATCTTGATGTTCAAGTAATGACGCAAGTAGATCCACACAAACATGAAGACGGCATAGGCAAGCGGTGTGAATTTGGAGTCCAGGTAATTGAGCGTTTTGGACAAAACCAAGAAAAAGTCGCTAATGTCCATGGTAATGTACACTGCGAGACCCATCCACGTGAAGTGAAATCTATAACTGCAGAAAATGAGAGCCATAGTCACCACATGATGGAACACGAGCTCTGCAAAGTCCTTTCTCGGTTTCTCAAGCTGTAGTGAAAGGACCACAGATTGCTGTGACCAGAAGGCTGCTTGCAGCAGGTAGAAAAGCTTGAATAGCATCACATGGGTCTTATGAGGGTAGTCAGCATAAAATGAGGTAGTGTTGAAGTACCAGATTGGGCTATTATACATGATGTAGAGACCAACGGGACCCGTCATGGCGTAATAAATGATGCAGTACACCTGTTCCATGAATCGGTTGATCTTGGCTTTCTTCTTGAGACCGCAATATCTAGCGAGGGGCCTGATTAAGACTTGCATGCAGAATTCCCTGAAAAAAGTGAAAAATATCATGTAGAACCCCACAAATGCAAAGTCTTTCTTGCCCTTGTGATACATACCATCCTTATCCCGGTAACTCAGAAACAGGAAGGGGTATAAGGGGTTAGTCTCAGTCTGATTTGATGATGCATAGAAAGCTGCATAACCTGATGCATAGATCACCAGAGGGACGAACCATGCGTTGCCGTGAACAAACTCCAGGAGCTGATACCACAACCGCTTGGACTGGCTTATCTTGAAAGGAACACTCCGGTACTCACCAGAAGAAGACCTCACAAGCTTGGCCCCACTCAATGCGCGCTGACGATGCTCGCTAGCTCTTCTAGATGATGCGAGGGGAGGCATAGTGCTGAGACTGGCTCCGGCACTGTCTCCCAAGTTGATCTCTCCAACTGCCGAGTTTCGTCGCACCATTTTGAATTGTTTTTGATGGTTTGTCGAAAGCTTATTAGCGTGAATAAGCGACTTTGAGGCGTCGTCAATAGGTGATGACCAAAGTTTGTGCAACTTCAATTGATGCCCAACACTGGACCAGGATAAATTTCTTTGCCAGATGCTTGTTTTTAACCCCCTCGAATGACAGAGTATATGGAGACAATCTTTCCAATCTAAAACCACGCTCGTCCGCCGGTTGACCAACACTTGTGCCTCTCGGGGTACACCTTACTGTGAATGCAAGAGTCTAAGACAGTGTTGATTATAATCTTAGCTATGATCAAAGCGAAGGAAAAAAATATGGCTTATATATTCGCTAGCCTCATCGCTTCTAACCAACTTTGGAGTCTCGCCTGGCTGAATAACGGGTCGCGGGTCGCGATTAGCGATCCGATCGGCAATTGGCAGTGTTGGCTTAGCAAGAAAGTTTACTGCGGTGGCTCAAATTCAGCCCTGCACTCAACAGTGTTTAAGCCCCCCGGGTTATCAGCTGGCTTCGACTTTATCAGTATAACAGGCTCAAACCAACCATGTTTCGGCCGGAGGCAAACCCCATAGAGCCCATAGTAGGTAAGTTTGCTTAGTGCTTTGGATGGAACAGCGGCATATTAACCCCTTTCCTAGTCAAGGCAACGGACTCCAACCTGACAACGGAGAACTGGGAGTACATTCTAGATGTTTGCGACAAGGTCAACGATGACCCGGATAACGGGGCCAAGAACTCTATAAAAGCTATATTGAAGAGGTTGGAGATGTCGAATGCGAATGTTCAGCTTTTCTCGCTGACTTTACTCGAATCTCTATCGAGAAATTGTGGATCTAAGATGCAACGAGAGGTGGCGTCGAAGACTGTGACAGATAAGCTGATAAGGATGATTGATGACAGCAGAGTGCATCATACAGTCAAGGCCAAGATTTTGGAGGTGCTGGAGACTCTCAAGAAAGACTACGAGAGCGACCCGTCGTTGCGGATCATTAGCGACACATATTCACTAATCAAGGCTAAAAACCCACGGCTCGCACCGCCTAAGCCGCAAAAGCAGGAACTATCGGAACGAGACAAGCAGAGGGAGGAAGAAGAGCTGCAAATGGCTCTTGCGCTATCTCTATCTGAAAGTGGCAGTGCCCCAGGTCTCGCTCAGAGCCAGGCACCGGCATCTCAAGTCTCTCAGCAACAGCAGCACGCTCAACCAGCGCAGGCTCAACAATCAGCGGCCGCGCCTGAGAAGAAGATAAACAGAGTGAGAGCTCTGTATGATTTGAACTCTAGCGAACCAGGAGAGCTTTCCTTCCACAAGGGCGATGTGATCCATGTTATCGAGAGTGTTTACAGAGACTGGTGGAGGGGATCGCTTCGAGGTGAAGTAGGTATATTCCCCCTCAACTATGTGGTACCAATACCTGACCCTACAGAAGAGGAGTTACGGCAGGAACAGCAAGATGAATTGCTTGTCTTGGGCCAAGCTCGAAACATTGAAAAGCTGCTCTCAATACTAAGCAGCAGTAACGCCTCCGCCGCGGCCATTGCAGATGACGAGAATTTGCAAAATTTGTATCATTCAACTTTGGCAGTGCGTCCCAAGCTGGTCAAGCTTATCGATAAGTATGCGCAGAAAAAGGATGACCTTATCACATTGAACGAGAAGTTTGTGAATGCCAGGAGGACTTACGACCATCTCATGGAGAGCTCTTGGCAAGCTCGGCCTGAGCATCAGCCAAAGCCGCCATATCCAGTCGAGTTTCCTCAGGCTCGGCCCCAAGCACCTCAAGCACCTCAAGCGCAAGTGCAAATGCAGGGCCAGGGTCAGGTCGAGCATCACGGCCAACAACAGCCCCAGTCACCCTATTTATCGCGACCGCCATCCCAAATGCAAGCACAGGTACCATATCAATTGCCGGTCTCTCCTCAGCCACAAGGTCAACCACAGCAGCCATACTATGGTGCTCAGGGTGGGCAGTATCAACCTTCAGCTCCGATGCAAGCATCTGCTCCGGGCCAAGCTCCAGGTCAAGCCCCCTACTACTCATCATCCTATCACAATGGACGCGCATCTTCAACAGCGAGCTCGACACATTCGGTCCCCTCAGCTCCACAATATCCTCCGCCAATGCCTCAGAGCTCAACGCCGGCAGCATACGGACAAGGACAAGGACAAGCCCAGGCCCCGCCGTTTGTCCCCCCTGCTGCCCCGCCAACTCAAGCTGCACAAAGTCGGCCACCACAGCCCACTGTCCAATACCAGCAGCCATACAACCCTCCACAGGATTACAACCATGTGACTACGTAACAGCATATATACATAAGTTATCTCAATTATCATACAGATCATTGCCTGAAGATGCCATAAATCATGTCTCGCATCCTTAGAATGACTCCAGAATAAACGGTGCTGAGACCCCACACGCTAAATCGGCATTTTAATGGTGTCGCTAGCGTGATCAAAAACCAGGTTACTGCGGCGTTGAGATTTGGCCAGTCTTTTTCGAGCCGGCACCACACCAAACACTTGAACTTCACCAGTCAAGTGGACCAGAATCAAAAGGGAATAATGTCTTATGATCATGAGCATCAGGTATGTTAGGCACTTGGGCCCGAGCATTCACACAAAGGCTCAAATAGGTAATCTAACTTGGCTAGAATGACATGAGGCTGAACGACTTGGCGGGCAAAATCTCAGCCCTGCGGAACGTCACCAACGACATCCACGCGCACGCCTCGGATCATACTCTGATTGACAGCGCTGGGGATACAATGGGAAACATGCTGACGAGTGTCAAAGCCTCCGCCTCTAGGCTGGCCCGGTCGGTATCCAATGGAGGGATGGGCATATTCAAGATGGTGGGACTAGCCCTAGGCATCTTATTTATTCTTTATTTATTGAGTGGGTTCTTATAAGGTGTACATAGAGTGAAAGTCTGCCTGAGCAGGTTGAACATGGTGAGGATTGTGGACGTGGATCCTCTATGGGGATCATTATTAGAAATGCTAGCAAAGGCTCTTGAGATTATCGAATTGTTTAATTTGAAATACATCATTCCCCACCAAGGTCTTTGCCTATTTTATAATGTGAGGCGGTGTCCCATTTGAGTTGTGACCTTGTTACAGGCAGCTGGCGGCGCAATGACTTGAAGGAGCTTTCGTTGAGTCCCACCAACTTCCTATTGAGTGCCTCCTGGTATTGTGTCTCTTTAGTTTTGATTTCATTTATAACACTGGAGCCACCGGGCTTTGCGTCAAATACCACCTCCTTGGCGGTCTTGAGCCGGACATTACCATCCTCGAAATAGTGAACGTCAATCTCGATTTTCCCCTCAACAGCCCCTGTTTCCGGGGTGTACACGTACCAAGATTTCCATTTGCCATTCCAGAAGTTCGAGGGACTAAACTTGTTATCCACAATCACGATGGCCACAGATTCTAAGTTGGTTGAACCACCAGGATAGACTCCACAACTTGCCAGCGAGGGAAAATGGTCGTCCACGTATTTCTGAAGAGGACCTGCAAGCTCCTGGTTGACTCCAGCGTCGTAGGGTTCCACATCAGAAACTTGAGACGTGGCCGGGTCGAAGGTAAACTTCACACCCTGAGCAGGGGCAAAAAATGTAGTTTCTGAGAGCTGGTTGAACTTGCTCAGAGGAACTGCTTTGCCCTTGACGTTGGCAAGCACAAACTGGTCCGCATTGTACTTTGCAATATCATCTTCTAGCCCTTTAATTGTCTGCTGGTTTCCCTCAACAATGACCTTGATGTCCTCAACAACAGTTTTGACCTCCCCAGGAGGCGCATCTGCAATGAATGTCGACACCATAATGTCTTGTTCTGTTGTCCCCGGAAATGAAGGGTCACCCTAGATTACTTTAGACACTACAATTCAAAGGGCTCTGTAGAACTGCCGATCGAGTTGTTCAGGCATTACAGAGGCCTGGGCAGGAATATCTGGGATCGTGTTACCAGATCAGCTTAATTTGACTATGGGCCAACATGATCCGCGTTAATAATCTATAGTATACTCTGTTTACAAATTTTTGGTTGAGCTTTCTCCAGCCGTCAGTGTTGTTAAAAGCACTCTTGGAAAGTGCCGAACGAGTCACAGACGGAATCATGTACGACGATGTCCTGTGGAACCAGCCGGTAGTCTTCGACAATGTAAGTGAGCCAAAGATCTCGTTTGTTTGTGGTCTCTACTTAACTGAAACTTTGTTTACTAACTGACTTAAAGGGATCTGGGACTATAAAAGCAGGAATTGCCGGGAACAACCAGCCTACCACGTTTTTCCCGTCGGTGGTAGGGCGTCCGAAGTACAGACATGTGATGGCCGGTGGGTTAGAGGGCGATATATTTATCGGAAACAAGGCTATGGAGAATCGCGGGCTTTTGAGGCTGAAGTACCCCATGGAGCATGGCATTGTGGAGGACTGGGACGACATGGAACGGATATGGAACTATGTGTACAACAATGAACTGAAGATTCAGAGCGAGCAACACCCACTGCTGCTCACGGAGGCTCCACTTAACCCCATGAAAAATAGAGACCTTGCTGCGCAGGTATGTTTCGAAACGTTCAACGTACCCGCGTTGTTTTTGTCCGTACAAGCCGTGCTCGCGCTGTACGCGTCTGGACGTACTACTGGAGTAGTTCTGGACTCAGGCGACGGCGTGACGCATGCGGTGCCCATTTACCAAGGGTTCTCAATCCCCACTGCAGTACAAAGGATGGATCTTGCCGGCAGGGATGTAACACGA
Source organism: Groenewaldozyma sp. yHMH443 (assembly GCA_030580275.1). Lineage (NCBI taxonomy): Eukaryota > Fungi > Ascomycota > Dipodascomycetes > Dipodascales > Trichomonascaceae > Groenewaldozyma > Groenewaldozyma sp. yHMH443. Next base: position 68,151 of record JAKTSO010000006.1, read on the forward strand.
TATCTACAACTACTCTTGAGGAAATCAGCGGGAGTCGTGCTGGCGAGCTCGGCCGAGCAGGAAATCGTTAGAAGTATAAAGGAGCAGTACTGCTATATATCTGCAGACCCTCAACGCGAAGAGGATGATCTGGAGACTATGCGCAAAACGGAAACTTATACGTTGCCTGATAACCGTGAGATCACATTAGGACCAGAAAGATTTCGCGCACCAGAGATTTTGTTTCAGCCACTGGAAATCGGATCTGAGTCTCATGGGGTCCACCAGCTGCTGTGGAACGCAATCTCACGCGTAGACCTTGACCTGCGCCCAGGCCTCTACGAGAGCATCGTGCTCTCCGGCGGGACTACCCTGACGCGTGGGTTCGGGCAGAGGCTCTTGGTCGAACTGAACGGACTTGCTCCTAAAAACACCAAGCTGAAAATCTTGGCTCCACCGGAGAGGAAGTACTCAACTTGGATCGGTGGATCCATTTTGGGTGCATTGAGCACTTTCAAAAAGATGTGGGTAAGCAGCGATGAATATCGTGAGAATCCCGCCATAATCCACTCCAAATGCATGTGATTTTCGTGTACCCTTCCTTTTGCAGAGACAGACACACCGCATACCCATATCACGGCCTGAAGCTGGCTGATGCACTGGTGATACTGCCGGTCGTGCCGGTCTCTCTGGTCTCAGGGGTCGGATCATCAAATCCCAAGCTGGTGATTTGCGACTGCGGCCGCTGATCTCCTTGCTGTGTTGCACCCCCGCCACGAGTCCGCGATTTACTCCTGGATTTTGGCAAGGGAAAGGAATCCAGGTCAACTTGTACCGAGGAGTCCTGCGAGTTGATAAAATCGCTATCGCTGATTGCCAGCTGTGTGATTTCGTCCTCCTCCCAGCCCTGGGTATTGGGTATGCTAGCGTATGGACACGGTGAAGAAGGTACCTCCAGTGCTGGTGTTGGGCTCTCCGGGTCTGGTTTTGCTGCTCGTATACTGTCCGGTGCCTTTTGGCTACCTCCAGGTGGTGCCAATGTTGTCGGGCTGCTACCAGACGGCGCGCCTGTTTTTAGTGGCGAGTGAGGAGTTGACGATGGTATGGTAAGTACTTTATTCACGGCTTTCTGCTTGTAAGGTGTTTCCGGGACTACCGACACGGTGGACTCTGACCTTGATGCAGCTCCTTCATCATGTTGACCCATCAATTGTAGTGCCTGCGGTATTTGTAGATTACAACAAACACCGTCTAGAAAGAAAAGGGTATGAATTCACTTGATCCGAGCAAGACGGCTAGAGTCTAATAACGCGTTGGAGTTTATCGTGACAGATCGTGATTGCAATTTGCAAGAGCCAGGGAAACGCGTCACTCGAAAATCGGCGTGGCTGACGTAAGCTTTTCCGTGCCTTCTGCTGCAGTTCTGCACGTGTTTCTTTAGTGCTGTGGACCCTGCTGTGGAACCTGTTATAAGCAGCCGGCCCTGGGGGCCCTTTGCACTGTGCTTTCGAGCTAACAAGGAGGTGATAGAAGCCTGCTCGGCATGTTGTAAGCTATTGAGGTAGAACAAGCTTGCTAACACAAGCCACATATATTGGTATATACACGGCATAAGCAACGAAGATAACGACATTAACATCAAATAAAAACAAAATAGAGCTCAATCCTGCGACAAACACTGGAGAGCAAAAATCCAAAATAGCAAAGAAACATCGAGCATAGTCATAGTCAGACGTTGAAACGTAAGGAGCAAAGACTCAAAAAATTATTGAGAGAATACGACTTAGATGCCGCCCCATTAAAATTGGTTAGCCTCCTGCAGAGCCATGTTGTTGGCAATAACAGCATCATTATTGATAGCCTCTTCGCCACTCATAGCTGCGCCGGCCCCCGATCCAGATCCTTGGGCTGGGATTGAATTGGTGAGGTTCTCAAGCGCCTGCTGACTGGGCATAAAGATGACCTTGGAGTTTGAGGAGCGAGCCATTTGCTGCATAGCCTCCAGGTATCTGATTTGCATAGCGGCCTTGGACGCCAAGATATCAGCAGCACGACGCATCAGCTTAGCAGACTCGACCTCAGCCTTGGCAGTGATGATCTTGGACTCTCCTGCTCGCTTGCTCTTAGCGGCCTGGGAGAGCGAATCCTGTAGCTCGTCCGAAAGCAAGATATCCTTGATCAAAATGGACTCAACCTTGACACCCCAGTTTGCAGCAGTCTCATCAATAATCTCCTGGATGGACGCGGCCACTTCTTCTCGTCGCTCGATCATCTCCTGCAAGTTTCTTGCACCCACGACATGACGCAGAGTGGTTTGAGTTCGCTCCATCAAGGCTTGAATAACATTTGTGACGCCAAACTTAGCCTTGTGTGGGGAAATAATGTGATAGTACAAGACGGACGAAAGCTTGATGTTGACATTATCCCTGGTCATACAGACCTGGTGAGGGATATCGAGGACCTGGATACGAACCTCAACATGGTATATCTTCTCAGACAGAGGGTTGACATTGGTAAGACCCGGGTCCACAGCCTTGTAGAACTGCCCGAACCTTGTGACCAGACCAACTTGACCCTGGTCAACGCTCTTGAAGGGATTGGGGCAGCAGACGCAACATGGGATAGCGCCCAGGTTACCAATACAGCTACCGAGCCCGTTAATGAAACTGCCGTACCAGCCGTTGTTTGGGGTCTCCATCACATGCGCATAAGAAGGCTGGAGGTCAGCCTTGCGAATAGGTTCGACCAAAATAGGGGCGTCAATCTGGTTTCGCCCGGGGCCGGGCTTGACCAGAGATGGGTCAGTTGCGGTGATCTCAGACATGATTCAATACAGCTTGACGGGTGAGCTGAAGGTAAAAAGGCTTTGTAAAATAAAACTTTGAAAACTCTTTCTAGATACCAAGATGAACCAGAGAGAGTCTGTATAAATAGCTAAATCCAGAGCAAAAAAAAGTAAGAAATAAAAGGGCGTCTGGGGCGGTATTTATATATTGCCATGTGAGGACCATAATGGACTCTGGCACAGAGCGAGAGCGAGAGCCGCTGATATCATCGATCTGCACCTGCAGAGCTGTGTGAGTGTGCACCACGGCGTGACCACGGCGTGACCACGTAGGGCGCAGGACGCCGCGTTAGCAGAGTCAAACTTATCCGAGCTTGATCGTAAACTCAATTTATTCGCCATGTGAGATCAAACGATTGTGGCGCACGCCGATCGCGGGGGCAGCGCGCGCGCGGCTTTTCTACACGGCCAAGCACATGCGCTGCCAAGCACTTTATTGCCAAGCTCGCGGCAGGAACTCCAGTGGTTTCATTCCGAAGCTCCAGAGTTCAAGTGTCGATAATCTCCGAGCATGGTTGTAATGTTTTCTCAAAAATAAAGAAGCTATCAATTTCAAAGGCTAGGATTGGGTGGAGGGCTCACAGTGGAATTGAGTGTGCAAAGAAAACAGTTCATGAATTATTTTGAGCGAATTGGGACGAGGCATGCCGGGGCCCAGCAACTGATAGCAGTTACCCAGGGTACCCTGGGGCCCTAGCTCGGGTTGCTGATTCCTGGAAGGCTCCGAATAGGAGCCTGAGATAGAAGTCACCAAAGAATGGCTAAGGCTACCTTTCCCAGCGGTAAACGACGGCCGCACGAGCTAGTGACTGTGTGTGCTGCGTTCTGGACTCTCGCCTAGAATTCCTCCAAGGTACTCGGACTGCAGTTTGTCGAGTTTCCATGCGCAGAACGTCCGCGCAGCTGGACAGCATCCTTGAGAACAGCAGCTTCGCTGCGCATCTCTGTTGAAGCCGAAATTTTTTTTGTGAGCAAGCTGCCATTCCACTCCTGTGCCTCAGCCTCGATACCAGCCCTAGCTCCGGATCTATGCCATGCGTCGCTGCTTAATCAAGCGAGATCAGTACACTCAAACCCTTCGTGAGGCTGAAGCGTGCACCTGCTCGGATCTTTTACCCCCTGCTGTGCAGGATTGAGTCTGTGCTAAGCCGAGATAATACGAGGCGCATTAATTTTGTGGCATTAACATTATGCGGGAGACTTTTCATGGAGCCAGGTCTCGACTTTTTGGTCCACAATCACAACCCCCGATCGGCCCTGCACCATCACGCGCCGTGAACTTTAGTCGATGCTGACCAATATCCAGGATTAACGGTATACCGTACCGCGGTCTCCTGAGTCATGTGAGGTTCGATTTCGGCCTCCTACTGAGATGGGGATCTCAACTGTTGGCTAAAACGTGACCAGCGCACCAACTGGCCCGTCCTGCCCAGGCTTTGTAGCTTTGTAACGTCTAACGTTATCAGCCTGAAAAAAGGCGCGTACTTGAAAGGCTCAACCCAGTTAACTGCTGTTCGCGCCCGCTTGACTGCGTGGCTTTTCCTCGCGAGCTCTAGGCGCCGTGACATCACGTTTTTTATGGCTCCAAGCTTAATTTTCGTGCTGGCAGGCCCCTCGATGATACCGCAGTGTCAGCTGTGCGATCCGAGCCCTGAAGTCCAGACTAAGTCGTGCTTGACTCTCGAGATTCAATTCTGTCCTGAGTCAGCTAAAGCTGTAGGCCCTGAACTCTAGGAAACAAATTGATTTAATTCGACTGTTAATGAGATCCAGGAGCTTTCGCTCTATTGCTGCGTTGGTTCAGCCCAACTTTGCCCCTGACACCAAACCCTGTACTCTCAAATACTTCTAACTAGAATCAAGCATCAAAATCACAGCCCGTGACTCCATTTTAGCCGCATGGCTCACGAACGCAACTCGAGTTTGTACACTATTGCAACGTAACATCCGGTGGGATGCTCGAACTGAGTGCAAAGTGGACTGTAAGTTACGTAATTAACGCTAAGCTCATCGCTGCCAGAAGTGCTGACAGCTCTCAGATCGGCTCTAAGACCTCTAAACAAGTACAACGTTTGATAAGCTTTCAAGGCACTACTGAGATGCATGGGAGGATCGATAAGCAAGATACTGCAACCTTGACATTGCAACGAACATCGATGCGGTGGAGCTAGACGCTCTATTTCACGACATTTCCCAGCTGGACACGACATTTCCCAGCTGGACACGACATTTCCCAGCTGGACACGACGTTTCCCAGCTGGACTGATATAAGACTAACAAGACCTGCTCCTTTCTCTGATTGTCCTTTGTAATCTTGAAAAAAAAGAAGGAGAATGAAGTTTGGGAACCCGCAGCTTCTGATAGGCACGTTCCTTGGCTCATTACTGGGGTCCAAGGTTCCGAAACCGGTCGCCAATGTCTTGCCGGCACCCACAAATATTCATTGGGAGATAGACCAACCAGCAGTGTTTCTTGCAAGTGATATAACTCTGGTAGGTAGCGACCACCCAATCGTGGTGGAAGGTTTCAAGAGATCATGGACGAACATAAAGGCAGAAAAGTTCGTACCCGTGGTGCAAGACTATACAGCTCCAACTTACGAAGAAGTGAGGGGCTCTGAGGAGGTCAACTATCTACAAAAAGTGGTGATAAATGTACGAGACGAGCAGCAGCCTCTCGAACACAAGGTGGACGAGTCGTATCAGCTGGAATTGAGTGGAGACTCTGGAGAGCTTTTTATCAATGCGACCACAGTATGGGGGGCATTGCATGGGTTGACCACCTGGGAACAACTGTCTCTGGCCACAGATGAAGGTGATGACCTGTACATTGAGCACCCTGTCAGAATTTTTGACAAGCCTCGGTACCCTTACAGAGGCGTAATGATAGATACTGCCCGCAACTTCTACTCAATTCCGTCGTTGCTGCGCCAGGTTGACGCCATGGCTTTGGCAAAGATGAATGTGCTCCATTTGCACTTAACAGATTCACAATCATGGCCGGTACACATAAACTCATACCCTCAAATGACCAAGGATGCTTACTCACGTCGAGAGCGATACTCTGTGGAGGATCTTCGTCACTTGGTGAGCTACGGCAAACATAGAGGGGTACGAGTTATCGCAGAGATTGACCTCCCCGGCCATTCCAACTCCGGGTGGAGGCAAGTTGACCCGGAGATTGTGGCTTGTGGCAACGAGCCCTGGAAGTTGGTTTCGGTTGAACCAAACCCGGGCCAGTTGGAGATTTTGAACGATAAGACCTATGAGGTTGTCCAGTCTGTATACAAGGATATTAGAGATATTTTCACAGACAGCTTTTTCCATGTTGGTTTGGATGAGCTGAACGCCGGTTGCTACAATTACTCAAAGCTCGTGCAGCAATGGTTCAAGGAAGACTCCTCCAGAACTTATTCTGATCTTTTGCAGCACTGGGTTGATCGCGCCTTACCCATTTTCAAGTCAGTTCCTAAGACAAGGCTTATAATGTGGGAGGATGTGGTTTTGTCAAAAGATATCCCCGCGAAATCTATTCCAAAGGATACCATTTTACAAATCTGGAGCGGTGGACTGGACAGTGTCAAAAAAGTCACGGCCATGGGCCATGATGCCATTGTTTCGTCTGGTGATTTTTTCTACCTCGACTGTGGATACGGCCAGTGGTTGCTGAACGATCAGATGGTCCGAGAACAGTACGACCCACACCCTGGGCGACCCTCATACAACTACGGCGGGAAGGGCGGGTCGTGGTGTGCACCTTACAAGACTTGGCAGCGTATGTACAGCATGGACCTAGAGTACGGGCTTACCGCTAAACAGCACAGCCATGTTCTAGGAGGCTCTGCCAATCTGTGGAGTGAGCAGGCTGACGACACAATTGTAGACGGCGTAATCTGGCCCCGTACTGCGGCCCTGGCCGAGCTTCTATGGTCTGGGAACAAGGACAAAGAGGGCCGGTTCAGACTAGCAGCTATGGCCCCTAGGATCTTACAGTTCAGAGAGAGGTTGTTGGGGAAAAACATTATGGCCGCTCCTCTGGTTCCAAAATGGTGTGTGTTGAACCCCGGTCGTTGTGAGGCTTGATATTGTTGTTCAGATCATGTATTGTGCCTACACTGCTCAGAGAGAGCCGGTTAGAAGTGCTACAGAAGTTCATATGTGTAAAGTAGAGAGGTATGATATAATTAAATGACAAAACAACCTTTGTACAGAGCTCTGCCTAAGCAAGCTATTTGTAACTCAAGTACTAGCCACCGACCAGCAAAAGCACAAAGACTAATGACTGGCTCGGGGAGGGGCCGTCATAGATGGGGAATCCGAGGAAGCTAGTTTTCACTACTTTCTGTGGTAGCATGCAGACCAAAGAACCCGAGGTAGAACCGTAAGTTTGCAGAGACGTGACTCAGCAAGAATAGGAACATTAGGAGAGAGAACAACTCACGACTCCTAACTAACAAAGGAGTCGAGCCTCGAAAAGTAGCTACTGGTCAATATCAAAAAAGAACTTTTCAACAAGGGGGCGCACACTATATATATTCATGTTTGAGACATTGATAATGGCAATAGTCCCAGTACTTTCTGTGCATTACAGTAGCTACACACGCCCGGACCCTCTCTCAACTGCTTGCTGCCGCTGGTCGGTGCAAGACGGCCCGGAAGCAAGGACTGGGCTGCATATAGCTTCTCTTGCAACAAGAGAAAGATGGGGAGAATGAAGGTTGGCCCCGACTAGCTTCATCTTTCGTAGTGCTTTCCGCGGGACTGGTCCATGAGTGCTATACAACCAGCAGTCAGACTCAGCTCACTATACCCCGAAGCAGGTAAATTTGGTACTAGGCAAGAGCAATTAGAGTCGCCGACCTCGGGCTGCAATGAAGAAATATGGAATCATTTCTGCATTCTAGTTAGAATGGCTGCTAAACTTTTGTGCCGACTTTCCGCTCAAGCTCTCGCAGAACAATGTTGAATAGTACTGCAGCACGACTTCCCCTATCGAAAAGCAACACTTTAGCTAATGATCACGCTTAGTCTGGGGGGGGGGGGGACCTAGGAAGGTGTATATCTTCCAACATAGTGTACTCATTAGATTTGTTAAAGGGGAGACGACGGTGCGATTTCGGCACAAAATCTATGGATTGTACCTCATAAATCGGTGAAAAATGGCTCTTAGCTTAGTATCGCTTGTGTTGACGTCAATGGAGCTTTTTCAAAGTCAAAAACTAAAAAAAAAAAAAGGAAAATAAAAGTTCGCCACAGCTGAGGCGAGGTGTAGAACACACAAAAGTGGCGCCAGATTTTGGAGGACCAGAAACATCCCCAGGCGTTAGATGAGACCAATTATTAAGGCTTTTGCGGGAGCTACTGGGACTTTAAACGAGACCGGTCAGTCAGCTCTTGTTCCATTCTTAAAGCGTGGAATGTCTCGGATATCTTTCTCCAAGTAGCAAAAATTTATTAAGCGGCCGCACCTTGCATTGGGTCAACAATTTCTTTCGCATAAGTCTTTGCCTTCACATTTTCTTGAGCCAATTAATACTCCACAGCTCCATTCCTGGCCCAGCCGAATATCACAAATTAGCCCCACTCGCTATCACCGCTAATATGGGTTGTCCCGTCAAGTGGCCGTTGCTTGGTGGAGTTTTCCTACCGCTTATACTTGTGACAAGACTCCTGGACTCATTTCGAGCTAAAAGTTAGCTTACGAATGGAAACTATGCCGCTCGTCGCCCCAAGTTTAGGCTTTAAGGTTCAGCCCGCCCCGGGGTTATAGGTTAATCCCGGACAGGAAGATCTGCAAGATCGACTGCAACATTAGCATTTAATGTCATCGCAACGGCATCGCAGATCATCAACGCTCAAAAGCTTAACCCCTGCATATTAATAATAATGGGATAACGCTATTTTTTTTTTTTACATTATGAAAAGTGCAGTGGTTAACACTAGGAGCTTAATTATAAGGGTTTGTGGAACTTGAGTGGAAGCTAGAAGAAATCAATTGGTGACGCGTCAATATTGGCGGCAGCGTAAATCGAGCACCGCCTGAGCGGCCAGTTTAGGGGGCCAGCATGTATATTGACAAAGAGCAATAAAAGAGCGGCTTGGACAATCAATTGCCGCCGTGTGACAGAAATGCAGCGCATCTACTGTGGACCACCGAAACGCAACATCCTGGCAATAATCACACCCCTAATCAGACAGCTTGGGGCATTTTGAGCCGAGGTTGTAGGAAAATCTTAGGTCATCAAGTTACAAGACAGAAAAGTTCCGAGTAAGCGCAAAACGTCCTATACGATAATAAATCACGCTATTTCGCCGGGTCAGTTCCGAGCGAGTTTTATTTTTCTCTTTTTACCTTCTTTCTCTCTCGCACCCTTCTCTATTCCCAGGCGGGGGATACAAGCTTTTTTTGACTTTTGGCGGCCTGACATAAATTTTCTCGCCAAGACACCGGTGGGGGTAAGACCAAAACCCCCGAGTGTTCAAACGGGTCTCGCAATTTTGATCTTGGCTACATAGCCGAGGAATGCTTTTAATCAATTTAGTACAGCCGTAGCGGAGGGAAAAAATTGAGTGATAGGTGTAAAAAAACTAATGATGCGGACTTATCCTATCTTTCCTCAGCAGCCAAAGACAGTAGCTGAGAGGCCCAGAAGCTGCAGCCTTTACATCACTTTTCTAGTGTGCGTATTTTGGTGATTGCTTTGCACTCGTCCAATATTGTAGATATGCTCTGGAAGCGGGACATATATGCAAGGCACAGCAAATTTATGCAGGAACTGGGTTCAACTAAAAGCGTGTTCGAGCCAAAAAAGAAACGCATGGGTGGCCTAAGCAAAGTGCAGTGAAAGTGTAGTCTGAAGATCATGAGCAGTCTTATAAAAGGTGCAGTGTTAGTGCAATTCTTATTTCTTTTTGCCTCGAACCTTAAAATATTTTTACTCGTTGACAAGCTAGGTTCAGGGTAAAAAGGAGACCCGCCTAGCGGCATTTCATTTGGCTATGCGGAACATAAAAAAGCAAGGGAGAGACAGAGAGAAAAAGGGTACCTTGGCGTGCAGAGCCATGAAGCACGGGCGGAGGACTCTCAGGCCATGCCTTCTTCAAACCCAGATGCTTAAGGAGTGGCGTCTCGGGGCCGATTCAGTCCTATACATCACTCAGCCGAACAGCTAGACTGGCTCAAAGCTAAACTGTCATATAGCTGTCCAGACAAGTATACCTATAAGACCGAGAGGTCTTTATTCTAGTCAGAAAGCTCGTTTTCTGCTCTTACTCCCTCTGAGAATTTTCTTTTTTTGCTTTGCGAGATGCCAACAATGGACGTGAAAAACTCAAAAACCTGTTTTTGCAAAGTTTTTATATACACATATGAGCACCTTGGCGCGTCTGTCCCTGGATTTAGGCTTTTCATAGCCGTCAAAGCTGCGAGCCGGTTACCACGGCCGAAGCCGAGTAAGCAATATTGAACGAAGAAAGAAAAGGGAACCTGGAGTGCTAGTAGGTGGGCAGGTCAAAAGTAGTTGGAGTTCAAAAAAAAGGTTCAAGGACCACATTTCTGCTATGCAAAGGTGGATCTTTTGGGTTCTTACCGACGGAAGAAGCCAGTCCACTGAAGTTTCGCACCCAGGAAGAACATATATATAATTCAATTGCAACCTGTCCGGAGGTTTTTTTTTTGAGATTTTTTACCATATCCTTTTTTTTTCCCCTCCATCGGGACTCATTGCCCTTTTTTTCTTGGCTGAGCAACTTTGCCAGGTTTCTTCGAACGGCTCAAAGCATCACTGCATATCTCATTTTTTTTGCATTCAGGCCGCGCAGCAAAAAGGGGAACGGATCCGGTATACCTGAGCATCAAATCAAGCACGGCCATAGCCTTTCATTGCTCGCTTGAGAGACGGGGGGCCCTTCAACTTTGGTGCGTTTCATTCAGATCGTTCCTTCCATCTCTCAGTTCCACTCTTGCATCAGCTCTCACCGTGGCACGCGCTGCACTTTGCATTTGTGTGTGCCCCTGATCGACAGTGCGTTAATTACCGGATCTGGCAATCAAAGGTATTTTCTTCATTTAATTTCACTGTTGTGAGATCGAAAGGTAATCTGCCTCATCGCATTGGAATTTTGTACCTTACTAAATTTGTCAAACGGGCGGTGTTGATATCATCGGAGGACTTGCATACCTCCACACACACATACACACGGACGGACGAAAGCGGAAGCTTGGAGTTGACAAATTGGAATTTCTGGCCAGAAAAGGGAGCTCGACTCAGCATTTTTGTTTCGAGAGGCACCTGGACCTTGAGTAGCACAAGCCATTTACGGAAGAGGAACATAGTGGCTTGTCAAATCAAAATACGACGTTCAAGGTAAGATAATAAAAGGTCTCCTCTTTTTGGCATATCTGGGGCCTAACAGGGAGTTTCAGGGACACCGTGCTCTTGAGGTTACTGGAACCGATAAGAGCGAAAGGATCTTGGTCGCACTCTCTCTATTTCTCTCTTTCTCTCTCTCTCTCTCAGAGAGGGCCGCATAGATGCCTTTATAGGCAAGTTTCTTTTTTTTTGTTGAGCTTGCACTAGCATTTCAAAAACAAAACGCGTTAGTGTCGCGCCAGTAAGGACCCCCATTCTCGTGCTTCGGTTTCGGCTTGACTTGGAGATTATAGCTTTTGAGGTCTACCGTTTCTTCATTTGTCCTGCCCCCACCCGCATTGTTGGTCGCGACCTAGTAGGCAGAGTGGCAAAGAACTGCGGGTGCTACTCTCCCCTTTCCCCGCCACTACATCTCTGCTCATCCTTGCCCCACGACAGAACAGAAGAGAGACACAAGGCTCGTTCGAGAATCAAAGGGAAATTGGACTGACGCTATCTCTTCTCTCCTGAGCTACGAGACTCTCGCAAAGCCTCGGGCGCGGTTTGAAGTCAAACGATTACCCAGATTTTTCGCCCACGGAGAAAGTATTTTGAGCCCTTGTGCCCCTTCTTCAAGACCTTGATCTTCCCAACTGGTATCGAGGATCTTTCTGGCTCTGCGTTAGTGTCCTTCGTTCGTTTTTTCTCCTTTACTTCAACTTCATTTTGAGCCTCAAGGGATCCGCTCGTTTCTATTATACCCGGCTCAAGGACAAGAAGACGGAAGCAGCCTTCTAGCACTTTACTACTCACACTATTGTCGTTCGTTCCAAAGCTTGATATCCGCTCTAGGCTCCGTTTTTGTTGTACATCAGGTTGCGGTTACAATCACCACGCGCAAAAATCAGACTAGAAAACAAGCAAAATCACAGGAACTCCCATTCAGCATGAACTCCGCCAACGGAGAAGGGTTCCAGAGAAGCGCAACTGGCAAGGGTAGCAGGGCCGAGCACCAGGAGACTAATCAGCAGCAACAACTGCAACCAGACAGCAGCAGGGGAGCTCGAGAAGATGGTGCCGGTGGTGGGACATCCAGTGCCTCAGGTGCACCTGGCACAACAGTAGCAGCAGCGGCTGACTGCTCAAATGGAAGCAGTAGCAGCATCAACAGCTTTAATAGCAAGGACAGTGGAAACGCGGCACTGACGCATTGCTCATCATCATCATCGGCATCATTTTCTCCTGTCAGCTCCAAGAAGCCCACGCTCCCTAGTATCGATGCACTGTTCAGCCCTGACCTGGCAGCGTCCACCACTCCGCCACTCCCGACCCCGCGCACCATTCTCAGCTCAGCCTCCTCAGACGAGCTTTCAACCCCAAGCACGAGTATTCTCAACTCGAGCAGCGTCCTGTCTGCCGCCACTTCACTGCGATGGGTGTCCGGTGGTGTTGGAAATGGCGGCGGCGGCGGTGGCGGAGTTGGCAATGGCTTCGTTGTGTCGGGCTCGGTCACCCCTGGCATGGCTGGTTTGTCCAGTCCCGCAACATCCACCATGGGGAACGGGCCAGGCTCAGCAAGGTTGGGTAGCTCGCCCACTTATTTGCCCCCTATCAAGGGCATGCTTGATACCACTTCTTCTCCCGCGACCCAGGCTCAAGCTCAAGCTCGGGGCCAGGCTCAAAGACCATTTGACGAACAAAGTGGGATTCCCCATCAGCATCAGCATCCAAATCACAATCAGCATCAGCATCAGCATCCAGATCAACACCAGCACCAAGTGGCGCCATCTTACCCGCTCTACGGCTCCGGGCCCTACTCGGACTACTCTGAGCGGCTGTCCCCTGGCAATGGGAGTGCAACTGGCCACAGCACCACGGGGTTGGGGATTTCAACCTTTCCGCCTTCATCAACGTCTTCACCGGGCCCCTCGCTGAATGGCCACCACCCCGCACCGCTCCTGGGCTCGCAGCAGGGAACGTTACTGCTACCGTTCAACGGCGGCACCACCAACGGCGGCACTAGCAGTGGCAGCAGCCAACCACAGCCGTTACACCGGAGCTCTAATGTCGGACTGGGCATCTACCCCGGCCCCCCACCACCGCTACCACCACCGCAGCTCCCACTGCAGTCGCAGGGGTATGAGTACTTTAACCAACCGTTCCCACCACTGCCCTCTCAGCAACATTTACAATCTTCATCAATGCCACAGTACCAGGTGCTGCACAAGGACAGCAAGCCGCGATACCACCGGCTCATGGATGGTGCCGAAGAGAGTAGCGGTGGCCATCACAGTTACCATGACCAGCACTCTCCTCACATGCAGAGGCACGGTGCCCCCAATGGAGACACTTGTGGCATGGGCTCCGCTCCTAGAATGACCGACTTTGTCTCCAATATTTTCACCACCTATGATGGGAGCAAGCAGCCGCATATAACGGTTAGCAAGGATATCAAGCGACGCACCAAGACTGGGTGCTTGACATGCCGCAAAAGGCGGATCAAGGTAAGTTTTTTTTTTTTTTCTTTTTTTTTGTTTTCTTTTCCAATGCTAACTCAAAACTTTAGTGCGACGAAAAGCATCCAACGTGCTTCAACTGTGAAAAGTCCAAGCGGGTGTGCCTGGGGTACGACCCATTGTTTAGGACAAATGTCGACAAGCGGAGAGGCAGGAAGCAGCACGGGAATGGTGCAACTAGCGCACTAATTGGCAGCAATGGCTGGGGTGGTATCTTCAAACTGCATACCCCGCCCCGGCTCAAGACCGACAGTAGCAGTGGCAATGGGCTTCACTCATCATCATTGGTGCTCGATAGCCTCAACGGCCAGAGCAATAGTGCCATCGACCCTAGCTTTGTGGGGCTCCTTAATGGTCATCGCAGTAATGGGAATGGTCCCGACGCAGGGTCCCTGGGCATGGACAGTTGTAGTATAAGCCCTGAGAGCCCCACTAACCGCACGAGCAACAACAATGGTGCACATGGCGGTAGCAGCGGCAGCGGTAGCGAGGATTCGCCCACTAGTGAGACACATGCCAATGGCGGCAAACCATCAACAACAGCAACAACCAAAGCAAGCAGAATGAAAATCCACAGTCTGCTGGACGCTGCAGCGGCGCTGGGAGACGGCCGCAAGGGAAGCAAAAGCAATGCCAGCTCAGAGACAGCAGGCAGTTTTGGCAATGACGAGGATACCCTCGGAGGCAATGGTTCACTGGCTGGCTGGTCAAGCTGGCCAGAGCTTTGCCAGTTTTATACGCTGCACGTTGCCCCAGTTTTGGATCAGCTTTTTGGAACCGATCGTTTCAGCAGCATAAACCCTGGTGGTATTTTTAGGTCTAAGAGAGGCTCCGGCAGGGGTGACACAGACTCGGGTGGAGAAGACAGCGCCAGCAATGGTAGCCATCGTCAGCACACCAATTGGCATGTCCCGCCGGACTCGACCGGCAACCATAATGGCACTGGACAAATGGATGGGAGTGTGAACAACAACAGCAACAACAAGAACAACAGCAATAACAAGAACAACAACAAGAACAAGAACAACAACATCAACAGCAGCAGTAGTAGCAGCGAGGGTATGGTATCGAGTAATGTCAGCTCTGACTTTGCGAGCGGCAGCGATTCCAACTCGAGCGGCAGCAGCCCCACAAACTCATCGGGGAACTACGGCAAGATGCTCAGTGGCGAGAATCTGGCTATTTTGGAGGCTATGAGACAGCTGCTTGCTATCTTGTACCCAAGCCTTTATTCCGAGTCGCTGGTTGTTGACGAGACGAGCGTTCCCAAAATGGAGGAGCTGAGGATCACCAATGACTACAAGGCTTTGAGGTGCGTTGTCCAGCTGGTTGGTTCCTCGACACAAACGGAGTATCTTCCTGTCGGAGAGTCGGACGAGTTCATTCTACAGCGCGCGTTGCTACTGCACAAGTTTGTTCATCACGGCCGCTACCAGCATGGACCGGGTGACCCCTTCACAGCTAATGCAGCACCTGGAGTTGCCGCAGGAGGCCGGGACCAGTATGGGGCATTGACGGTCAACGCCCCACCAGTAGTGTCACAACCATACGGCCACAACCCATACCACGCTTATGCTCATCATGCTCACTCTTATGCTCATGTGCCACAGCAGCGCGGACAACTGCCGCCGCCTACCCACAGCCAGGATCCTGGACCTTCCCACCCAATGCTACCCTCCAGCGATGCTGTAGTACGACTCGGCAATGGCATGAGCAGCAGCAGCAGCACCAGCAGCAGTAGCACCAGCAACACCAGCACCAGCATCCATGTCCAGCATGGTGCTATTCAGCCCGGCGATGTCCTCAGCCTTATACGCGAAGTCTACAGCCACTGGGACGCTAGCCAAGCATGGACCCTGTTACAGCTCATTGGCGACAGTGACTCTCCTGCTGGAGGTAATAGTATCGGTGGAGGCTCAGGCGGGGATATTGCCTCGTCTCACCCAGCTAGTCACTGGCTTTTGAGCAATGAGGCTGTTGAGCAGTTGGCAGTTGGATCAGCGTCGTTTGTCGATAGCCTGGCTGCAAAGCACAGCAGCAACAATCAATCCTCGTCAGGCTCGTCATCATCGTCGTCGTTACCATTAGCGGGCACTGAGCACGGAGGCATAGCGGGGGTTTTTGGTGCGAGGACAAATGGAGGCAACAGCAGCACAGGTGGAAGTGTTCAAAGCAACAGTCTAGCAACAGCACTCCAGCTTGGAGTACGGTACATTGTGACACTGCGGGGGCTCAATGTATATGAGTCAAGCACTCGGTTCCAGCTCATCAACTATGCTAGCTCAGCGCATAGCGACCTAATTAGCAGAAGACTCATCACCTTGGCCCTCAGCCAAGAGTAAATTGACCATAGTAGTAAATAATATCATCATCATTATCGTCATCATTATCATCGTCGCGGACCACCCAGCGCAATGCTGAACGCAATTTGCTTTTCGAAGAGCCTGTGCTCCCTCAGGCTCATATCAAGCTGGCAAAGAGGGTTTTTGACACTTCAGGCTTTGCGCAAGGTAACTCTCCCGGTCACCTTGCTCAATGTCAGTGATATACAGGCAGCTCTCCATTCATTGCTCGGACAATAGAAGTTTAGATATCTGGTTGACAAGCCGCAGCCATTATATGGGCCCGCACAGCTCAATCTCATATAAGTTAATGTTAACATTATGAGACTCAAAGCTGATCCAGGCTGATAACATTGGGCATCGATCCTTTAACGCGCTGTACCTTTGCTAGTTGATGCCACCTGCCACGTGGACATCAAGCCAATTGGCAGGTGCCGCATGCGCCGCTGCTTAAATTCGCCCACGACGCGTCGCGGCATCATGCATATGAATTCATAGCAAAGTCACGTGCTGATTCGGTTTTAACATCATGCATGCCCCCTCGGTATAACGTCACGCTAACATTGTTACTTGGTGAATCTCAAGCGGAAGCAACTTGTCGCTGCTCTAAAGAGGCTCCAAGGGCCGCTCCTGCCAGATTTGGCAAGGATAGCCGCGCTTCTGCTCATACCCCATTTGGGCCGAATCTGGCGGCCGCTCGGACGGATGTTAACGACGACCAACTACCCGGACTCGCAAGGCTTCCGGCTCTGGGATCATTTCTTTTCTGAGATTCTACGTAGCTCGAACTCGTGTGGGGTTGATGAGCTGCCAACCAAAGTAATTAAGCGAATTTGACAGACATCTATGGGCACTAGGCATTACTACCACTGTGCTGAGTCTAATGTTGATTCCCTCAGCTATGAGCTAACATGTATAATGTTATATATTAGCCGAAGCGGGTGAGACCCCATCCCAAAGCTGGTACAGAGACGGATGAGGGACGCGATGCTCATTTGGCAGCATTCCTCGGCCCGTTGCAAGAGAGAAAGGTCCGAAGCAGGACAAGCCATTTTGGTGCGCTTGTCCCCCAACCCTCTAACGCTTAGCCTCTTCACAAGTGGTCTCCACTGATGATCTGCGCTCAGACAAACAAACTCTTTGCCTGTCACTGACTACCTATAGACTCGAGAGACTTTTATAGAGAGATACACAGCTAGGGCCGGAGCGAGCCCCTGTCAGTACAACGGATAGTATTACCAAAATTCTTAGCCGGCATTAATGCATTTGCTGATCATAGGGGGAGCCGTCGGCATGTCATGTACAAGGTACCGGAAAATTTGACATTAGAGCCCCGCTATCGTGGTCAGGTCGGCGAAGTCCCATAGTGAATCTGCCGAAATGACTAGCCAGAATGCGTGGGGCACAGCCTGCACAAGTTGTGCTTGAATACTAACCATCAGCCTGGCCCAACAACGACAAGTTTTTTTCCTGAATTCTTCAGGGCTGAAATTGTCTTACGTAACACTCACTCATTGCCGCCTAAAAAAAAGGATGACTGTTAAGCGGTATTAGGTTCAAGGGCGAGAGCAGGAGCTTACCGCTTAGAGGCAAGATCGGCTGGCTGTAGTCTGCATACTGCGCCGCGATTCTATTAATAACTCATCGCCCTAAGATCCACAGTCAGTCTGAGTTTTCAGCAGCCTCAGCTAGCGTTCTGTTTGAAGTGTAACGGCGCAGCACTCTAATATGCGCTAGTCTCTGGAACCACTGCAACGCTAGCAATCTGTCCCTGATGGAGCCCTTGTGCACATTAAGTCGGAACTTGATCTATAATCATCATGGAGAGTGATTGGAGAGAACTGCTTCTTAAAAGAAAGCTTTCGAAGTATCTTGAGAATTTGACAGAGTTCATAGTGTCTGATCTACAGTTAGAGACATAACGTGCCAGGTTCATAACTGGCGTTTGCTGCCTCGAAGAACGCGTCAGACGCGCCGGACGGAGCTATCAAATGGGTTCAGAGTCACTCTGATTGATCTACCCGTTTATCATTCTTTTGGATCTTAGAAAGAAATGTTCCTTGATCTTGTATGCTGCCACGCCGTTACGCGGAATCCGCTCAAGGGTCAAGATCGACAGCGGCAAGAACAAGACAACACAAAGGAAAAATTGAGTCTCAAGAGATTGTACCTTACAGCTTTACTGGCTAGTTATGGCCCCTCCCAAAATTCCACTCTAGAGCTCTAGCTTTTGCGTTTGAGATCTCTCTTGCACAGCGACACGCTACGCTATGAATTTAAAGTTTCAGTAGGCACATGGGAGTGCTGCTGCTCAGCTCAGCCTTCGACTGTATGACAGTACCACGTCTCGTGAGTTTCTAGAACAATAAACTTCTATATAGCCAGGAGAGCCTCAGAGTTGATAGCTGAAACCCTCAGGGAAGACGGAAGTGGACCAATTGAATCAATGTTTCCAGAGCCCTCACTTAAGCGCTCAGCGGCGGGTTTGGTCCTCTGAGGGCTTTTACCTTACTGAGACTAGTTGAGTATTTCAGCTGTGCCGTGTTGCGGTATAATTCGCGCTGCGCTTACTGAGACTTCAGAAAAGTACTGCCCAGCTGCCTGAGCTCGGGAGAAACTTGGCGTTGGACATTGAGGCTGTTCTCACAGGAGTGTCTGTCGTAATATACAAACTGCTGTAACAGTGTTGACAACAGCGCACCGGATCGCGAGGAATGTGTGCACTGTTAACGTTATGTGTTATTTTTGTAAATGACGAACGGGTCTCAGATCGGAGATCAAAATTTACGCTCAGAGTTTGTGCAAGTAAAAATTCAAGGCAGTGGCAGCAGTTTAAACCTGGCTGAGCCCAGCTTACTGCGAGTGCTTTATATAGAATTGCTGCTGCATGCCAGTAACAGGCTCCCGATTTTCTGATCCTTACCTCACTCACGTCCATTTTTTTTCTCGCTCTTCCCTGCTCTAACTGGGATTTCTGTGCACCTCTCTCTCTCTCTACCTTCCCCTTTTTTTCACCCTTTTGTATATCCAGGCCCGTGTTTTTTGTTTTTTTTTTTTTTTTTTTTTTTCCCCCTTTTTTTTTCTTTCTTTCGCTTGTTTTGGCTCTTGATTTCAGCCACGGACACCTTCTCTTGATTCGTGTGTCCGTCTCAGAACCAGTGCTACATATCTGAGAAACATTCACAGGAGACGGGAGCTTTCCAGACAAGAGAAGGATATCAATACCAAACACAACATAAGCAGCCATCCAAAGGGGAATAATAGAACAAAGATAAACAAACGATAAACCATGAGAGGTCCGCAACCTCCCCCTCATAGGGGCATGCAACAGGAGTACCAGTCGCTAAACTCCGATGCGGACTCTGCGCAGAACCCGTTCGCTTCAGAGACACAGTCGCTGGATTCGCGTGACTCGAGCGACGTGGGATCCCTGCAGTCCGCGGATGGGTACCGTAGGAGCATGGGTGGTAATAACAACAACATCAACCCCAACAGCAGCAGTAATAACGCCATGATGGGACAGGGACATGGTAACGGATACGGATACAACCGGGTACAGAATGGCCGTGCAATGAGCTCAACCATGGAGTACCAGGGCGGTGGTGACTACGACGACGATAGATACTCGTACTTGAGTAACGGGAACAACAATTACGGCAATGCCAACAGCAACAGCAACAGCAGCAGCAATATTGGGGGCGGCAACAACGGCCAATACTCGAGAAGTTTAGGCAAAAACGGCATGATGATTGGTGCTGGTGGGCTGGCAAACTCGAGGCAGTCATCAGGGTCGCTCAACAATGGGATACTGCCCGGTGAGTTCGACCGTTACCCTCAAAGAATCAGCTCTGCAGCTCCGTCTGTCGCGTCCGGAGCACCGCTGCTTAGAGCCCCTAATGGCGGGTATTTATCATCCAACCCTAGTGCCGGAGGGAACAGCCTGAGCGGTAGCGGCGGTACTACTATGGCCGCTGGAGATAGCTACAGGCATTCATCGTACTCGGAGAAGTCGGGCGTCTCGTCGGTGGCTTCGTCCATCGAGAAGGACGGGACCGACCCGTTTGTGGTCAACGCCGACTTCAGTCCATTTGGCGGGTATCCCGCCAGCTCGTTCCCCCTGCATTTAGATGAGAAGGAGGCCGACGACTACTTGCATAACCCTGACCCTATACTTGACGCCAAATATGATAGAAGATGCCAAGGTCTGGATAAAAGAGGGTGGGGAGCTCTAGTCGGTATCGGTACCCTTGTTATCGGAGTTGTTATGGTGTTCATCTTGCTTCCGGCTTTGACATTTAGTGGAGCTGTGGAGCAGAACAAGGTTCTCCAAACTTATGAGATCCTCACCAACTACCAATACTCACACTTGAGCGCCTTACGGACGAACTTGGTGGATGACGATACCCCACAAAGCGCAATGACCAGAACTGCAAGGGACGGCTCAGAATGGAAACTGGTTTTCTCAGATGAGTTTAACATGGAGGGTAGAACGTTCTACGATGGAGACGATCAGTTCTGGTCCGCAGTTGACCTGCACTACCAGGCCACCGAGGATCTGGAATGGTACGATCCAGATGCCGCCACCACCTCTGGCGGTACTCTCCAGCTGAGAATGGACGCATACAAGAACCACAATTTGTTTTACCGTTCAGGAATGGTGCAGTCATGGAACAAGTTTTGCTTCACTCAGGGTCTGATTGAAGTTTCTGCATCTTTGCCCGGGTCCGGTAAAGTCCCTGGGCTATGGCCTGGTATCTGGACTTTGGGTAACCTGGCTAGACCGGGGTACTTGGCCACTTCGGAAGGTACCTGGCCCTACTCATACGAGGCTTGTGATGCAGGCATCACGCCCAACCAGTCATCTCCAGACGGTCTTTCGCACTTGCCTGGGCAGAGGCTGAACTCATGCACATGTCCTGGCCATGACCACCCCAATACGGGCGTTGGAAGAGGCGCACCAGAGATTGATGCAATTGAAGGAACTGTCACTAGCACCCCAACAGTGCTGGTGGGTATCGCATCGCAATCATTGCAGCTGGCCCCCATGGATATCTGGTACTACCCAGATTACACTTTTATGGAGATTCACAACAAGTCAGTCACCGCCATGAACAGTTGGACCGGTGGACCACTCCAGGAGGGTATCTCGGGGACCACCTCGCTCAACCCGGAATGGTACGAGACGACGGGAGGTCAGTTCCAGTCCTACGGATTTGAGTACCTTAACGACGACTTGAATGGGTACATTCGATGGTTTGTCGGCCATACTCCATCCTACACTTTGCTAGCGCCTGCTCTAGGGCCCAACGGTAACATTGACGCTAGAAGGATCTCCAAGGAACCCATGGCAATCGTCATGAACTTGGGTGTTTCCAACTCATGGGTTTACATCCCATGGAATGACCTTGAGTTCCCGGCAACCATGCGTATTGACTACGTCCGAATTTACCAACCAAACGACACCGTTTCAACCACCTGCGACCCGGAGGGCTACCCAACCTATGACTACATCCAGGATCATCTCAACGCATACACAAATCCTAACTTGACCTCATGGGAAATGGCCGGCTACGCGTTCCCTCCTAACAAGCTTACTAGCAAGTGTTGAGCGTGGGGATAAGAAGACCATTCCAAGACATGACGTTGGGGAGAAAACAAAATCCAAAAAGTCACACTTCTTCTTTCAACTACATTCGTTATATATAGCCCATCTATGTGTGTATTGTATACCCTTTGATACAGTTATATCAATTTTTTTATTCCAGTCTGAGTTTCATGTTTTTGGTGGTTAATTTGCACTGAGGTCAAAGGTCCCACTCAAATAAAGTTAACATAGGATGGGATTAGTAATGGCCGATGCGGGTGAAATTAAGGTACGTAACTAAATTTTGATAATTCGCTGCAAGCTTGGTACTGTCACACCCACTAAAGACTGCCAGAATTATTTATTAGTGAACGAAGCTCGAGTAGTAAAGTACTGAAGAGTTGGATCAAGTAACAATGAATGCTCTAAGAAACATCAGGCACATCGCTCTACGGAGCGGCGTTACCAGAGACCTAGCGGGCTTGGTAGGATCAAAGAGCTTCACAGCCGGAGCCAGGCGAAGCATGTTCATACAGACGAGCACTACGCCGAACCCGGATGCGCTGAAGTTCTTGCCCTCGCAGCCTGTACTTGGCGAGGGGACCACAAGAACAGTTGAGTTTCTCAACGGCAGGTCGGCGCACTCGTCGCCACTGGCACGCAAGTTGTTCAGCGTGGACGGTGTCAGGTCAGTGATGCTCGGACCCGATTTTCTCACAGTTGAGAAGGACACCGACTCGACGTGGATGGTCATGAAGCCTGAGATTTTCAGCTTGATCACCGAGCACCTTGCTGCAGGTGGTCCCATTTTGCTGGCCGACAGTGACGACGCAGCGCGGGCCAGTGAGGATACCATGCCTTCAGAGGAGGACTCGGAGATTGTGTCTATGATCAAGGAGCTGATTGATACGCGGATCAGGCCGGCTATCCAGGAAGACGGCGGCGATCTTGAGTACAGAGGGTTCACACCAGAGGGTATTGTCAAGCTGAAGCTTCAGGGCGCATGCAGATCGTGCGACTCGAGTGCTTCAACTCTCAAGAACGGTATCGAGAGTATGCTCATGCACTATGTCGAGGAGGTTACCGGCGTCGAGCAGGTTCTGGATCCGGAGGAGGAGATCTCGCTCAAAGAGTTTGAGAAGCTCGAGGCCAAGATCAGCGATAAGAACAAGACTAGCGAGAACCATACCGAAGAGATGTCTCCTTCTTTGTAATTAGCATATAGTTGAACTCGTCAAACAATAACAAAAGCAAGTGTCATGAATATCATCAATAAAAACTAAAATTAATATATACATGATAAATAGATATAAATTACTGATTGATGTCATGGTCGGCGCTGGCACTGGCACTGGTGTTGGTGCTCACAAACTCGCTGTATGCATCATGCGCCTGGCGGACTCGTTTCGAAAGCGCATCGTCGTCATCCACCCAGGATAGCAAGTCCTGCTGGTTTTGTTCCAGAAGCATTCCGGTAATTTTAGCTGCCAGGTCGCTGTCTTCCTTCACCAGCTGGTGTCGGAAAACCCTTGGGTAGAGCGCCTCCCCAATGACTCGTTTTTCAGCTTCTTCATCTGCTGCAGATGCAATGGCCGCGCTCAGCGACGACCCGGGGTACTCCTTGGCAACGCTGCTAGCACTCCTCGAGCCAGCCACATAGTCACCACCGCTCCCGCTGCCGCCTGTAGCTCCCGGGCCATTGCTTTTCTTGTTATTTTTCGCTCCATTATAAGAATCACCAGTTTTGTTGTTATTGCTGTTGTTGGTGTTGTTTCGCTTATTGCGCCGGAAGCTCTCCTTGCCATTATAGGACGCACCGCCACCAGCAGAGCCATTACCCCCAGCAAACATCCGATGCAAGCTGCCATTACTACCAGCCATGCTATTAGACCGGCCGTAGAACGCAAAGGGAGGCTGCGATGGCTGGTATTGCTGCTGCTGCTGCTGCGGATAATGATACAGCCCATCAACAAACTGGGTAGCTCCGTAGTCACCAACAGCGCCGCTATAACCCGCGTAACCACCACCCAGAGCAGGTCCCCTATAATACTGGGCACCAGGAACAGCCTGACCGCCGGCGTTAGCACCACCACTTCCTACCATGGACATCGCATTGAATCGTGGCGAGAATACCAACGGAGGAGTCGCGCTTCCACTTATACTGGTAGCTCTTGACCCAGGGCTACTTGAGCCCGTGCCAGCGCCGCCGCCCATACCGAAGCTACTGCTTCCCATGCTGCCGACGCGTCTATCCCGGCCGTATCCGCCAAGACTGCCATTACCAGTGCTGCCGCCCATGAATGGGGACCCCGGCTGTTGCTGATTGGGAGCAGGCTGCATCGGATAGTAGAAGGGCGAGTGAGCCATGAAAGGATTTGCAGCCGTTGCCGCCGCAGCCGCAGCAGCAGCAGCGGCGGCGGCAGCTGCTGCAGCTGCAGTGGGAGTTAGTGTAGGCAATGTGCACATCGAAATGTGGCCATTCACACTCGAGTTCGTCTCGACTCCTGGACCCGGCCTACCGCGATATGATGAAGACGACGACGCGGATGCACCCATATTAGCGCTGCGACGAGAAGACGATGCCCTGCTTGAGATCGAGCCACTGCTCACACTACTCATGCTTCCCGTGGAGAAGTTGTCAAAATGGTTTGCGGTGTACCTCGGCCGTCTGTACTGCGCAGTAAGATCTTGATTGAATGACTGCTGTGACCTCCGGGGTTGCACTGACCTCTGTTGCTGCTGCTGGGACTGCTGGCCCGGCCCTTGACGCTTTTGCTGCTGTTGCTGAGATGCTTGCCTTTGATTATTGTGCTGCTGCTGCTGCTGCTGCTGCTGACGGTATTGCTGCTGACGCGCTTGTTGTTGATGTGCTTGTTGTTGAGGCTGCATGCGAGCCAGTCCACCAACATGAGCACCGGCGTTCCCCAGAGCCGTGGCTGCTGCAGCAGGGCCAAGTGCTGGCGCTCCTCCAAAATAAGGGAACTGCTGCTGTATGTCGGAGTACAACTTATACTGACCATTCGCAGCTGCAGCTGCGGCAGCAGCAGCAGCCCCCTGAGTACGTGCAGCAGCAGATGCTGCCGCCGCTGCCGCAGCGGCTTGGACATGCGGCATTGATAAAAACTCAGGCTGGAACGGGTTGACCGGCATCGCAGCGGATTGATGCTGCTGATGGTGATGATGATGGTGGCGATGGTGTTGGAAGTTTTGTTCCTCTTGTTGCCGGGCTCGGCCCTGCTTTTGCTTCTGTCGTTGTTTCTGCTGCTGCTTTGTCGACTGTGACTGTGATTGCTGCTGAGGCTCATCTTGCTTTTGTTGCTTTTGTTTTTGCTGCTGCTTTTGCTGCTCATCATTTTCTTCTTCTTCTTGTTCTTCTTCTTCTTCCACCTCCTGTTCATTCTCGTCCTCCTCCCGCACTTGCTCGTACTGGTCCCGGCGGAAAGCTTGCGTGAAATCCTGCTGGAAATCCTGCTGAAAGTCATGGTGAAGATCCTGTAGTTGCTGCTGTTGCTGGGGGAACAACAGACTGGGCAGTGGCGACCCATATGCAGACGAAGTTGGGGACTGGAACCGACTATTGCTTGCCAAGCTACCCCCTCGACTTGAGTTGCTACCATTGACATCGAACAAGCTCAGGCTCGACATGATACTATTTGCTGCATCCATGTACCCCGTGCCAGACGCCAGGCTCATGCTCATGCTCTTGGAACTGTCCACCTTACGCTGGGCGAACGACACATTAAGCGTCTTGCCCTCAAGCTGCGTGTTATGCATCTCCGTGAGAGCTCTTTGGGCCTCTGCAGGAGTTGAAAAACAAACAAACCCGTAACCCCTGGAGTTTCGTTCCTCGTCAGTCATCACCCTTGCCGACGATATATGCCCGAACTGCTTGAAAGCATTTTCCAAGCCCTCGTCAGAGACAGACGAGTCCAACCCTTTCACATAGAGGTTGTTGGTTTGGTACTGATAAACCTCTTGGGGTTGGTAATACCCGTGGTGGTGAGGGTGATACCGTTGGGACCGTGAGTGAGCCTGGCCCTGTGGCTGCTGGTAGGGGATATACTGAGAGGGCAACTGCTGATCCAGGCTAGGATACTGCGCATACATGCTAGACTGCTGATGCTGATGCTGGTGCTGGTGTTGGTGCTGATTTTGGTGCTGCTGGTGGTGACCCTGGCTTTGAAGCTGATGCTGAATATGCTGATGATGCATTAGGTTTTGCTGGAGCTGCTGTTGCTTCATCTGAAGCCTCTCGTATTTATTTTGAGCCCTGCTCAACGACAGAGGCTTCCCATTGAAGAGTTCGCCATCCATGCTCCTGATAGCCTTCTCGGCAGCTTCATGGGTAGCGAAGTTCACAAACCCGTACCCCTTTGCTGTTGCCGTTGATTTGCTGTCGTCTCCATCGTCTCCGTCTTCATTCATTGGCAGTGAATACGAGACAATCTCTCCATACTTGGAAAAGAGCTCCTTGAACTTGTCCTCAGTCATGCTAGCGTCGATATTTTTCACATACAGATTCGTGTAGTTAACCTTCATCTCCTTGAGCCTCTCCTGTTTGCTGACGTGGTACCCAACGTATACCTTCATGTCGTTCATGAGAATTCCATTCATTTTGGCGATCGCAGCTTCGGCATCCTCATGACGCTCAAAGGTAACGTATGCAAACCCCCTCGAGTTACCGTCCTCATCTTTGGCAACTTTGGTATATGAAACAGGTCCAAACTGGGCGAAGGTTTCTCCAAGAACCTCGCTACCAATATTACGGTCCAAGTTCCTGATGAAAAGACCAGTTCCATTGTGGGTATTATTGTTGCTGTTATTATTATGAGCATTAGCAACGCTCTCATTCTCATCTTCATTAGTACTGGCGGAGTGCTTTCCATTCACATTCCAGCTTCGATCTTGAACCCCATGCTCCTCATAGCCATTGATAGACTCCGTCTCATTACTTGAACCAGTGACACCAACGCCGCCATCTACTGATTCCTCTGCGCTTTGGAAGAGCCCAGCTGATCCAGCTGCTGCAGCCCTAGGAATCTTGGACCGGTACGGGGCGACGCGACACGGCGTTCCATCAACCAGTATCGGCCGTTTTGGGTCCACTGATGCCGCCGCTATAGCCTTGAGCGTGTCTTCCTTGGAGGTGAATGTGACGGTCCCATGTCCCAGCGACAGCCGTGAGATAGGATCCTTAGAGACCCTGGTAAACTTGACGGGACCAAATCGCGTGAATGCCTTGTACAGATGGACTTCAGTGATATGCGCGCTCAGGTCGCCGACAAACACCATGCACTCCTTGTCGAATAAGCTCCGCTGGAAATCCTGATGATCCATGCGACGGCCGCTATTACTGCTGTTGCTATTTGTGTTATCCACCACGTGAGAGCCGGGGCCGCCGGCTGGTGGGTAGTAGGAATAGTACTGCCCGCGCGTTGACGAACCTAACGATAAGGTACGCGAATCCGAGAAGTCGTCAACCTCGCTCAGGGCGGGTTGGTTAACACTATTACTGCGGCGAGCCACTTCGACATTAGCATTGCATGCTTCCTCTTGTGACTCAGTTAGACTTAAATCCTGGTCCTGTTGTGCAACACTGGTCTTGGTTGTACCTTGCTCGTCTTGACTACTATGTGATTCACCTATTTGGTCTGCGTGGCCATTGGATTCCATGCTGGGCTTAACTGTGCGCGAGGACAACTGAGACGAGGACGAGGACGAGGACGTTTCCTCTTGCGCCTGTACGTGCCCCTGTACGTGTGCCGGCACCGGTTTCGCAGTATGGGGGTCCGACGTAGCCAGCGAGCCACCGTGTCGTCCCTTCTCGTCACCGGCAACACTGTCCAAACTCCCATTGGCACTGGGGCCCCTACTGCTGCCTGAGTCGTCGTCCATAGCCAGTGTATTTTGGTGGGGGGCTTGTTGTGGAACGAAGGATAGGGGTGAAGGGGGGTGGAGAGAGAAGGGTGAGTGAAAGGATGTGCGCTGGTTAAATTATGGGCCGGAGTGCTTATAGAGTGTTAAAAAAAGGGGACAAACTTAGACTGTGACAGAGATTCTTAGAGTTGTTAGGGGTAGTTACAGAGTCTGCGTTACAGGTTAAGGGTTGCAGCTACAGATTTGCTGGAGATCGCACTGGGTGAGCTAATAATAACCCAGAAGGAAAAGCTGGGCCATCTCTCCGGCAGCTGTCAGGCGGAGAAGAATTTTGAGCAGAGATCAAGAAAAGAAGGGGGAAATAGGTCCCAAGATGAGCTCAGTTTAGACTAATCGATCGATTCGATTCTGAGAGTTTAGTCATGTGACTACTCTTAAAGCACGTGATACCTTTTTTTAGCGGCAGCGGCATTGTAAGCAGCTTTGAGCTAGGGGGTTTGTTCATGCATAGCTAGCAATTTTTTTTTTTTTTTTTCGTGCTGGTCTGTATGAATATACCGAGGTTTCATTGAAGCCGTTTCTGCTTTAAAATCTATGTAATGTTGCTCAACTCCCTTGATCTGAAAATTTAAGATGCTTCAGCAGCTAGTCTCATTGAGTTACTCAGTGGTTGCCCCATGCAGTGGAAGTAGGAATGGCCACGCGCTTTCCTAATGAGGTGCCCTGTGGCCAAACTCTTTTGTTCCCGGCCAGAGCTACTATGAGCCTCGACATTTAATGAAGGAAAAAGCCAAAGAAGGCTGTTAGAAGATCAGGCATTCGATGTCAACCTAAACATGCTAGCTTCTATTTGGGTGGTACCAGAGTGGGACCTTTCAACCTTGTCTTCTAAGAACTATGATAGGTACTATCAGTTCGCAAGGCCTGACCAGTAGGTAAGGCAAGGATGCGCTGCTGGTCGGTTTCAGTCCAATTTGTCAAAAGTTTCGACCTCGTTAGTACTTCGAGCTTCGCGCGAAACGCGCTGAGCGACTCCGAGCGAGCACTGTCGCGTCTGTAAAGATGAGTGCATGCATGGCTGCATGAAACTTTCTATGCAGGACCTTTGGCGTGCCATTTTGGTTAAAAATTAGAGTCAGCTGACATCTCAAATATTCCTCGAGGTTCAGATCGCCTCGAGGGCGGGCTTAGATTGCCGGAAAATAATTACTCGAAATCTCCAAGTCTAACTTCAAGTTTGACATCGACCAGCAATGAGGAAAGCAGCTTATAAGGTGATTACCGACGCTGAGCTGGGGCTAGTTCGCGCTGCGGGATGGAGCAACAGTGCTCATGAAAATGTGATCGCGAAGACTTACAAGTTCAAAGGCTTCTTGCCATCATGGGTAAGCTTAGGTTGTGATTTTTACGCACTACTTTTCAAATTCAAGACACAAGAATCACCTGGACTAACGATTGTTAAGGCTTTTCTTCAGCAAGTTGCAATGCATTCTCATCTGAAGGGCCATCACCCTGATATTTTCAACGTAAGTTTTGCTTGACACGCCGCCGTTGCTTCCTCGAAAGAAGTTATCCTGAACAAAGTTGCACAAGCTGATCAAATTTTAGAGCTACAACAAGGTATCAATCTCACTCACAACGCATGACATGGGCGGTCTTTCGAACTTTGACGCAGATATGGCACTCAGGTTTGATTCATTTGCACAGCCTTTGCTACCACAGTCAAAGACGCAAGAGTAAACTGCCCTTGCTTTGTCTGAGCCTTATGCGACTACATCTGCGCGTGACCCTCACTATATTACAGCTGTACATGGCAGCCAGAATCAGATCTACGAGGCACGTGATCACTTCAAAATAACCGGCCGGCCGCTAGATCACCAACTAGAAAGTTGGTGCCTGCAGGCTGCAGCACTGCAGAGCGATTTTCTTGACTGCCGGCCGGGGTCATCGTCGATCGTTCACTAGCGTAACTCAAAAACAATCTTGGAGGGGTAACGGACCCCAGAGTCTGTAGTACGGTCCACGCTGCGAACGCTCTGCGTACACTGAGATTTGAACGATCGTGCTTAACCTTTTTCACGGCGTGTGGCACCAGTGAGCGGACGGTCATCTATCGGGAGGTGTATGAAATTAAGAGCAAGCGCCGAGACGCCCGGCTAGTCACTTTCCTTCTCATTTTCTCTTCTTCTCTCACTCTTTCCTTTTCTCCAATAACATTGGACCATTTGGAAGAAACTAACCAACACCTTTACCATGCCTAGCATTGAAAACGCTCTTGATACGGGAGCACCGGCTCAGAATCAAACCTATAATAACGGAACCAGGAAGGCAATGATTAACACGGACAAAGGTCCTCCTCCAAAGGAGAGTCTGTCCCGCCAGCGTCGTAACGGTGATAAGGGTCTTTCTGGCCAGAGTGCCTCTGCCACTGACATACTGAAGCCAAGCGCCCGGCTGGAGAGATTGAGGGAGCAATCCCGCTGCAATCCCAGAGGTTTCCCGCCTTCAAGTCGCACTTTACACGGAAAGCTTGGTCACTCTTTTGGTAGGCAACTACATAAACTCGCTGGCTTTGACTCCGAGCAAAAATCTGATGAGGATTCGTTCTGTGAAGTTTCTGAAAACATTGGATGGTCAGCTAACGGGCCTGAAGAGGACCTTTTTGATGATGACGATGATGAAAGCTTTTCAAGTTTTCGTATTATTATGCAACTCGAGAACTCGTTGAGCCAGCTAAAACCTGTGATTTGGCCGCATGACACTGTCGAAACCGTGAAGTGCATGATTGAGACTCGAAAAGGGATACCAGCGGCTGATCAACAGCTTAGTTGTGGTGGTGCCATACTGACCGACAATGAGAAGACCTTGTCTCAGTATGACATCCATGCTGGGGCCACTCTGATAGTAAAGGAGAACAAGTTGTTTGAAGTCATTACCAAGATTCTGCCCAACAACCATCAGCTTAAGATTGAAGCGTACTCATTTAACTTGATCGGGAACTTCAAGAAGCAGGCCGTGCGAATCGGGGGCGGCAGAGATCAATATTACTCTCTATACTTTGATGGCGAGCGCATTGATGCAGATAAAACTTTCTCCTACTACAATATTGACACGGAAAGTCTTCCTCAAATTATATTGAGCCCACACTATAAGATCTTCGTTGAAAATGTGGAGGGCAAAATTTTTGACTTTTCCACTGACCTTACCACCACCGTTCTTGATGTTAAGGCTGTAATCAGCTGCAAGGAGGGTACTCCGGTCGATCTGCAAGTGCTGACCTGCGCCGATGAGCCATTACTGAATGGCAAGCGGTTGCAGTCCTATGGGATCGTGAATGGGCAGACACTTCAGCTAGCAAGACTTGGAAGCAAAGCAAGCTGATTTTTTTTTTCAACGATGCACTCTCACCATCGCCACCCCTCGAATTGGAAGACTCCTCATGCACTGGTTCTTCCCATTTTATTCATAAATTCTGTAAAGGCAAGCGTACAATACAACTAGCGAATAATTCTCTCTCCTCCAAGTATCTCCGAAGTGGCCTGACACCGTCGATAGCTATCTTGTTTGTAGTTCAAGCCCCTATGAGCTATTAAGTGCTCATGCGGTGATCACTTTTTTCGGGGACAAGCAGTCTCTGTGCACCTTTAGAGAAGTACCACGGAAAGCGAGTGGGTAGGTTCAAGCTCAATGGTGGGCGGCCAGTATTTGCTTCTGTAAAGGTGGGTTTCACGCTGCATTAGTCCGTCATGAGAGCTGTGATCTAAATCGGGACCAAGAGACGCGACTTACCTTTAACCCTCCTCAGATGGATAGTCTTGTGAACGCCTGGAGAGAGGAGATGCTGAAGTACAGCTCCAAGACCCGGAGGATAGGTCATCCAAACATACTTCAATGGAATTGCAAGATCCCAGCTGTTCGACTGAATTTAACAAATCATCTCACGTGGGCTGCACAAAATAGTGTAAGTTTAGGTTTCTCACCGCGTCGACCCTGCGACGCGTTAAAACGCGCGTCGAGTCACTGCCGATTGAGTGCCGATCGCCGATTGATCTGAATCTTGAGGGCAACTAACAACGCTTATCTGGAATTCCTAACGTTACAGAATCTTGATTAAGAGTCGATTCCCCACGTAGATACGCGTATCGAAGCTTGAAAGTTAGCTGAGATAAGCCACGAACATAAATACAAGGGCGAGCCTCGCTCCCATGAATTCCGTGATAAGAATTCACTCGCGAAAAGAATGAGAATCTCAGGTTACTTCAGCTCTGCAGCCGCCTATCAATCACGTTACACGATAAGCAAGAACAATTGAAATGGATGAAACATCCAGCAGGCTGGTGTCGCACCAGCACTTATTCCATAAGCACAGCTGAGAGCCCCACTTGGGATGAGAGCTCGTCTGAGGACTATGAGCCCCGTGCCGTTGCCAGCCCGCTCTCCCAGATTATGGGGAGACTGCACCGCCTTGACTCTGTAGAGGAGCGATTGCACGATCTGGAAGATAAGCTTGGTTGTAACTATAGAGCTGACCGCTCAAGGGTGAACCGAACGCTGCAGGAGGTGCAGCAGACAGCTTCTAAGACTGCAGCTCCTCTGAATACTGTGATTGTACTCCACATTAAAAGACATGACGATTCTGTATGCAACCTTGCCGCGCAGCCTTCCGCCACTATCGAGGAATCAAAGAAGTCCTCATCAAAATGGGAATCAAGGCAAAAAAGTTGCTCACTCATAAAGGAACTGCACTGGAGGACCTTAAACTGCCTCCCCATAATGATAATTACAGGTGTTTCATCTTCAGATCTTTGTATCAGACGGCGGCTACAGGTGTTTAAGTTCGTAGTCAAGGTCAGCTTTTGCGTATCACTGGCCTACCTGTACCTGTTTTTACTACCCTACTATTTGACACTTACCATCCTGGTGTAGAAAGCATTTTTATTTTCAGACCAGCACACCTGGAGCAATAACTGGTTGAACCCACTCAGCTTTAGCTAGAGCCGCTCACGTCTTGATTCAAAGACTTTCCACGACTCCACAAGAGACCAATTCTACAGAGGTATCATCTTTGTGTATAGTCAATAATAAAATCTTTTGATAAACTCAGGAGCCCCAAAAACCAGGGGCCCGGCTGGTACTTGCGAAGTGCACGTGACTGCCGCTGAAGCTTGTCCTTCCCATGCAGGCCAGCGGCCAGCCAGCCTGATTAGGCGTCCAGCTTTGATATGCAGTCGATCAAGCCCGCGAAACTCACACCGTCATCATACGGGCCGTCCAAAGGCGATCGTCGCATAATAAACCGCGTCAGATCAAATTAAGCGTGACCGAAACTTAGTGCATTGCAAGTAAGCTGGCTCAACCACACTCTTCCTTGCCGTCAACTTGTACCAAAAGCTAGTTCCAGCCGGCTATGGCTTCGGCTATCTTCTTCCTGGACAATCAGGGGAAACCCCTGCTATCAAGGAACTACCGTGGGGATATACCCATGAGTGCCGTGGAGAACTTCCCCAGGTTGTTGACGGAAAGCAGTTTGGGTGGATCATCTGGAGTTCCATGTATATCGGCGGATGGCATCAATTACTTCCATGTCGAGCACAATAACATATACCTGCTGGCGGTCAGTAAGAACAACTCTAATGCAATGTCAATACTGCTGTATCTGAGCCATGTGGTCCAAGTACTAGAACACTATTTCAAGGAATTGCATGAGGAATCTATCCGGGATAACTTTGTGGTGATCTATGAACTTTTGGATGAGATGATGGATTTTGGGCACCCGCAGATCACCGACTATAAGATTTTGCAAGAATACATTACTCAGGAGTCGCATTCATCCGGGGCATACGTATCAGCGGATGTGGCGGAGGCCGCATCGGAGGCTGTTGCTAGTGCTATATCGTGGAGACCTTCAAATATTTATTACAAAAAGAACGAGTTGTTTCTGGATGTCGTCGAGTCGGTGAACACCACTTTGAGCAAGGATGGTGAGGTTCTGGATGCGGAAGTCTTGGGTAAAGTCAATGTCAATGCATACTTGTCTGGAATGCCTACGCTAAAGCTTGGGCTCAATGACATTGCATTGAAAAAAGCCAATTCGAGCCGGCATGCTCGGTATGTGCAGTTCGAGGATCTGAAATTTCACACCTGCGTTGAACTGGATAGGTTCGACGAATCCAGAGCTATCTCGTTTGTGCCACCGGATGGTAATTTCGAGCTCATGTCATATCGCATATCAAAATTCAAATCGCGACCGCTGTTCCTGGTCGATTCCAGTGTCCAGGTGAAGTCAAGGAGTAGAGTGATCGTCTCAGTGAACGCAAAAAGTCAGTTCAAAAAGCGATCTGTAGCCGGACAAGTGGAAATACTGATCCCGGTCCCTAGTGACGCTGATAGCCCTCGGTTCAAGGCGAGCTCCGGGTCGACCGTGGTGTATGCCCCAGAGATCAACTGTTTGGTCTGGAAGGCAAAAGAGGTACATGGCGGGAAGGAGCTATCTATGAAAGCAGAGCTGCAGCTTAGTTCCATACAAGAATCAGACGATGATCAGTATGCAGGGGCTGGGCCTGGAGCTGGCCCGGGACGCAGCAGTACGAGTCTGCCCTGGCGGCAGATGCCTATCAGGGTAAAATTCGATATCCCCTACATGGCTGTATCTGGACTACAGGTGAGGTATTTGAAAGTTACTGAGCCTCGCCTGAAATATCAGAGTCTCCCTTGGGTCAGATACCTGACAAAGTCTGGAGACTACCTCGTCAAAGCTTAGCATCAACAAAATTGCATGTATATACAAATATTATCCCTCTTTGAGGAGGTCCTTTTTCAGCTCTTCAAGAATCAGTTCCTGATCGGCCAGGACTTGTCTTCGCTCTGCCTCCTTGACCTCCCATGTGTTATACAGTTGAGCCTCACTCAGTTCAATTGCTCTCTTTGATCTCTTAAACACCGTACTTTTGAAATAATCCATGATTCCCTGCCACTGCCTTTGCAGTTGACGGAATCCTAAGGTGACCCCGAGCCCCATGATAGCCCCCATAGCGTATAAGGAATACCCGTAGAAGTAATACGCCAGCAAGGGTACAATGATGCACGGTAGCTGCAAGCCGAAGGTGACTGTGGTTAATAGTCGTAATGCCTTATTATGCACGTCAAGCATTGGCTTTTCCGCCAAAGACTGCTTGAGGCTTGTCAGCTCCTCGCTATTGACTGCGACTGACGATCCAGCGGACCCCACGGTGCCCGAGGCAGAATCCAAAGAATTGATCCGCCCCAATAAATAAAAGTATGACTTGTCGGTCTTTGGCAGCAGCTGACCGTTCATTGCCTGAAACAAGGTATCATAGACTTCGTCCACGCGGAAATATAGCTTGTACCATGCCAAATCTTTATAAGTCAGCTTGTCTAAGGCAGCCATCACTGGGCCCTGTAACTCAAGATGCGCATCTCTCGACCAATCTGCGCGCAGCCTTTCGACATCGGACTGCGTGATCTGTCGCTCTTGCATCACCTTGGACGTCTCAGCATAAAGCATTTTACAAGAGGTCAGAATTGACTTCTCGAGCAGCTCTTTATAATTCGTTGTGAACAGGAACCGTCGCAGACCGGTGAACTTGGATTGCTTCAAGAGATGCTCATATTTTGTAATGTTAGAAGAAGACTCTGTAAGCAGATCATTAGCCTCGCGCGATAATTGCGACGAGACGACTGTGGATCCCTGCTCGTTTCTATCAACCGCAATGGTGTCTGGGTCTTCTTTGTCAATGACATGCAATGACGGGTACCCGGTTTGTGGAATAGGACCACTAACCTCGCTGGCGTCAGAAACAAACACGTGGATATGACATTTTTCCCAGTGTTCGCGCGAGTTTTGTATTTCCGACGAGGAACTGCTCAGCTCGAGGAATTCTAGAGGTAACTGTGAGTCCGGTACTTTCCAGTTGGGTAGCCCATATGGCAAGGGGTAATCAACCAGGGTGTTAGATACCTCAATGTAGTCGGAACCCTTAGAGTATCTCACTAGAGTATCCTTGTTGAGGTTCCTGTTACAAAAAGTTGTGAACCATGACTGATCTGCTGCCAATGGGTCTTGTACCAGCTGTTCAACGACTCCCTTTATCCGGTCTCTTTGGCCCTTGGGAGCTAGCGGAAACACGCCGACGCGTGGCGCAAATGACCCGGCACTCGCATTCAGCAGATCCACGCGTGCATAGAGATTATTCTTGTTAGGAAACGCCTTCTTTATGCCCGTTTTCAGCGCACTCATGAGTCCATTTCAGTATTTATCCTGCTTTGATTCGCCCGTAACCGTGTAGCCTATACGAATTATAGAGCTTTCCATGCTGTTCAGATCTTGAAAGATCTTTAACGCACGTGCAGAAAAGAGTGATTCTCAGGCACGTGATCCACATCACGTGTCAGCTCAAAATTCTCGATCAAACTTTACGTAATTGATCGAATGGCCGACAATGGAACAATGCCCAGCTCACACAAGGAGCCGAATCATTGCGAGCAAGGCAGATTCGGCGGCGAACTCCAACGGTCATCCCCCGGGGCCCCTTGTGCCTTTCCTTTGGGCCCCGAAAGTCTGTTATTGCTATCGCCCGATCGATACCGCTGCTTCGCCTGCTATTTATTGCTATGCTTAATCAGCTGCTGGACCCGCGGCCATGCACCATAATCGGACAGCAAACGTCATTGCCAAACCTTTTTTTTATTTTATTTTTCCACCCTTCCGGTCGAACTCTCTCTCTGACACCTCCAAGTCGGAATATTTCACCACCGGACACCGCTCGCTTTGATCTTCTTTTTGGCCCTTTTTAGAGTTGAATAGGAAGTCCACAGGGGGGACAGGGTCATCTTAGGGTTACAGAGCCCAGTATAGAGTTTCTTGAGGGTCACTTTAGCTTTTCAGGGGCGTGCTTCCAGAACGCGTTGCTCTTGTTCTCTACAGAGTAAGTGTGTTTGTGCCTTTGTGGATGTTTTGGGGTTCAGTATAGATACTGGATGTATGGTTTGAGCGGAACAAACGCATGGGCTTTGCAAGACTAGTAGTAAGCCATGAAAGCGCAATCTACGTGTGTCTGGCATCTGGAGCAAGTCCGCTGAACGACTTGTCCTGAAAGCTGGCCAAAGCTTTGTGCTCTGTTAGATTATCATTCCACTGTACAACCCGGCTTGTGTGAACAAGTGTAATCAGGATCTAACATATTTAGCTTCACGTTTGAGATACTGAACTTGTGGGACGAGCAATAGCACGCGTGCGGGCTGAGTCACTGCTTTTTGACTCGAGATCTGAGATCTACGGGCGAAAGATTTCAGAGGATCTTTGTATTTATTATAGAGGCACATCCACAAGAGGACAAGCTCTCGCTGTTTCGAAATGGGACTGAGTGCGGGGGGCAGAAGCCACTCATCTGCGTCGTCCAACGCGACTTCGGGTCAACGGTCTACCTTTGATCTGGAGCCGAACCCATTTGAACAGTCCTTTGCGTCCAATACTCCCTCAGGAAACCCAAGCCCCTCTGGAGGGGCTAGCACGCTTGTGGGGGGACCTCGTTCTGGGAGTACTTCTAATAGTAGTATCGACGGGCCCAAGCATCAGCATCATCAACAGCAACAGCAACAACAGCAACAACAGCAGCAAATGCGGCATAACCAGACCATAGCAGAGAGGAGATCTTTCTTACCACCTGTTACATCTCTCGATTCACCTTCTTCGCTGATTCCAGGCACTCCTAGCGGGTTAACCAATGGCGGTGCGCACGGCTGGGCCGGAAGTTTGAGAGAGGGGCCGTTGTCTCCAGCGATGCTCCAAGGGCCAGCTGCTAACGGGCCTCCCTCGGCTGGAGGCGGTGTCGGTGGCCCTGCCAACGAGCTGTTCTTTGCTTCGTTGCGTCCGCCAAACGAGTCGAGCTTGAGAACGGGACTAACCCCAGGTGGTAGCGGTTCCATGTTCCCAACGCCCGGGCCGGCTACAGCTGCTATCTTGGGTTTAACTGATCCCAACTCGAATCTTTTGACGGCTGGAGCAGGCGCTCTTTCGTCGCTCCCAATGCCTCCGACTCCCTCAGCTCTTGGGTTGCCCAGGTTTTCTATGGGGACTAACAGCCCTAGTGGAGGCACAGGCTCGGGCACAGGCACCTCTCACGTCCCTTCGGTCGGCTCCAATCTGGGCCCAACTGGGGTCGCAGGGATCCCTGAGCCGTCGGGCCAGGGTGAGCCTTCTAATGGGGTTGCTGCTATAATGCCACAACCAGATCATTCGCACCTGAACGGCAACGCAGCTCAACAGCTGCAAGCTCGTCAGCAGCACCAACAGGAGCATCCTCAGGGTGAGTATGCCTTCAAAGTCAACCAGACCCCGCCTATCACCAAATCTGAATCTGATGATGCTGCTAGCGGACTCTTCATGTTGAGCCAACAAGGCAAAGATGATAAGACTGGGGCCAAGGGTGCTAAGAAGGGACAGGCAGCTAAGGGAGGAGCAGCCTCGGGTAAGGGTGCTTCGAACGCGGCTAAGCCCGCTGCCACTGGGAAGAAGGCTACCGTAAAGAAGGAAGCACTGAAGCGCTCTGCGCAAGAAATGGAGAATAATGATACCACCAACAATGCCGTTTCCACTGCTACTGGCGGTGCTACGACCAGTGTCAATACAAACAATCATAGTGCCAATAGCAATGGCAATGGTAGTGCCGCTGTTGCTCGAAAGACTTCCATTGGCGGAAGTACCACTAGTGCAGGGCCAGTGAACAGTGCCGACATCGATGGGTCAGATATCAGCAGCCAGGCTATGGATAACGAGGATATTATTGATGACGCCTCAGAGGATCTGGATGACGACAAAGACAAGATAAACGACTCAACAGGTGGCGCAGATGGGCCAGCGACGAAAAGAAAGAAGCGACTCACTGGTAGTAAGAACATCAAGGATGAGAACAAGCGTAAGCAGTTCTTGGAGAGAAATCGTATTGCTGCGCTGAAGTGCCGTCAACGCAAGAAGGAATGGCTCAATGGCCTGCAGGGTCGCGTGGATGAGCTGGAAAAGGAGAATTCTGATCTCAAGACTGAGGTCACCTCTCTTAATGATCAACTGCAGCAGCTGCGGTCGCTTCTGGGCCAGCGGGGTCTGCCCTCATCAATGGTTGCTCCTCCGCCTCATGTTCCTGCCGCTGGTGTCGTTCCACCACAGCCTCCGATTATCCGAGGGATTGGTGCACAACCCCACCCTGGTGGGCCACCACAGGGTATCCCGGGATCTCAGCCCGGTCAGGCGAAACAGAATGACCCAAATCAGGCTCAAGGACAGGGAGGGATCAACGGGGTCAGTGCCAACCGAAATATGGCTTCACAGATGAACCAGCCCAATTTCCGGCCAGTCTGGTCCACTACGCATTGATTGTGTTATTATAGTATATCTTTTTCTTATGTTTATGTATTTAACGACTCTTTTATCATAGCTTCCCACGAGATTTCGTAAATTTGCAGCTCTAAATGCTGGAGTACAGGCAGCTTTATCCTCAGTCCGAAAGCATGTCGGTCGGCGGGGGACCCGGTCTACATCCAATCTCACACTGATTTTACTTAGATCTGGGACATATCGACCTTGGGCTGGCTTTGCGGCTCAGCGATCGGAGCTCATCACGCGTAGCAAAGTGCCTGAAATTCGACCGTAGAGTCAGCCTGATCTGGCCGCCTGTTATACACTCTGAGTGACTGGGACTGTTGATGTGAGGTCATCCTTGAAATTTCATCCTGTGAAACTTGATGTCTACTCAATAATCCTAGCTAAACTCCACAATGGTAGGTACGCCGGAGTCTTCAGATGACGACTTTGTGGGTCCGGCAATACCTACGCCGGCTAGCAAAGCTTCCAAGCTATCCGAGAAAAAACAGGCTGCTCAAAGGGAGAAAAAGCGACGCAAGGTCGAGAGCTCAAGGCACTCACTGGAAAGCCTACCGAGCTCGGAACGATACACGAAATCATACATGCATAAAGATGATGTGACCGTGGTTGCTACTCAACCGCTCGTGGCCAGTGCTTCCGCCGCGGGCACTATTGGTGTGGAGTCCTCATCAAATGGGTTCGTGGTTACTGGGTCAAATGACGGGATCCTGAAGTTCTGGAAAAAGACTAGCGACCATGGTGAAATTGATTTTGTGAAACAGTACTTGGTGCATCCCGGTAAACCTATTTTGGAAGTGAACTTCTCGCCAAGTGGTGCGTACCTTATGACATTATCTACCGACCAGACTCTCAAGATATTTGATGTCGTCAGCTTTGACATGATCAACATTGTCGAGCTAGATTACACCCCGCGGACGGCTTGCTGGATTCAGGGCAGAAGCACTGGCCGAACTCCTCTACTGGCGGTGTCGGACTCCCACTCGGGGAAAATATACATGTACGACCCTTGGGACGATGAATCTAGTTCGAAGCCTATACACTGCGTGGGTCAAAAGCACAAGCGGTCGGTAGTCTCAATGATTTATAACTCAAGGTACGATTGCGTTGTCTCTGCAGACGTGCTCGGTATGATCGAGTACTGGTCGCCTAGTGCCGACCGCAACTTCGAGAAGCCCGATACCGTCTTTGACATGAAAGGCTCAACGGATCTTTATGACTTCCGAAAACAGGGCACTCTACCCTGTAAGCTCACCTTGTCCCCAGACGGGTCGAAGTTCGTTGTATTCTCTACCCCGGACAGAAGAATCAATTTGTTCAATTTTGTCTCCGGTAAGAAACTGAAGATCTACGATGAGAGCATCCAGACTGCCAAGGAAATGCAGAAATTCGGGACCAGTGTGTATGCTCCCGAGGACGGCGACTTCCAGCGGCGGATCGCTGTTGAAAAGGACATTGATACAAATAAGAGGATACTGGAGCGTTATCAGTCGATGATTTTTGACAGGTCTGGTGACTACATCATATATCCGACTCTTCTTGGGATCAAAGTGGTCAACATCTTGACAAACTCCTGCTCTCTGCTATTGGGAAAACGCGAAGGGATACGATTTCTGGGACTAGCACTACACCAGGGCAATGCTACCAAGTCCGCGTCGTCACTGGACTCAGCCACCTCGAGTAACGACATTCTGGCAAAGTCGCTAACAGAAGACCCCATCTTGTTTGCAACTGGCTACAAGCGGTCACGATTTTACCTCTTCACACAACCTCTCGATTCAGAGTCTGCAACGGATGAGATTCAGGAAGGAAGGGACGCCTTCAACGAAGCAACGGCGAATTCTAAGGTCGTTACCGAAGCCAACACGAAGCGGCAAAACGTGGCAATAGGAACTCGTGTTGTTTTGCACACTTCGCTTGGTGATATCCAGATTGAGCTTGCTCCCAGAATAGCCCCACTGGCGGTAGAAAACTTTGTCACTCACTGTAAGAATGGCTACTATGATGGGCTAATTTTCCACAGAGTGATTCGAGATTTCATGATACAAGGAGGGGATCCCAGAGGTGATGGCACAGGCGGCGAGAGTATATGGGGTAAAACGTTCAAGGATGAGTTCAGCCCTGACCTTCGACATGAAAAGCCATTCCGACTGTCCATGGCTAATTCTGGCAAGGATACCAATGCCTCTCAATTCTTCATAACGACCGCAAAAACTCCGTGGCTCGATAACAAGCATACAGTATTTGGGTCAGTTGTGTCAGGCATTGAAACCGTCCAAAGCATTGCTGGCCTCAAGACTTCTAAGGACGATCGACCCCTGGAGCCCCCTACGATTTTGTCCGTCTCGGTCGTCGCTCCAAGGAGGTTATGAGCTGAATTAGGTCCGCCGGCTATGCATGCATTACCCTCACATCTACTCAGTTAAGCTTATTCCCGGAAGGGCTCTTTGCTTATCTTTTTCAGAATGCAATGGGGCGGATGTAGTTGGAAGTCCGACTTTTTCGCGGCTCAAGCGGTGCATTATGCGGACCGCAGACCCGCAACTGGGTGGAAAGTTCCTCGAAGACGCGTACAGAAAATTTCCGGCACACTATGACGTCGATCGAGCAGCTGATTTTACCCTGTCTTCTGTTGAGAGCTGCAACTGTTACTAGTAATGCGCAACACAATTTTATCGATCAACCTTGATTTAGCCTCACTGGCGGCCTTTTTTCTCGGCTAAATGGTATGACCTCAAAAAAGCCTTTGAAAAATCAAAACAAGGAACTGTTTTGAGGAATCTCTCCGTGTAAATTAGTGGCTCTCTGACTCGAAGTCGTTAGCTTGATTAGAGGGAGAATTGTTCAAGGGCTGGGAGCCGGCTGTATAGACTCAAGATTTTGGTTCACTCGACACGTTTTGGACAGAAGAGAACGTGGCTGTACCCATACAAACAAGGCAAGCGACCCCAGTCATGATATTGTTGCTGCAACTTTGACAAGCCTTGGATTCTTTTGATTCATATCTCGGAAACTCTGTTTCATTATTTATTGACTGAGGGAGCTGCATAATTAGGGTTTAGCTTTTCTCGTGTGTGTGTGTGTGGAGTGGGGAGGCGCATAGCCTGAGTAATAACACTATATAATAGGGAGGATGGATGACTTCACAAGAAACCCGGTGAGGGACGTTAGCATGTCTCCCAGCTGGGAGGAAATGAATTCGGATGTAGATGCCGACACCCAGCTGAAAATGTGGCCGCATCTGGCTATTGTTGGTGGCGACACCATGCGTGGTCAGCGGTCGAGGAAGTTCAGTTTAAACCCACTTAAGGAGAGCAAGAATGGTTACGGCGCGGTTGCCGACGAGGACGAATTAGATGGCCTGCAGCAGCGGCGTAGAGAAAGCAGCGTCGCCAATGGGAGCAAGAAAAGCATACTCAAGAACGCACATGGGCCTGATGGTGAACGTGG
Organism: Groenewaldozyma sp. yHMH443; assembly: GCA_030580275.1. Classification (NCBI taxonomy): domain Eukaryota; kingdom Fungi; phylum Ascomycota; class Dipodascomycetes; order Dipodascales; family Trichomonascaceae; genus Groenewaldozyma; species Groenewaldozyma sp. yHMH443. The sequence goes on from JAKTSO010000006.1 coordinate 110,489, forward strand.
CCCGTCGAAGTCGGATATTTATGGGGACCAAGCTTCAAGGATTCAATCCAAAGCGCACTCATTGGTTTCGAGTTTGTCGCGTAGGCCGCTGGCGGCTGGGGCAACGGGTGCAACGGCAGGAGACGACACCTTGGAGCTCAAGGCCTCAAGGAAGGATAGACGGACCAGATCTAGCACGGGTAATGGCCCCAACGAGGAGGGTGATGATATCGGTGAGGACCAAGATCCGGATGTTGACGATGAGGGCGGTGCTGGTCCCGGCAAAGTTAATTGGGTTAGCAATGCCAAAGACGTTACCCGTTTGCATCATCACGAGAGAAGGTCCAAGTCGAAGCCAAAGGGATACCATCGCAAAAAATTTGCTAATGGTATTAGAAAAGTTACGAAGGGCGGCGGTACTACTACTGATGCAGAGCGAGATGATGCGAGTTCACCACAACAGCCCGATGTATTACTACGTGGAGATAATGCATCAATCGCTCAAAACATGGTTATGGAAAAAGCTGTGGAAAACCAGAGAGGATGGTTTTTACTGGGTTATCCCTTTTTTGCCCATAGCCTGTTCCCGCTAGACCCTAGTGCATGGACCTCAATAGAGGGATACCCTCTACGCTTTGGCCTATGTGATGCTGTGCTACCCAACGATAACTGGCAGTGGGCTTGGGGACGGTGGTACATTGACATGTCCGGCGATACCGACGACCAGGGGTGGTGCTACTCTTGGAGGTTTGGCTCCGAGAATTGGCATGGTGAGCATTTGCTTATGAGGTCCTTTGTGCGGCGCAGGGTATGGAAACGCCTGCGAGTCAAGTTGGATCCAGCAGACAGGCTGTCCGCTGCTGGACTAGCTGCCGCTGCTCAGCTTGTGCCGGCCAACCACCGGCCCGGCGTCTCAGCCAGCTACGCGGGCAGTCATGCAGAGGAGAGCTTTATCGAACTACGAAGAGGAGTTCCCAGCAGTTTCTCGCAAGCAGGAGGGGCTTTCGACTACAAGATGGACGTTATTGACGAAGGCTCTTCCGGGCCCTTGCATCAACTACTCAACTCGATAGCTGAGTGTAGGATCGATCGCGAACGAACCGCAGCGTTGTTGAAAGCACTTGCTTCTGACAATTTCGCTCCAGCCGTAACTAGTGAGGACCTTATCCCAGATGTTATCGAGGCTATTCTGGATTCAATGTCATTCGACGACTCGAGGATCAAATTGGTGGAGTCACTGAAACTGGTTATCAAGGACCGTGCCTACAAGAATATTCTTCTGTCAGACAAGCAAGTTGGCCTGACTGAGGAAGTATGCAGCTTCGTTGAGCTCCAGTGCCTGAAAAATGGATACTTCAGTGACAAAAAGTACCTGACCACCTCTTCCGGAGCGTCCAGTCCTTCTGGCTCGCGATAGCTCGTCAGTTAGCTCGCAGAAAAAAAAGCGGGAAAGATCGCAGCTCATGTTCGTCGGTTGATACTGATTTTTGGCTGGTTCAACAAGCCAACTTTTGTATAATAAACTTCTAATAACTTAATGATAATGATTGCTTGTACCATGAATGTCCCAATAAACCCATGTTGCCGTTGGCCAGCTCTGCTTCTTGGCTTAAGCTAGAGATGGAGTGGTTTCATTGAAGTATGATACAAATTATCTGGCCTCGAACTGGACTATTCCCCCTGTTAGCATTACTCCAACTAGTTTCAAGACCTTTCATAAAGCCAAAACAACTTACCCATTCGTCTCGTTCGTTCCTTGTAAAGCACACGATGTCCACATTCCTTGCATCTGACGGGATCTCCCTTGTTCAAAGTGACCTTAGAGGCACAGTTGGCACATATGTACTTCACTCCATAGTTCCTGTAGACATTCATACCTTGTGCGGCAGCACTCAGCGAGCCTGCCGACGTTGGTGGCACAAATGTGTCCCTGTTCATGATGGTATGCCGGTTATCAGGAATTTTGAAATTTTCTTACAAACCTCCTGCTCGGGAGAAAAGCATAAATTTTACTTCTGCGGTCGAATCAATTTGATAAGCGTGGATTTACACTGATTTTCTCAGATGGCATGCCGATCCCAGATTTGATATCAGTCTGTGCAATATCTCAGTAACGCTACGTTGCTGGCAAGAGAACAGAGCTGAAGTGGTGGTAGACGTACTAATGAAGGAGCGAATATGCTGAGGAGTATGGTAGCGTACTGCAGGTGGTGTTCTTGTAGGCTCAATAGCCGCAACTTCACCAGCCGGTTGTACTCAACAGAAGCTGGAGGTAATGAGCGAAACGGAGGAGGACCGGTTGATCCAGAGCTACCCAGATATAGTCGCGCCAAAAGAAGTCCTTCCAAAAGTTTCGCAGCGCATGTGGGTCCTGTACCCTTGTTGGAAAAGGGGTTTTATCGTCATATGGACGAGCAAGCCCGTCTAGACAGAAGGCTGTACCCTATGGGCACGACCAACAAATACCCAGGAGATGCCCAAGATACCGCAGCGTGCATGAAAAAGATCATGGAGCTACTGAACATTCTGAGCACCCCAGAGAGTGTGAATGCTCCCAGTTCTGCCTTAGATAAGGAAATGTTTAGGACTCGCACAGTAGAGAGACCACCGCCAATGAAAGAAGTCTGGGCAGACAGGAAGGAGCTGAGTTCGTACTTACAGAGACTAGCTACTCAAGCATTCGTGCATCCTGTCTATGCAAAAAGGGATGCGGTCGCCAATATGATCAAGGAGCTATTGTACGTCAATAACCCCTCCACTAGACAGGCTTTCAGCCAACGTGCCTTTAATTGGGCCCTTATTTATTTTGCTAGAAACTCGATGCTGAAAACAGTTCGTGAGACTCTGGCTGACATGGACACATGTGGAATCGCAAAGGGCGTGCGAACCTACAATATTGCATTAATGTCTTCATACAAGAGGAACAATACCCAGCCTTTGGTCTTTTCGATATCGCTTCTGGAGGAAATGAAAAACAGGGGCGTGTTTGCCGACGCTAATACGTGGAATGCAATTTTAGGTCTTTTGGACAAGCCTAATATCAGAGCAGCATTTGCTTCATACATGAAGGAAAAGAAAATTCCTATAAGTCAGAGCAATCATATCACATTGCTGAAGGATGCCTTTCGAGATAAAAACAATCGTAAACTTGGATCAGTCGATATCTTGAGCAAGTACAAGCGTGATCACGGAAGCGTAGAGCTTGATAGCCAAGTTTTCAACGCTCTTCTTTCTAGAGAAGCATTTACCAGAAAGAATATTCAAGGCGCTCAGGAGCTATTGAGCCTCGGGTTTGAGAAGTGGGACATGAAGCCAACCATCTCTACCTTTTTGGTGCTGTCTGCTCTGATCACGAAGCAGCCACAGCGAATTGACTCTCTTTTGGGAGCATTCGCGTTTTTTGACAAAAACGTTCTTTTGTTTCACACAATACCGGCAGCTGTGGAGGCTGTACTTGTGCCTATCTGTTATTTACCCCCGTTTGCTGGAAAATACAGCCTGGTGGAGGCCGCAGTGGCGGGTCTAAATGTAACTCCAAAAGCCTTGACCGCCGAGTCCGAAGCAGCACTGCGCCATGTGGTTATCGAAAGCATATACTACTCTGCACATATCCCAGGGATATACCCGCCCCGGATCCCTGCCCCTGATCGTCGGTCAAAGAAGGAGTTGACAAGTACATGGCAGAATTACCTGGCTGAGTTTGCTTGGAGTCCCGGAGATGCTATCACAAAAGAATATACCCCAGAGAGCCCCCAAGTATCCCTAGCTCTGGAAGTGGGAGTCCCGCCCGGAGCCCTTGGCCTGCAACGGTCCCCGCAAAGTCCATTTGACACGGCCAAGGCACAAGGATTCGCTGAGTACCAAAGAGTTGTTGAGACAAAGCGCAAAAAGGGAGGCTCGGAGAGCGAAGCCAGAGCTCGTGCCGAGATGCTGGAAGCGGGTCCCAGGAAGTACTTCGAGGACCAATTCAGAGATAATTTACGGTCAAGCCGTCGCTGGCTTTTCACTGATCGCGAGCTCGCTCAGATTCTGGAGGTTCCTACATGATTCTGTATATATATGATGAATACTACACTGCCCACTTAGGCACCCAGACCCTTTGCCACGTCGCCTTGTCTCTTTCGCTCCTCATCGCGCACACCAGTGGTCAGGACGGTACGGAGGTCTCCGATGATATCCCGAGTCTTGCCGAAGTATACATCACTAAGCAGGTTTCGCATCTTAGTTTCAACTTCCTCCACCAACGAACCAATGTTGGCCACGTGGGAGGCTTCGTCTTTCGTAGGTAATGATTTCTCGGTTTGTCTAGTCAAGTGTCCACTTAGATCAAGGTCGCCCAATATGCTATCTTTACTGACAAAGTCCAGCATAATGGTTGAAGTCAGCCTGTATGTAGCACTGCGTCGCCCGTTGGTTTCAACCTCAAAAACATGTATGCTGTCCCATGAACCACTCTCGGTTCCTTTCTTCTCTGACCCTATTGTAGTTAGCATCGTCAGTTGTCAAAATTGACGTTAAGCACTTACCCTTCTTCAGCAGAGCAACCCCAGCAAATCCATTATCCTGGTCCCAGAGGTAGACACTGGATATACCACCCTCGTAGTACATATCTCGATAGACGTCAAACGAGTCATTTGCTAGTATCTCCAGCTCTCTTAGGTCTTTACTGGGCTGTGGGCCGTCACTGATAAATGGCTCATACTCGGAGCTCCAGGGTGACCGGTAACTGTCACCATCGCGGTTATAGTCGCATGTCAGGTACTTTTTCTTTGATTTGCCGCATATTTTAGTTCCCAATGGCTGATCAACAGATGCTAGTAAGTCCTCGGCAATTGATGGACACAGCTTGCATAGCTGGTGCAGATTGTCTGAGATGTTTCTGGGGTTCAACCGCCTTAGCAGGTCGAGCGATGCATCGAATGGGTCTTCAGAGCTCTGATTTCTTGTTAGATATTCTCATCCAAGGCCTGTATGAGCCTTTCAACTTACCATTGTTGCCAAACCTAGCCGTTGGACCGTTAGTCTACTGGGGGTCTGGACACTGGCAGGCTATCTTAAGACTTGCTAACAAATTGATATCTCAATAATCTCACTGGCAACCGATGAGCTGGAGCTAGCCTAAGCCAAAGATCGATAAACACCGATCGGCGTCCGCCGGTCTACACTCTGCACGCGACCTCGATCAGCCTACCCCAAATAGCTATCCTGACCGACATGACATGACACCTTTGAACCGAACCAGAACCCGAACCCGAGCCGTGACTAGAAGCCTACCTCTCACCTGAATCTGCATTATCAAACATCCGTGCAGCAACTCTTGATGCCAGTGACGGTCTACTGTAGCTTTGGGGGCTTTTGAGAAAAAAGAGCCAAAATAAAAATGGTTGCCCATCTAAGGCCGGAGATGCAACTCTTTGTGGGGCTTCTCATGCTCCTGTGTCTTGCTAGCGGCGTGGCCTGCGACTGGACAGAAATGCATGAGCCAGGAAGATGTGCCATATATGGCGACGTAAGTGACTTTGTACAAGCTTGGAAAGACAATTCTAACTCAAGAAATAGTGTGGCAAAAAGTCATTATTCGGGTCACAACTACCATGTCCAGCGAATGTGGAGGCTGTAGACTTGGAAGACGAGGATGCCCGTCAAGTGCTTGTTGATCTGTGCGGAGAGAGCTACGCGGACGGCCCCCTATGCTGTGACAAGAACCAAATACAGTCGCTGAAGACTAATCTACAGAAAGCAGAGCCATTGATCTCGTCATGCCCAGCCTGCAAGCAGAACTTCTTCCAGCTGTTCTGTCGGTTCACATGCTCACCGAACCAGTCCATGTTTGTCAATGTGACAGCCATGGGGAAGTCGACGTCTGGCAAAGATGTTGTGACTGAGCTCAATCAATACGTGGAACCGAGCTACGCTAGTACATTCTACGATTCTTGTAAGGAGGTCAAGTTCTCAGCCACTAATGGTTACGCCATGGATCTCATTGGAGGTGGCGCAAAAAATTACAAGCAGTTTCTCAAATTCCTCGGAGACGAGAAACCTTTGCTGGGAGGGTCTCCCTTCCAGATTAATTTCCCGTGGCCTGATAACGAGACAGAGATACCTGATATTTTTGAGCCCAGCAATGGCCCAGTGTACCAGTGCAGCGACGAAGAGTACAAGTGCGCTTGCACGGACTGCCCTGACTCTTGCCCTACTTTGAGGGAGGTACCCATACCTACGGGCTGTCGTGTGGGCTTGATGCCATGCTTGTCTTTCGCCGTGCTCATGGTTTACGTAGGGTGGTCGTCCGTGCTGATCCTAGGGTATTTGGCAGTGCTGGCGTGGCGGAACAAGAGCTCTGCGTTATTTGTCTCGGAGCCATCTGAACTAGATGTTGATGACGAGGATGATGTCTTTGGAGGAAGCGAGCAGGAGCGAAACATCTTTGGTTACGACTACAGCAAGGTGTTTTCAAAGGGGTTTTTAGGGCTCAGAAGTTCGGATGTGCTGAGCGGACCGTACATTATCAACACCACTTTACAAAACGCCTTCGGAAGGCTGGCATATTTCTGTGCTAAGTTCCCTGGAGTGGTTATTGGGCTTTCGCTGTTGATTGTGGGGCTCCTCTCCCTGGGTCTATTCAACATTCAACTCGAAGTTAGCCCAGTTCGACTTTGGGTGAGCCCCGCGAGCGCTGAGTTCAGGCAAAAGCAATTTTTTGATCAAAACTTCGGGCCATTTTATCGTGCCGAGCAGGTTTACTTGGTTAACGACACGGGACCAGTCCTGCAAGATTTTGAGAGTGTTACGTGGTGGTTTGACGTTGAGAGAAGGATCTCTGAAATAAAGTCGGAGACTTACAATTCAACGTTCAGCGATATATGTCTGGATCCCTTAGGCAACGCATGCGTGATTCAATCAATGACGCAGTACTTTGGTGGCACAGACATGGCTCTGACAAAGGACAATTACCTGGCAAAACTGAAGGGATGCGCTGATACTCCGGTCAATTGCCTGCCGCCATTCCAACAGCCCTTGGACAGGAATCTACTTTTTGGTGGATTCCAAAATAACGATGTCACCACTTCCAAGGCTCTGATCATCACCTGGGTGGTAGTCAACGCTGAAGAAGACACTGCGGAGATTCAGAGTGCAATCGATTGGGAGAAGTCTGTCGAGCATTTCTTGAAGCATACCGTGGTGAAAGAAGCTGCGGAAAGAGGGCTACGTTTGAGCTTTAACCTCGAAATGTCACTGGAAAAGGAACTAAACCGATCTAGCAACACCGATGCGACGATCATAGTCTTGTCCTATGTGTTCATGTTTATCTACGCCTCGCTCTCTTTAGGAGGCGTGGTCCCGGGGCTAGGTGGGCTTCAATCCCTAGTAAGGACAAAATTTTCCCTGGGCTCCATTGGAATTGGTATTGTCTTGCTGTCGGTGATGGCCTCAGTGGGTCTCTGTGCATCCATGGGGATCAAGGCAACGCTAATCATTGCCGAGGTCATCCCTTTCATGGTGCTAGCTGTCGGTGTCGACAATATATTCTTGATGACGCACGAGCTGCAAAACGTGTGTGACTCGTACCCGAACGACTCTATTGAAGATAAGGTTGCCAAGGCTATTGGCAACATTGGCCCCAGTATTTTCGTGTCAGCAACATGCGAGTTCTTGTGCTTCAGTTTGGGTGCCGTGGTGGCCATGCCTGCAGTGCGGAACTTTGCCATTTACTCCGCTGGCTCGGTCTTGTTCAACTCCATCTTGCAGATAACTCTGTTTGTGTCGGTTCTGAGCTTGGACTTGAAGCGTAGCGAGCAGAATAGGGTGGATTGTATCCCCTGTATCAGGGTCAAGGCTCCCAAGCACTCGCTACCATCTGGGTCATGGATTGTATCCCAGATATTTGGTCGAAGTCGCAGTAATACCCTTAGCGACAGCAGCCCCAGTGCATCTCCTGCTGCAGCGCGGCCAAGCCCTGGGCCCGGCAGTGCCGGCAGGCTCAACACATTCCACGAATCAGCCATTCAGCGGTTCATTCGGCTGAGGTATGCACCCTTTTTGCTAAGACCGGCGGTAAAGCTAGCAGTGGTGGGCATTTTCGTCACCTGGGTCTCGGTATCAATAGCACTGATGCCTAAGATCGAATTGGGGCTTGATCAAAGATTGGCAGTCCCCAGTGACAGCTACCTGGTGAAGTACTTTGATGACCTCTATGACTACCTTGGGTCGGGCCCCCCGGTATACTTTATCACGCATGACTATGATAATATTACCATGCGAGAGGGCCAGCAGAAGCTGTGCGGCCGGTTCACCACGTGCAACGAGTTCTCACTAATGAATGTCATCGAACAGGAACGCCAGCGGCCGGAGGTGTCTTACATTTTGAGCCCGGCCGCCAGCTGGATTGATGACTTCTTGGTCTGGCTGAACCCGGACTTGGACGAGTGTTGTTTGGTCAAGAAGAGCAGCCTTGACGAATTTTGCCCTCCGCATACTTCCCCGCGCCAATGCCAGACCTGCTTTGCCGACAAAACCTGGGATATTACAATGGAAGGGTTCCCTGAGGGAGAGGACTTTATGCATTATTTCCAGCAGTGGATTGAGTCCCCGTCAGAGCCCTGCCCATTGGGAGGTAAGGCCCCCTACAAAACTAGCGTGGTTGCAGACTACGCTTTAAACAAAATCAAGACCAGCTCATTCAGATCGCAGCATGTTGCGCTGAAGTCCCAGGCGGATTTCATCAACGCTTACAAGGCAGCAAAACGAGTTGCGAGCGATATCTCGAGGGATACAGGTATCCCCATCTTTGCATACTCGAGCTTCTACATCTACTTTGCGCAATACTTGACGATTTTACATGACACGTTCTCGCTGTTGGGAGGGTCGCTCGCGGCCATTTTCGTGATTGCAACCGTCGCTCTGGGGTCGTTGCGAACCTCACTGGTAGTGATTTTGACCGTGGCCATGATTCTCTGCAACGTGGCTGGGCTCATGGCGTTCTGGGGGGTCGGCCTCAACGCAGTGAGCTTGGTCAATCTGCTAATCTGCTCAGGACTAGGGGTAGAGTTCTGTATACACATTGCTCGAGCATTTACGTTTATCGCCAGCACTACCCTCATCTCGCGGACAGGGCGGCCGCTTTCGGCGTTGCTACTCCAAGCTCGCAGAAATGGGGGACTGCACTCCACTTCTGGTGGTGCGGCGACCGCCGATGGTGGAGACGCCGCAGCTGCCTCAATGATCCCATCTAGTAAGAACCTACGGGCGTTCACTGCGTTGACGGGCGTTGGTGGCTCTGTCTTTGGTGGAATTGCCCTGACAAAGCTTATCGGGGTCTCGGTACTGGCTTTCACCAAATCAAAGATTTTTGATGTTTACTACTTCAGAATGTGGCTTGCGCTGGTCATCGTTGCCACGACCCACAGTTTGGTGTGGTTGCCAGTGGCTCTCTCCTACATGGGAGGCGGGGGATACTTGGTGTACCAACGTGACGGCGATCAGAGCGTCGCGGGTGATCTTGCTGCTCGCCTCTATGGTGATCAAATTGAAGAGAGCTACCACGATGACTTTGAAGAGGACGAGGAGCTCGTTCAGTGAATTGCAGTGTATTTATCTTATTTTTTTATAGCTTGTTAATAGTTGCCGTGAGAAATTGAACGATTGGAGTTGAGGCTCGGTATCTTAATGGGTGTGACGTTGTGAGGGCCTCAGTGAGGCTCGATCTCGAAGCTTTGCAGCGCAGACGCGAAACCGATCATGACAATCAGTTAAAAGTGCACTGCGTAAGCCTGATATTTACCAAACAAGCGTACACCGGACCTAAACACACGGCACGCGGTGTATAACAGTCTTACCCCAGTCAGGACATATTCTGGAGATTAACTCAGCGGACTATTTTGTTTCCAGGCTCATGGGGCCATGATTCGTGAAATCAAGCTACGGCGCACTCAGGTGACTGTTGCTACAAAGGCATTGTGCTGGTCAGACGACGGTCAGCTGGCACTTATCGCAGGACCCCAGGTTACAATATGTGTAAGTTTTCTGTGTTGGTGCATTAGCGTATTCGCGAGCTATACTGAATGGATAAACAAAAACTAACGCTTGGTGTAGTGCCCTTCAGTTGCAAAATCAAATGAAAATCCTCCGCGGCCGGACGAGCTCTATGATACCACAAGTACAGTCTCGCTAGAGACCAAGGCAAATCCGTGGGAGAAGGTCACTGACCATCTGACCGACGAAGGCTTCTCAATGGGAATGTCTTCCACTGATTACTTAGTTACAGACATTTGCTGGTCGCCGACTGGGATGTCTCTGAGACGAGGGTAAGTCTAATAAATCACTTTTTCTAGCTGACGGGGTGAACAGACGCCTAACAGATACAGGTGCTTACTCGCAGGATTAACTTCACGCAATGAGGTTCTTATTTATAGTCCTACGGGCAACGTGGGCATATCAACGTGGGAGATCAAGCACAATCTCACTGCTTGTATGATTAATGATTTTGGACTCGTACATGAAGGGTCCAGGCTCGGTAAGAGCTTTGACGATTTGCGCTCGCTCATGGTGCAGTGTATCTCGTGGTCGAAAACTTGTGGTGGGTATCTGCAAAATCCCAGCGACTCAAACCCGTGGGGTATATCTTTTCTTGCCATGGGCACTGAACTGGGTGAAATTGTTATCTACCAGATGGCTCATGGCAAAGAGCCCGAGCTTGTTGCAAGAATACCGGCCAGCCATGAAAGCAATGGCAGCATCGAGTCTATCACCAGTATTGAGTGGTCAGAATGGAGTCCAGTTGTTGAAAATGAAGCCGTTGTGGGCTATAATGCGTTCTTGTCTATCTCTGACCCCAAAAACTCGCTGTCCTTTTACTGCGCCAGCTACGAGACTGAGACCAGCTCTTTAACGATCTCAGAGCAAAAGCAGAAACTGCTAACAGGAACAAGGTTCTTCCTCTCAGCTCAGAAATGGCACAGAAGCAACTCCGGTAGCTACATGATTCTTGCGGCATATCGTTCATTCAACCTACATCTATTTATTTTTCGGCCGGGAAGCGACAAGGTCGTCACCGCTTCTAAGTCGTACGCAAATTTCACGTCAGTGTGCTCGGGTATCATGATTAGAGATACTTGCGAATCAGGATCAACTGAAGCCAACTTTAAGGTTGTTGCAATTTCGGTCAAAGGCGAGGTCTGCAGCTGTGAGCTTCGCGGTATCAATGGGCAAGAGGCGAGCGGTGCTCACCCTGCGCCGCCGCCGGCGGACTGGAACCTGAGAGAGTCCGAGACGAGCAATAATGACGATTCGCTGCTCAGCTCATTTGTTGGTGACCGTAAAAGGGAAGCTTCCAATGTGCTGAGCGATAGCAGTAAAAATGAGGGTGACGAGGAGGATGGAGATTTTGAGAGCGGAGTCAGGGTTGAGTTTCAGTGCTTTGGGGCCGACATCCACTCGCATGGGAAGTATGTCGCAATCGCCTTTAGCTTAACCCCTGGTGATCGCCTGAGATATCCAATACGCTCGCAGCTATCGTGCCGAATTGGCTTCATCCCTCTTATAGATGCGAAGAAGTTCACCTTGCAAGCCCATCCGGTATGGGGTGGATCAAGTTTGAGTACATGGTGGGAGATCAAAGCTATGATGAAAGTCATCAAATCCGGGCAGCGTGAAGCCCATTTCAAGTCTCTGCTACAAAGCTTCAAGAGCCAAGCGATTATGCCCCTACTCGAGGGCGTACCATACGAGGCGCTGTCATATGGCGAAAACGGTGCAACGGCCAATAGTTCTGTGTCGCGCTTGTCGCGATTACTGCGCAATGTGCTGTATGAAAACCAAGCTTTTGATAATGTTCGACTGCTCGACCATCTTGGTGCTGGAGATTATCACATTACTGTGCTGAAAATTCTGGCCACCGCAGTTTTGTCATTTGTGAAAAGCAACCCGGGAATTGTGACTACCGAGATTGATCGCGCGGTGCTCTTTGGCTACAATCATCTAGTCGACCCTTCATTAAAGTACTCTGGGGAGACTGCAGAGGAGAACATCCAGCTGATTACAATCAAGTCCCCCTACTCTGAGGAGCAGTTTGATTTCTCACAGACTAATTTTGCCGGCAGTGATACGTCCAGCGCAAACGGTATTGGTAATGGCAATGGCAATGGCCATGCGGCCAAACCAAAGGGCAATAATGGTAGTGAAAATAACACATTGGCCAAGTCAATCATTGATGGGAACATCGTGACTAGTATCCGCTCAGAGCGCTCCTCCTATATGTGGAAACGCTGCAGTGTCACGCTTATTCCTCTGACTACCATGGACAACCTGACTTGCAGCGGGTGTTTCCGCAAAGTTATCAAGCCCAATACTCTCAGAATGCCCGGAGACCTTTGTACCACCATTCTGAAAGCACTCGAAGTGTGCATCTATTGTGGTAGTAGATATTACGACCGTATCATGGACTAGCTTTTATGACTTTTCTCATTTTGATTTATTATTACACGGGGCATACAAATTCTATGAAAATCCTCTTTGACTCTATTATGTCCTCTTACCTCCGGAAAAGCCTGGGAGAGTAAAAGAAGGTCTTTTTACTTGTCGAGGTATTCTGGATCATCTGTGTAGTCCAAACGGGATCGCATTGTTCTCAGTTGATCCAGCAATGTCTGTTTCCTAATTCTTACAATGGTAGTGAGATTGATACGGAACCTTCTCATCCGATGGTATGAGCGTCGAGTCATTTGTGTAGCTGTATAAAACATCCCAGCGTTGGAGGACGAGTCGTAAGGGTCTCCGGGTAGGGGCGACCTCCATGATAGCATGTGGCCTATCCCCCAGTTAGCAGGGATGCTGTAGAGAGCTGGCATCCACAAAATCAGGATGGCAGCCAGAGCAGTGGCTACCAGCGTGTCCCTGTCGACCCGTTCCGGATCATAGCTGATCTCGTAGTCCAGATTGTGCAATTGCAGTTTTTTAGCAATAGCCACGACTTTCTTATTGCCATGAAGAGGAATTGCTGAAGACACGTTCTCAATGTCTGATTCTGACTCAAACACATTCTTAGGTTCCGAGAGTAGCTCAAGCTGCATGGTCTCTCGAGACCAGCTGAGAATCATATCGTCGTCACCACTCTGATCGACTCCACCGCTGTAGCTGAATTGTAAAGTCTCCATCCCGGCCCCGCGAAGCACCCCAGCCACAGAATGCCTCAGGGGGATGACAGAGAAGCTTTTACGAGCACGCAATTCCACAAATGATGCGGGTACAGCCCAAGTGGGTAACAGCACAGGTGCTACCCCAGATACGGGGATACTCACAAACCCCACGGGCGCCCTCTTCTCCGTCAGCATCACCCATTTGCGGTACCGGCGCACAAGTCTTCGTCTCACCCCGCGATGACGCCTTTCCAAAGCATACAACGGGTCACCGTTATCGCCGCGAAACACATTGATAGTCGTAGTGGGGTGCATTGCATCAGCAGTAATTCTAACAGATTTCTTGAGCCTCTTGTTGGGTCTCAGACTGGCCACCAATGCTCTATCGGAGTTGTCGAGCTCAGACTCAGAGGAGGTTGCAACTGCAGCCTCTCTCTTAGCCAGATTCCTTTGCGCCTCGCCCTCTCCATCGCTGATCCTACCACCCGCCACTCCCACAGAAGAGTCTGACGCAGCAGCCTCTGCGGCAGTTTTTTGCCGTCGCTTGAGGGCTGCCCTACGTCGTCGCGCATATTGGCGGCTCCCTAGAGCTATAACGGTCGACGATAAGGCAGTGGCTATGGCGGTCCCCGTAGACGCGGCCAGTAGAGCTGGGCCCTGCTGCCACATGAAGCAGGGAACTTATTTGAAGAGGCGATGATGATGATGATGTCTTTGGTCTGTTCTTTGTTCTGCCTATTGTAGCTTGCTGTTTTTGTTGAATATTCGTTTTTCAGATATAAAAATACAGGTCATGCTAAATGCTAAATATTAGTTGGGTATAGACCGAGCATGGAGGCTTAAGTGGTACATGAGCTTCTTGGAGCCAAGCATGGCTGATTTGATGGCCGTGCTCTGAAAGAAAATATTAGTTTTCGTTCAAGTTGCGCAAGATTTCCTAGTTCCCCAAAAAAATGGCGAGATCAGGGCTCCACTATTCTGCCCCAATGCTCGAACAAAGACATCTTGAGCCTCCTGAGATTCACAAGAGAGGCCGTGCCTTCTAAACCTGGAGTGCTGATGTCCAGCACGGAATGATCTCAGCCCACAACGCCTTCATGGTCGGGATCGTTCAGCTTACTATTCATCCATGGCTTCATCTTCAGGAACGGGCAGCCTGAACTTTTCGGGTACTTTCGTTCTTTGCTTGAACCACTTACCCCAATTGTCCCATCTACCGTTGTGCCCATTGAAGCCAGCAAAATGCACCACAAAGTCTCCGTCATGGAACCTCCATGAAGTCTGATCACCACCCCAGAAATATGCATTCAGCAATCTCTGCGGAACAAGTCCAGTATGTTTGCGTACAAATTCATGATGGAGTACCATATGGACCAGAGCATCTTGCTCTCGCCTTGCGAAATTCCGTTGCCTATACAACGGATCAACCCAGAGGTCGAGCAGCATGTCGGCAAAGGCACTTCGCTTGAGGAAGAATGAACCGGCGTTGACAGTCAGCTTATCTTGGCAAGCAACTAGGTAAATCTCGTCCAAATTGATCTTTCCCTTTTTGTAGTAAATTGGACCATGCGGCTTGTCATCAATGTCACGGAGAGGGCGTTCGTAGGTTAATCGCCTCTCCAACGCCTTCTTGCTAAGTATGTGCTTCCCAATCTCAAGTTCTGAGTTCATGATGATCATGTCAATGTCGAGCCACCAAATCCATTCCACCTCCGGGTTCTCGTCAAAAGCCTTTCGGATAGTAGGGATCTTGAGCCAGACAGGATGCCACTTTTCAGTAGCCTCAGTCTTGACGTCGGTAAAATTGATGAACAGGTGCTTGTATCCATGATAGTTTGCATATTCCTCTCTATTTCTAAGAGCCTCGTGGGTGACATTGTCCATGGGGCGATCGTTTGCAGACAGGATAAGGATCTTGTGGCCCGCAGGCTGCACCTTGTGATCCGGGTTATTGTAGTCCTCTTCTGAATACTCAACTGGCGTCTGCAAGTCTTTGAGCTCCGCTGCATGCTGAGCGCTTGTTACGTTGTTCAATCTTTCCACGGTGAGTCTCATCTCCCGCTCCTCGGGAGTCTCTGTAGGAGACGGAGAAGGGCTTGAAGTTACCTTCTCGGCGGGGGCTGGATTTGTGCCTGATGTTGGTGTTCCTGCTCCCGTCGCCTTGGCTTTATCCTCCTGTTCTTTTTTGGCCTTCTCCTCTTGCTCTTTTTTGGCCTTCTCCTCTTGCTCTTTTTTGGCCTTCTCCTCTTGCTCTTTTTTGGCCTTCTCCTCTTGCTCTTTTTTGGCCTTCTCCTCTTGCTCTTTTTTGGCCTTCTCCTCTTGCTCTTTTTTGGCCTTTTCCTCTTGTTCCTTTTTGGCTTTCTCTTCCTGTTCTTTCTTGGCTTTCTCTTCCTGCTCCTTCTTGGCTTTCTCTTCTTCTCCCTTCTTAATTTGGTCCTCGCTCGTTTGAGCGCTTGGGTTCGCCTCTGGGGATGTGCCCGTGGCGGCTACAGTTATAGACGTAATGCTCGGTACGCTTTTCTCTGGTTCGTTCTTTTGTTGGCTCTCTGGCTGTTGCTTCTCTGGCTGCTCCTTCCCAGAAACACCAACGATTTTAGGAGGCGACGCAGCGTGACCAGATCCGCCAGTGGACGGGGGTTTGCCCCATGGAGTGACTGGTACTGGAAGCGACATGAGAGTCTCCCTGAAAAACACAATCTGTGCAAGTAGGCATCCCGCGAGAATGGCTCCCAGAATCAGGAAGCCGTGTGCCCTCCTTATCATTTTGTTCCCTTTTATGCCGTGGTCGAGCGCTTTTAGCCTGTGTGAACGCCTAGCAAACGAGCATGCGAAGAATGGAGATTATGACAGTGGAACCAAGCAACAAGGCAGGGAAGCGTATACGCGTTATGTGAAGGAGAAGAGAGGAAAGGAGTTATATATATATATGGAATCACCGTGTCGCAGAGCCGAAAAGAGAAAGGATGTCACGGAGGTTGTGCGTTACTCTGCAGCTGCGGGCGGCAGCCACTGCAGAAGCGGAATTGAATTTTCTTTAGGTGCGAAAAGGCACGGACGATCTCAGCAGCGGGCGGCGGAAAATCTCAAAACTCCGGGCGGGCGCGCGTGTTTGTGTGGCTGTCCCAAATGATCACGGATCGACCCCGTAACGCCTGCAAACAGCTCTGAAGAGCTCTGAAGCCTGCGACTGAGGAGGTTACGAGAAAACATAACTCAGTTAGAGCAGGAAGACCAAAGGGGAAGCTCGCGCTCTACATTTTTGCCGACGTGACAACTTTACCAGGCCGACTTTGCACCCTATAACGTTAAACGAGAAAGAGGGAACAAAGTCTTACATGGGGTGGCAATGTGGGTGAAGCGAGCAATGAGTTGCAGGTTGCTTCACGGATATACGACCGAGTTGCACCATGAAATGAAGAACACTGCTAGATAGCAGCTATTGCAATAGCTGTGCCTAACTCTCTAGGAACCTGAAACTGTTGGAGCTTGCGAGAACAGTGTAGGAAAACGGTTAGTGTTATGAAGCTATGTCGGGGGGAACTCCCCTATTTATACTATTTCTTAACTAGGCAGCGATCGGCGCTCCTCGCCGCTCTCTGCTCTACAAAACCTTCTCTATGGATGGGTTTAATATAACGTTAACTCTAGCAGTTTTTTGGCCCTGATAGGAGCTTTTCCACCTTGCCAATTATTTTTAGAGTTTAACCACGTGCAGTGGATGTGGTCAAGCTTGTTCGCCTGCACAGCTGCACATAACTCTATGTGCGATGCTGGCTTACCGAGAAATAAGCTTCGAAGAGTCCGAGTCTCCGACCTAGGCAGTTTTGTCTTGCCGAGCTCTCAGCATGCTTTTACTCAGTACTAAGATGCCGTTTTGCTTTTGCAACCACTTAGGGTCATTCTTGAGCTGCTGCTCAACTCCCTGAGCTTCTCAGTAAATACTACGCGGAATACCGTGCTGCAAGGATCGTATCCTGGCCGCACTCTGTGTTTCTGCCCGGAATATGATTGGAGTCGGACTCATCGATCCTAAATTACGCCAAGAGGTTCGAGCCCCGGTTTCAAGAACTTGGCTGAGGTCAACAATAGTGATAAGATTGAACTGGAGAGATTGGAGCGATAATTTGGCACACTTCTGAGACCGTCGGCCGGCGCGCAAGAGTGATGGCTGCACGCTGCAGCCACTGGCTGAAGGTGATGCCGCTTTATTGTAGTATCCCGGTAGCAGTAGCACAAAGCGTCCTTTGGACAGATGAGCCCAAATACGAGTCTCATATCTGCCTGCAAACTCCAGTTAAATACATGAATACAGACTGTTATAACTCCGTCCTGGCTGAGTGAGTGCTCTCTGATGTATTAATAGTAACAAGTCTGACATTGATCGTCGCTAAGCTAACCTTATATTTACCGAGCAAGATGAGAGACGGGCAGATTCAATTTAACTTCGTCAAGCAGATCGTACCTTGGTATATCGTCATTAGCCACAAAGCGCACGTGACACGTGTGATTTCACCGCCGGTATATATATAGATCTACCAGGCTAATAACTTGCTGTGCGCACGCTGGTCTGTGAACCACGCAAACAATTCACCACCATGACGCGTCTTTGCAGACGGGCCCTGTGCAACATGTACCATGGTCCATGCCTGATGATACCCTGGGCTAACCAGTAGAAGCAGTCACTGAAACTTTGAGGCCTCAGCTCGAAGCACGAGTGTAAGCTGATACTGACTCATTCTTTTCTCAATACTCTCGACCCCAGCTACCTATAGTCTGCCACTCATCCTACAAATAGTCGCTTACCAGGTAATACCAGCCCTGGCATATGTACTTGTACGGAAGGGATGCAGACCTCTCAACTTGTACTTATGCTCATCATCAAGTAATACAACCATCACCATCCTTTGGGGCGGTCTTTTCGTAGAAGCCACCTAACAGCCAACCTCATGAAGCTGGGCTGGGGTAGATTTGTCCAGCATTGTAACATATGACAGTGTGTACTGGAATTTAAGAAACTTCTCAATGGAAGTATATATATAAATAAATAATAAATGGCGGAGATACTTTCAGCTAGCGTTCTTCAGTGAGAGGTATGCATTCCAGAACACACCCACTGTGCTTGAAAATGGAATCTGCAATGGAGATGGCACAACTAGAAAGTTTGTGAATTGCGCGATGGGCCAGACGGCGTAGTTTGCAGCCAGAGTTTGCAAATAACTTCCGCGTAGTTTTGTGGCCACTCCGTCTGTACCAGCTCCCTCCATCACAATTGCCATGTAGCTGAGAAAGCATGCAAGTGATATAGGAGAGTAGCAGAGCTGATCGGTTAATACCCGCTTCAATGCCTGTAGAAACCGGTTGTCTTCACTGTACGAGCCATTCAAAATCGCGTACCATGGAGATTGCGCAAACGAGATCAACAGGCCCCACAATGAAAATAATGCTAGTCGTCTGAAGGAAAATATCTCAGGATCTCTTGGTCTGTGGGATCCCGAGCTGGTGCTTGCAGCGCCAGCACTGGTACCACTTGCAGCACTAGCACCGCTCCAGGTCTGCCTCAAATGATTTGTATGAATTTCACTAAGACTCTCAGCATCGTCTTCATCTAGCCCTAGCTCTAGCAAGTCGTCGTCCTCCTCGTCCAGAATAACTCTTCGCGGCCGTCCCTTCTCTAGAATATACTTAAAATAGATCTTGCTAGCCTCCGGCTGGCTCTGGGGTCGGAACGCCATCATGGACACCAGGGTCTGAGCTAGAGTATCTGCGAGCCCAAATAGCAGAATATTTGTTACAATGGTGGTTAGCAATGAGTGCTGCTTGTAAAGTCGCTTGAACCGGAACGTTAGGCGAACTAAAAATGCTGCATACAGCACTATCATCACCCAGTTCAAGATGGGGATCCGTAACACCCGAAACTCAGTAAGCCAATCCATGATCAGATCTTTCAGAGCTATCAGAGGCTCAATCACCCTGGTCTCCCACCAGTATGAAGCATGCGAGGAGAACCCTTCCCGGTCTCCGAAGCGATGGCGTCCAGAACCAGCAAACAACGCCTTCAATGTACCTCCAATCGACCCTGGTGACCATTTGCCACCTCTACTCGTCCCTTCGCCATCATTATAGAAACTGAACGTCCCATCCAGTTCGTCCCCGTCCTCCCCTTGTATCAAATCCGGCCCACCAAGCCTCACCCCGGCCATGGCTTGTTGTGTTTACAATTGTTGTGCCTATTATTATCGCAAGTGGCCCTCAGCTTTAACGTCAATCGCACTCATAAGGGTTGGTAACTTACGGTCATACCGATCATGCAGGCCTTGATCATTATCAGCGCAGCTCAAAATGATACTCGAATCTTACGTAACGAGCTGATAGAGATTTCTAAATCAGGTTAGAAAAAAAAAAGCTAGGGCTAAGCCCTAGAGTATAAAAGTAGCATGCTGTGTATTGCGTCGAAAAGCCACGATCGTGTAACTCTCTCCCACGAAAGTACTATGAGAATTGGCCCAAGTGATCGATCAGTAGGGTCAAGAGAAAAAAGCGTGAACCACACTAGCAGCTCTCGCATACTTCTACGGCCGGTTCAGATTCCAGCTCCCACAGTGTGTCTTTGCAGATCGAATCACCAACCGACTCAATCGATATTTCAGCTCCCTCTCAATTCTTTAACCCTTTTTCATACATTCAACAAAGGTACAACAACATCGTAACTTATATCCAAAATGTTGATTCCAAAGGAGGACCGAAAGAAGATTCACTCATACCTGTTCCAAAGTACGTGATGCTCATTATCTTGAAGCGGCAAAGGTGCTGGGAAGCGGCCATGTCGGATTCAAAAGTCTGGAAACAAAAAGATGAAACTAACATGATAATTATAGACGGTGTTCTTGTCGCCAAGAAGGACTTCAACCAACCTAAGCATGAGGAAATCGATACCAAGAACCTCTTCGTCATCAAGGCTCTGCAGTCTTTGACTTCCAGAGGTTACGCTAAGACCCAGTTCTCATGGCAATACTATTACTACACCCTTACCGACAGCGGTGTAGAGTACTTGAGGGAATGGCTTCACCTGCCTGAGGCTATTGTTCCTGCCACTCACAAGAAGGAGTCCCGACCCAACTTCGGCGGACGTCCAGGTGGATTCGAGGAGCGAAGAAACAGAAACTTCGACGGTGGTTACAGACGACGAGACAAGGAGGCTGCCCCTGGTGGAGCCCTCCCTGCTTTCAACAAGTAAAGCAGCTATAGTTCGGAGATGACGAGTCAATAAAATCAAATCAATTTTTCTCGAAAAGAAACGAAAAGAAGATGGGTACGAAGCACATATTTCAAAAAACAAACAAGTCGTTATAGGCGAGCCAGCATTCTTGTGAAACTGAAGTGGTGAATTGTTTTTTCAAGACTGAAGAAGCGATAATCATTGTCAAGTATATAAAAGTGCCGGTTGTAGAGGATGAAAGCCGTCATGCTATTATAACTCTATGATAATATATTTTTAACTTAGCATTAGTCCTTGCTATCCCAGTTGAACTGTACTGCGTTCGAATGGTTCGAGCTACTCGAGCAGATACGGCATTTTAGATGATAACGATAATGGCATATCGGGACACTTGTCAACCTAAAATTAATAAAGTTTTGATGAATACTGGAAGCACGTGACTACTCGGCACGTGACATTTTGGATGTAACCAGCAATTAGTCACGTGACTTTTTGGTGGATGTGACCCATGTGACCCATCCGGGCGCTGCGGGCGCTCAAACATCTTATGTGAAACATCCGCGTCAGACTCAGGACTCAGGTTAACGTTTTGCCAATATCCTGAGCTGAAGAAGAGCCACATTAATCGAGCACGATTTGACTACCAGTGGCACAGTGCCGGTATATCGACGACCCTAGCTTGATTCAAAGTACTGTGAGATCCGATCCTTTTTACAGAAACAAGTTGATAGCACGACTGTCACAGGAGGCAACAGCGAGACCACGCATTTCAGGTCACCAGACGGTTGGCGTTGGCCAGAGGAGACCAAAGCTACAGTTTTTCGAAGGAAAGATAGCTGCACTCATTTCGCAGGGCAGTCCATTATAGAGAGGTTGATGTATCAGCTGCAACTGCTCAACAAACTGGTAACAGAACCTCTGATATCAAAACTTGTTTGAAGGGCCGCCTTACTCTGCAATACTCGCAAAGCTACTCATCTGTTTTCTGGCTTCGGGCTTTCAAACGCAAGCCGGTGATACCTGGTACCATATGTTCTCAATAGTTGCAGGGCAACAAGCGAGCTATTTAAATTTTTTGAGTGCTGAATCTGAAGTAGCACGCACGGGCCTCTACATCACAAGCACGGACGCGACATCTTACCCGGACCAGAACTGCTAGGATCAAACCCATCTAAAAGGGAAAGAAGTACGCGGCGGGCGTGTGTAGAAGTGAAGGGCTCCAATTAAGGGCTATCTGAAAAAGTGCGGGTTGGTAACAAATAAGGGTTTACATGCAGCGCTATCAATTTGACTGAGCTGCAGCTTCGCTTTTATTTTACTAATACTACCTCCGGCTCAACTTTCCCCTTTTCTCTTCTTGTTTTGCTCTTCGGTGCTCTTTGTTCAATTGAGCTCAAGCCTTAGAGCGCTTGGACGGTCTACTTCTTCCAAAGAGATATCTTGGAACAGCTCAAAGTCACGATGGGTAGAAGAAAGATTGCCATTCAACCTCTGGAGGAGGAAAGAAACCGTTCTGTGTAAGTTTGGTTAATCTTCATCAAGCTGTATACTACTGGACGGAACAACTAACATTTAGAAGAACTTTTCTCAAGAGGAAAGCAGGGCTCTTCAAGAAGGCATATGAACTGGCTGTTTTATGTCAAATTGATATTGCGGTGATCATTATCGGTAGTAACAAGAAGCTTTATCAGTTTTCATCCAGCGAGCTCGAGGATATCATCAGGAGGCAGGAGTCGGTAAGTTTTTTCTCAGTTTCAATCTTGGAAACCTTTTTTTGGGGTGTTTTTTTTACTTCAGAACCTCTACTTTTCTGCTTCAATTAAGCAAGTCACATTTCCGCAGACTCCCACGCGCGGGTACGAAAAATTTCAGGAAGGCGGGAATGTACCCCAAATTGTGGCCCGAACTTGTCGGCTTCGGGTACAGAGACAGTGAGCCATTATACGGTTACACCAACGGACCTTCTTGTCATGCAAGCGGCTGCTTTCTACTGCTTCCTATACGTGGGTCTCGCGGCGTCATCGCGTCTTTCAAGGCAGAAATGCCTTCTCTGGCAGAAGCAAGATCTACGTCATGCCGCAGAATTTTATCGACCCCGAGGAGTCACCCATCACGAACTTGATTTCCACACGCGCCTGGTTGGTGGGCGCGGGTGCCTTGAGCTGATCTGCCCAGAGGTTAAAAAAGGTGTTATTTTTAGCATCCCCCGCGAGATTTGCAGGATCGGGATAGCTTAATTTTTGCTTTTTCCTTGATTTTTTGGCCCGATCTGCATGAGGAACAGGGGGAAACGTGGAAAATAACTTTTTTTTGTTCCAATGCGGGTCTGGGCACTGCGGGCGCGGTCGAAGTCTAATCAAAGGTTGGAGCCGTACGGCATGACGTTACAGTTTTTCTGGCTCTATTTTCTTTGCGTTGGATGTGGATCTGAAATTACAATTGAAGCAGGAATGAGGATCTGCAGTGCATAGAAAAGTGTATTTTCACGGGAAGTCGAACTAACCGAGCATGATGCTCTTGTAGATGAAACCGCATGAGAACAAAACGCCTGAGGATTATGGACACAAGGGCCCTGTCGGTACAGTAACGCGTCTGGCACGTAGCAATGCTGCTAACAATCATAATAATGACACGACGAGGTCGGGCAGCCACACCGAGGACGATTACAATGAGGATGATGACGACGAAGAAGACGACGAAGAAGACGACGAGGAGGGGGACGAAGACGAGGATGACGGTAACGACCACGGCGGCAGCCTGGACCATAAAGCTGGCAAAGAAGATGAGGAGAACGGCCGCCGCCGCAAAAGTAAAGGCAAAGCCGCCAACGATGTGTACGATAACGAACCTAATGATAAAAGAGGGCCGGTAGCAGCTAAAGGTAGGGCCGGTGGCGACAGCAAGACGGCTGGCGGAAGCAAGGGTAAGCAGGCCAATTCTGCGGCGGCAACCGTAAAGAGGGCACCCAAGGCAAAATCTGCACCTCCGCCCAAATCAAAGAAAGCAGCCACTAGCAAATCGACTCCAGATAAGTTGAGCAGCTCCAAACTCAAGAAGGAAAATGTTCAGCCAGACGCCTATCATGATAACTCATATCAAGAGCAGCAGCTTCAAACTGGCTCCGCTGCTAATGGGCCGCCGCCTCAACCTGGTATCTTCTACCCTCGTGGGCCCGGCTCCACTAACAACGCGGGAGGACACAAGTACTCTCGGAGTCAGGGCAGCAGTCAGCATCAGGTCAATACGGGTGCTAGCGCAGGTGTGCATGGACTTGGGATCAATTCTCAACAGGGCCACCTAGGTAACCCATCTCAGCAAGTACAACAGCAGGGTTCTGATACCAGCTATGGGTACGCTCCCACCTACGGTGCACCTAACTCTGGTCAAGCTCAATTCGGACCTCAATTTGGACCCTACTATGGGCAGGAACTGACCGCTGAGCAGCAGCGGCAGCAACATTTCTTGCAACTCCAGCAGGCTCAGAGTACGCAACAACAGCAGGCCATTGCATCTTCGAGACCACCATCCGTCGACGCAGCATTCCAATATCAGCAGCAACAGCAACAGCTACAGCGACAGCACGCGGCTGCTGCGGCTGCTGCTCTCGCTGCATCTGCCACTACTTCCTCCCCAGCGGCCAGCAGTGATGGAGGAGGAGGGCCCCCTGTTAGACCAAAGTTAAAGGTGAAGATTCCACTGGGTGAATCAAATGAGGGCCAACTTACCACTGAGGAACCAAGCACTGGCAATAACAGCAACGATAATAGCCGTAGCGGCAGTATGGTGTACAATAAGCCCACGAGTGCTCCAGCCAGTGCAATTGGTCTACACTCTCTGGACAATTTGCCCTCGGCCAGTGGCACAGGCGCGACTGAGGGGCAGCACCCTCAACTTGGCAATAGCATTATCCCACTGAGTAACATGCGTGGTGGCGGCACCTCGGAGATCACACGTGCAAGCTCTGCTATGGAATTTAGGCAGCAGCAGCTACAGTCCCAGCAAAGGCTTCCTCAAGCACGAAATATTCGACAGCAGCAGCAGCAACAAACACAGCAACAATCTCAGCAGCAGCAGGCTCAGAGTCAAGGGCCCTCTGCACCTTCTGACGATACCGGTGGCTCGAGCGGGGGACCAATTCCAAATGCTAACACTAGGACTCCAACAAGTGCGAGCCCAATTGGCGGCCCGGGCAGCGGAAACCCATGGTCCATAGGCACCTCTTCTGTAATGCTGCCTCCGCCATCGCCTTCTACTTATTTGAACAGTGGTGGCGTAGTGGGACCTGGAAACCCCTTTGGGAGACCCCCGCTTGTCAACAGTAACGGTGAGCAGACTCCTTTATCGGCGGCGCTACCATCACGCTATGTGAACGACCTACTACCGTCGCCTTCCAACTTTTACGGGTCCGAATGGCACATGCACTACCCCGGTGGTGTAGGAGGAGGTGTTCCTGGAGTACCTGGTGGGCTTTCATCTGGTATTACGGGTCCCGGTGTTGGAAATACAACTCCGCTAGCTGGAAGTGCAGCTGGAAATGGAGGTGCTCAGGTACTGCACCCATATACGGCGGGGCTGCGCAGTCATTTCGGGTCTGATATTTTGCCCTCGCCGCTACAGTTCAATACTCCTGTGGTAGCAAGTGCGGGCCACCCACTGTGGGTGAACAACATACCAGGAAATGTGGGATTCACGTCGGTAACCGCTGCCCCGGGTCCTAACCCCCCGAACGTAGGAGGCAATTCAACGGGGGTGGCAAGCGGAACTAGTAATGTTGGTGGTATCACTGGAGCTCCAGTGTCTGCCCTGAATGTCGATACCCCAGAGAAGGTTGGCAGCAACGATACGCCAACAAGGAAGCGCGGGCCCAGCTCGAAGAAGGGAAAGGCAACAGAAGGGTCCTCGCTTAAAAAAGTTAAGACCAACTCCAGCTCAAAGTAGCGGAGTTAATTGTTCCATGACTTGATGTCTACAGTATTTATTTAGCAAAGTAAATTCTAAGCGTTTCATATTTCTTGTTCAGTAGTCTGTGTAACGATTGGGGACATGTCCATGTCCGCCCCGAAAAGGAGTTGCAGCATGAAATGCACACTCTCATCTACTCCGCTAGTACAACATGGCTGAACTCTCAGTGTTTTCGAGAATTGCAGACAAGTCATCACCACGTGTTGTGGTCGGCGGCAGGTAACACATTGGACCGATGCCAGGATTTTTACCCCAGATCCCCATGCATTAAGCTAGTCCAGCTCCCGGCTACAGGCTGCTGCTATAGCAGAACCTGCTCAGGGTTGTAGGGCTTTTGCCCTAGATCAACAATCTCGATCGCGCAGTCGCAATAATTTTGACAACCACATATATCCATCGACTATCTAAAAGCGCTCTGCTTAGATAATGATATGTATCATTCTCAGTTGATTAAGATCGAGGCACACAACTGGGCACCACTTAGCACACTGAGATCTCAGGCGAGTTAGACATTCAAACCCACTCAAGTTTTTAATTCATCTAACAAATCTTGGGATCCCGCTAAACCTCTTGAATTTTCAGTTTAGAACCCTCCTTTTTTCTTTTAGCCTCTCAACAACAACAATAAAAGAGCAGAAGAGAATCAACATTCAAGATGAAGCTCAACATTGCATACCCAGCAAACGGAACTCAGAAGTTGATTGAGATCGACGACGACTATCGTGCCCGTGTCTTCTACGAGAAGCGAATGGGCCAGGAGGTTGATGGTGAAGCTATTGGCGACGAATTCAAGGGTTACATCTTCAAGATCACTGGTGGTAACGACAAGCAGGGTTTCCCTATGAAGCAAGGTGTTCTGCACCCTACCCGTGTTAGACTGCTCCTGTCCAAGGGCCACTCATGCTACAGACCTCGACGAACTGGTGAGCGAAAGCGTAAGTCAGTTCGTGGTTGCATTGTTGGTCCCGACATGGCTGTCCTCTCCCTGGTTGTTGTCAAGCAAGGTGAGTCCGACATTGAGGGTCTCACCGATACCTCTGTCCCCAAGAGACTTGGACCCAAGAGAGCCAACCATATCAGAAAGTTCTTCGGTTTGACCAAGGAGGATGATGTCAGAAAGTTTGTTATTCGACGTGAGATTGTCAAGGGTGACAAGACTTACACCAAGGCCCCCAAGATTCAGAGACTCGTTACTCCTCAGACTCTTCAACGTAAGAGACACCTGCGATCTCTCAAGCAAAGGAACGCTCAGGCCCAGAAGGACGCTGCTGCCGAGTATGCTCAGCTTCTGGCTAAGCGTGTCGGTGAGAAGAAGGCTGAGAGGGCTGAGATCAAGAAGAGAAGAGCTTCTTCTCTCAGAGCCTAAGTTGGGGTTTTTTCTTCACAAACATATCAAGTGTTGTTAACGAGTTACTGAGAAAAAAATGAAAACTTAGAAAAAGGATCTACTAAAATTTATTAAAGTCGTCTTTACCTCCCCCACGCTCCAGGACGTTGACGGAAAAGATGAAAGGATGGAAACAAGGAGAATGGCATGAATGAGATGCATCTATATATATTAAATATATAATAAGCGATAAACGTTTAATTTTTAAGAAGGGATTGCTGTCAGTCGTAGGATTGGGGACTTGGCCGACAAAGGAGAGGCCAAATGTGCTTTGTCACGTCTCCTAGCCCCAGACATGCTGTGTCATGTTGCTAGTAGTTGCTACTAGACACTGGGCCTGCCAGTTCTCATTCGGCTCTGGTACAAAGGGAACTGAAAGATTATGCTGCAAAATTTTGAGATATCAATTGATGTCCGGCGTTTTTGACTTAAGTCACGTGCATTATTTTTGGGCCGATCTCTTGTGCATGCGATACTCGAAGCTTCAGTAACTTGAAGATACCGACCGGATAATCTGCATAGTAACCGTCTAGTTGTCCGGTCATTGACATCATAATAACAATATAATTCAAGCCTTAGAGGCTACTGGACCTAGGCAGGTGAGCCACATTGAAAGAACAAGGATTCATCTACGCCACTGGGAACTTCTCCTGTCCTCGCATACATCTTTCTTGAAAGGGCAATAAGGGATCTGCGTTTTGGGGCATACTACTATATACATCATGGGCAAGGATGACCTCCCAGTAAGCTATCATGAAACACGCTAAATGATGTGGCTATTTTTGGCCTACATCCAAGGCCTGACACCCACTCCATTATGGACTTCTAACTTTTCCTTCTAGCTGTTTCCAACTCCTAGCGAGACATTTGGATCAAGTCACAGCTACCAGCAGCAGCAGCAACAGCAGCAGCAGCAGCAATATCACCAAAAGTACCATCAGGCCCCACCGCAGCAGAACGCGCCACATTCACAGTACTATTCGCCGTCAGCGTCGGTACCGCCTCAAAGCATGCATCCACAAAGGAAAACGTCAGCACAGCATAGCCTGAGTCTTAGTGCAGGCAACACGCCAGTTACAGCAGGTAATGGGCTGGCTGGACTGGGTTATGTGCCACCTGCACCCATGCCCAAATATGGAGCGTCGCCGCCTGTTTCAATGGCAGCAACTGGCTCTACGCAGGGACCTCGGGACCAAACCCAACGGCCGCAGCCACAACAGCACCAAATGAATAAGAGACCGTCAACCGGTACTTTGAATTCTGTGCATAGCTCTTCCGGAGGAAGTAGTACTAGCAAGGGACAATGGCAAGGCTATGGACGGCCCCAGACTCAATCTCCCATTCAGCAACCACAGGCTCAAGCACCTGGTACCAACCCAGGATACCCGCCTAGTAGGAGGAGTAACACAGCTTCCCCCGTGGGAACCTCTGATAACAATCTACGCACGTTGTTTAGCAATGTCAACCGGAAGAGCCCCGGTCTCCTCAGCGAGTCCGAGTTGGCTAGTGCATTAGTAAATGGTGATTACTCAAAGTTCAACCGTGATACAGTACGTTTAATGATACGAATGTTTGACAGGGACGGAGACTCTTCGATAAACTTTGAAGAGTTCTGCCAGTTATGGCGGTACCTGTTTGAGTGGAGGAACATCTTTGATAAGTTTGATTCAGACAGAAGCGGAGGCATTAATTATCAAGAATTTAGCACGGCATTGCAGTCATTTGGTTATAGTCTGAGTCCAAAGTGCGTTGACTACATGTTTAGGACCTATGCAAGACTTGATCCAAAAAAGGTCAATGTTCAGCCTCAACTATCCTTCGACATGTTTGTTCAGTCATGCATACACTTGAAATCACTGACAGATACCTTCAAGAAGTATGACAGCGACCGTGACGGGTACGTCACCCTAGGATTTGAGCAGTTCCTGGTAGAAGTCACTAGGCTCAGATAATTGTTAGTAGGATTGAAATGAGAACCTTCGCGGCAGAATATGTACTATATAGACTCACGTAACACTGTCTTGCATGACAGAACAAAGGAATCAATCTAAGTCCTATCATTGTTAGCAATTGTTGGCTTATTGCTAAAGATCTTCTCCACTCTCTCGAGAATCTCATCGGTGATCTTGGGAAGGACCTCGTAAGCCTTGAGATTATTCTCAATCTGCTCCGGTCTGCTGGCACCGATAATCAGAGTCGACACGTTGGGCATCTTGAGCATCACAGCCAACGTCAATGGCGCCATTTCAGTGTCCAGCTCATCAGCCAGCTTCTGAAACTCTGCCAGCTTGGCAAATGTTTTCTCAGCATCTTCTCCACCAAAGTAAGTGTTGAACTGGTTGGGCAAAGCCTTGTCCTTGGCAACGTTCTTGGGATCGTATCTAGAACCCTCGGGGATCTTGTCCTTAGTGTACTTTCCTGTGAGCAAGCCAGTAGCTAGAGGGGAAAACACGGTGGTACCGTAGTTGTACAATCTGAAGATGGGTTCAAGCTCCCTCTCGAACTGGTCTCTCTTTAGCAAGTTGTAAATGGGCTGTTCAACAACAGGAGCAATTAGATTGAACTTTGTAGCAATATGATGAGCATGCTCGATCTCAAAGGCACTCCACATTGAAGTACCCCAGTAAAGAGCCTTACCCTCATTGATCAAATGGGTGAACCCACGGACAACTTCTTCCATAGGTGTGAGCCTGTCAGGACGATGAGCATAAACGATATCAACATAGTCATGTTGGAGTCTCTGCAGAGAGCGCTCAAACCCCTCTAGCAAGTGCTTTCTCGAAAGTCCAGTGCCATTAGGGCCATCACGCCCGGTGTCACCAAAGTATATCTTGGTCGACAGGACATAATCGCTTCGGTTCCAGCCAAGCTTCTTAATGACTCTCCCGAAAGTTGCCTCGCACTCTCCAGATCCGTATCCCTCAGCAGTATCGAAGAAGTTGATACCAAGCTTGAAGGCAGTCTCAAAGATCTTGAGAGTAGCCTCGTCCTCCTCAATTTGCTTGCCCTTGCCGAAAGTGATCCACC
This sequence comes from Groenewaldozyma sp. yHMH443, assembly GCA_030580275.1. Taxonomy (NCBI): domain Eukaryota; kingdom Fungi; phylum Ascomycota; class Dipodascomycetes; order Dipodascales; family Trichomonascaceae; genus Groenewaldozyma; species Groenewaldozyma sp. yHMH443. Next base: position 140,193 of record JAKTSO010000006.1, read on the forward strand.
CACCCAACGAGATGGATGAAACTCTCAGACCGGTCGGACCAAGATATCGGTACTCGGATCGTGGGATTACTGACATGATTCGTTTAATCAGGATGATTGAATGAAGCGAGCCTTGAAGAGGATCTCAGCTAATTTGAATTCTCTCAGAGTAACTTCTCCCAGAAAAGCAATCGTTGTACGGAAAAGAGGATCTCCACGGCTTTATAACTATGCCAGCTGTCAGCGCTGCCAGGCGCATAATTGGCCAAGGTTTGGCAGCAATGTTACCCCACCAACACCGATTGTCCGCCGTTATTAGCTAATTCAGATGACGATTCGCAGTGCGACATTTGTGCTCTATCCCGTGAAATCCCATCAGTTACTAGTAGTAGGACATCGAACTGGTTTCCAGCTGGTCAGTGACTGACCGATGGATGTGAACGTGGGGCACACCCCAGGTGGTCAGAAAGAGTGGCGGTGATCAGGGAACAACAGTATTCGGCAACTCATTTACTACTATGTAAACACAGTTACTCTTCTAGGCTTATTCACTCCCCTAAAGAACCTTCTTGCAAGATCTCTAGAAGAGCACTGGCCAGTTGCAGATGAATAGTCGGGTGGAGAAGCTCCAACAGCATTCAGCCTCCTTCGAAAGTCAAAAATTTGGCTATAGGCAAGGTGCAGTACACCCCATGCTCAATTCTGAACCTTTAGCCGGCCAGTTGGCGATACTTTTCAGACCGAGTCTTCTCACTTGTAGGCCTCAGAAGCTCGGACGCCTCGCGCTTTTGACTGACAGTGTGTACATCTCAACACTCGAGCCTCCTTGCATTTACTGATGTCCACCGGTTCATTAGGCTGAGAATGAGGAGCAGCTGCGAACGAAGAGCGGCGATCGTAGATCAGACAACGGTAACGCTATTTTTCCTGTGCGTACGTAAGTCATTGGTGAACTCCTTACATCACCGTTGCTAAAATTGAGGTGCTCTAAGTGATTTGTTATCATCTCCTTGGAACCTTAGATTCTTCCTTCTTGCAACTTGCTGTAGAACTACTTTTTTCTACATTGACTTCCCAATTTTCACACTTTTGAGACTTAATACTGTTACAGATTCACAATGTCTCTTGCACAAGTTCAAGGTAGCGCTCAGTCATTCCTCAATGGAGTCGACAAGGTAAGTGCCCAGTCATTTAGCCACTTAGCAACTTTACAGGGTCTTGCCCCTGGAAATTTGCCGGGGAAAGCGGCGGCAAGGGTGGCCCTGACCCAAATTGTGGATGATCTTTCTGCCGAATCCCATTGATTGTTACTAACCATGGCGGTAGGAAATGGATAAATATCCTTCTATCAAGCGATTCGAGGCTCAGACTGGTAAGTTCAGGCTATTGCGGAGTTGTTTTGCTTGCTACTCTTAATAAACGTCAACTCTCGACTGAAATTTTTTCGAGTAATACTAACTGCTCTTCTTCTTTCTATCAGGCATTCCTAAGACCTACGGCTTTTTGGGCCTAGCTGGTTTGTACTTCCTCCTGATCTTCCTCAACGTTGGTGGCATTGGTCAATTGCTGGCCAACTTTGCTACCCTGGTTGTTCCAGGTTACTACTCATTGGTTGCTCTGGAAACCAAGGGAACTGCAGACGACACCCAGTATCTGACCTACTGGGTTGTGTATGCTGTGTTCAGCGTCATTGAGTTCTGGTCAAAGGTTATCCTGTACTGGATCCCATTCTACTGGGTTTTCAAGACTATTCTGTTCTTCTTCCTGGGGTTGCCTCAGTTCAACGGCGCTAAGATTGTCTACCAACATGTTGTCAGGCCTTTCAGCGTCAACGTTCTCGGTATCAACGGCGGCTCCTCTGCTAACCTCAGAGAGAAGGTCAACATTGCTGTCGACCAGGGTTCTTCCACCGGTGTCGCTACTCACTAAAGGTAGCTACTGAAAGCCCGGGGCGAAGACAGCAGCTTTGGCAGCAGCGTGTTCTCTATAGCGGATTATACTATAACATATCAATATATCAGTGAACCTGAACGAATTGTGAAAAGCTCCCGCTAAGCTTCCATAGCCATGGTGGAACTGAGTATTGGGCGCTGGTATTGTGCTATAGCTAGCTATTTGAAGGCGTCATGGGCAAACTATTCTAAGCCCCGCTATTAGCAGCTGCCACAATAAGGCGCGCGCAAGTGATCCTCCAAGTTTGCCTATTACGAGCCAATCTGCCTACTGGGAACTGTCGATCGATTAGCAGGCAAGCCCATGGCAGCTAGTGTATGCGCGACGCTACGATCTTGATCACAGTTAGTTCACACTCCAGTGGGATAGTACAGACTACAGTCAGCAACTGCGCGACGGAGACAGCCTTTGGATTCAAGCTGAAAATCTGAAATTTTCCACAGGAGCTGCTCTCTGATTTGAAAAGTCGAGGCTCTTCTCACGTTCAACAATGTCACTGAGGCCTGCGATACAAATGAGCTCATTACGTCCATTATCTTCGGCAATATTGGGCAGGCCGTCCTTTCGAGGATCTAAAAATATAGGACTGGTCCAGAAAAGGTTCGCCTCTGACGACTCGGCCACATCGAAGTTACGCCAGGTTCATATTGGAGTGGCAGCAGGTACGCGTTTTTGCATCTACCTCTTGATTCTTGATCCAGTTTTGAGCTGATTCCCTTTTGAACTGTAAGATATTCTAATCTGAAAACTAGATCTGTACATACACCCTGCAGCCGGACATTTACCGGCATGGTATAGCCATCCCATCTTGAGGGTCAAGGGTCTTGGTCGGCGGATACTCCAGGCCGGTCTTAACACTTACATGATAGCTCAGTTCCGAATGAAAAGCAAAATCAAGCCACGGTTTGTGGAATGGAGGAACTTGGCTCTTCAAGCATATGTTGACGTGAACAAGGCCGTTGCAACTAAAAACCTAGCAAGCATCAAAAATGAGACCAGCGTGTGGGTCTACGAAGCATTAAGAGGGCGTATTGAATCTATGCCGAAGGATGTCAGATACGACTGGAAAGTATTAAAATTCAATTCGGTGCCCAGAGTGGTCAACCTCCAACCTATGGAATTGCCTGGATCGCCGTTGAGCCATATACAGATTGTGTATCGAATTGATTCGACTCAAAGGCTAGTGCGGTTAGACAAAGCTACCAAGGAGGTTGAGTCGAGGGACAGGAGAGTGACTGACTATTGGACTTTCATTTTTGATGCCAGTCAAACTCCTGCCAAGGTCACGGTTGCCGGTTCAGTGTTCGAAAGTAAGTTTCCTCGCATTGCCATTTTGTTTTTTTTGTCAAAATCTAATATCTTAGCACCTCTTGACAAGCCGCGGCCTTCTCCGACGCTGGAGAGCCTTGAGAGGGACTCAATCAACTCCATGAAAAATAAAGGTGATTTATTCAGGTCTCAGTAGTCTGACACTTTTGGATCTATATGTAAATAGCTAGCATTATCAATTTGAAGCTCAGGCTTATCCACGAGCTACGTCATGTCAAGAGGGTCAGTGAGGAAGGTGTCTGGAATTAAGTCCTCTCGCAAATCCGCCCCATCCGTGATAAGCTCTCCGGGACCAAGTTGCCCGAAGCTGACAATCCAACAAAGGGCTGGGGTTCGTATAATCATAATTCGCCAAGATTTCGCAAGTTCTTGAGCTATACGCCTCAAAATCAGTCTAGCTCGAGCTGGGACCGAGATGAGGAGTTCGGGGCCACCTAGGCTACCTACTATTTATCAAAGTCGGACTGAGATATACGCAGTGATCAGTAATAACTTGGTTCATCAATGATCGTTCACTGCCATTGTCTGCCAAATTCACTCGATAGAGTTCGTTCCGAACGATCGACGACTTTTGGCGGTTATCAGCGGCTAGTGATCCCAAACGCTGAGCGGCTCCCACACCATAAATATGACAACAATATAAAATCCCCACAAGTCTTTACAACTTTCTTCTCTTCCTGTTTTTTTTCACCGGCCCTTCTTACTTTTGATTTTTTTGGTCGCGCGACTGTTTTTCGAGTTTACCAAGGATACTCTGTGGATTACTATACTTCCAGTATGAGTAACTTTTACTCAATGCACTTGGATAGTGCGGATTCTGGCGAGAACCCCGCGGCGCCAAAGCCTGCAAAAGAGTCTGTGGGGTTGCCTGACCCCGCCAGCGATGATATGTTTGAAGGCGATGCTGAGGGAGCGCAAAACATTGCTCCAGCTATTGAAAACACCCTTGGGGGTACCGGCGCTGTAGGCACCGCTGGCACTGATGCCACTGTTACTGGCGGTGCTGTGGGGCGCAGTATTAGTGGGACTGATAGTCTCCGTAATGTTTCCAAGGGCAGCTCCATCAACCTGAATACAGGCAATGCAGCGGCTGGTCAGACTTATCCTTACGCTGGAAGCAACGCCAGTGTGAGGCGTAAGTCTGGGCAGGCCGGGCCCGGTTCCAAAGCACTGGTTGAAGAAGCTCTGATTGCGCGTCTACCGGACCAGAAGTAGCTATACTTTTTACTTTTTGCTCCTTTTTTGATCCCACCGATTTTCAGTGGCTCTACGTTGAGACTAACTTATTTTAGGCAAGAAATTGTTGCGAGACAGGGCTCCGTTTTTACCATCATGGTTGTAGGAGAGTCTGGTCTTGGGAAGACTACCTTTGTTAATACCCTTTTTGGTGACCAGTTTAGAGATTCCACCATTGTTCGCAAGCTCTTTTGTTCCTCAAGTGGGAAGCCAATTGAGGGTTGGGATAAGACTACCAAAATTGACATCAAGGAAGCGAACTACGAGGAAGATGGTTTCAAAACTAAGTTCACCGTTATTGATACCCCAGGCTTTGGTGATTTTGCCAATAATAACCGCTCTTGGGTTCCTATTGTCAAGTATCTCGAAGAGCAGCATAGAATTTACATGTTGCAGGAGGAACAGCCAGACAGAAGGCTTTTGACGGATACCAGGGTTCACGCGTGTATCTATTTCATTCGTCCTTCTGGTCATGGTTTGCTGCCTCTGGATATCAAGGTGATGCAAGAGCTCTGTACTAGGGTGAATTTGATTCCGGTCATTGCCAAGGCGGACTCTCTCACCTTTGAAGATCGTCAAACTTTCAAAGCCAATATTATGGATTCCATCTTGGAGCACAACATCAAGATTTATCAACCCTCAGATTTGGAGGATTTCAACTTTGGCGTCATAAACAGCGAAGAGTCCAAACTGGAGGTGCCTGAATCTGCCAAGCTTGGCGATGACGATGTTGATGACGCTAGGTATATGCCCTTTGCGGTTATTTGTTCAGAGCAAGTTGTTGAGAACCCGGAGGGAAAGCTTGTTCAGGGCCGACAGTATCGTTGGGGTGTTGCTGAAGTTCAGAACGAGCAGCACTGCGACTTCCCCAAGCTACGAAGAGTGCTGTTCAGCCGTCATATGCTTGATCTTGTTGATACTACCGTTGAAGAGCACTACCACAATTATCGTATGCACTCTATGACGCGTCGTATTGGTGAAGCGCGTAGAGAACAAGACCATGCAACAGCATTGTCCCCGCAGCAGATCAAGGAAAGTCCCAAGCTTAGAGAGCTTATCAACATCAAGATTGATGACGACGGTGGAATCGAGACGCTTCGCGCTATTTCTCATTACGGAGCGGATTTTCTTTCAAAGGGCTTGCTCGACTCCGACCCCATTTATCTTGAGCGCAAGAATCTAGCTCATCAAACTTTTGACAGTATTGTCACCTATCAGGAGCGCAAGTTTGATCACTGGAGGCTTGAACTGCAGAAGCGCCAAGACGAATACAATGACGAGCTGGGCAAGATTCAACAAGAGATTGAGGACTTGCAAATTGATATTGAGAACTTGGAGAACCTTGTGCCTCAGGGGATCAATAACCCAGGAGAGGGAGAGTCCACAAGGTTTTCGGGAAGATCTGGAAAGTACAGCATGAGTAGACGATAAGACCTTTATTGTATCGATTCCCATGATTCTGTCTTCTTACTGTCTCCCTTTTCTTCTTGTATGTAGTTCGTCTCACTCATAGTGTTTTACTCAACAAATTCAACCACTTTCCAACTTTCGAGCTGTATCATGAGCATATGGATGATGTGGTGCAGGCGCAGACCAATATTCTCGAGCGTATCTCCAGACATAACCCCCACACAGCGTACACGCTCGTGCGATCAATATACGCGCGATCGATAAATAAGTGACTATAAGTCTCAGATTATGCAAGCCTTCGTGACATTTAGCAGCCCATGCATGGGGGGCCCGATGAACCTCTCCTTATCATCGAAAAGTTGTGGCGCGTTAATTTGAACCTCATTAGACCCCTGCCTCAAAAAAGCATACTATTCTTGTGAACAGCAAAACACAACTTCTTCCCTGTACCAACAGTCGCTGGAATTCCTTTTTATACGAGTTCGGCGCGAGCTTTCAAGGCAGATGCTGAAGGGGGCCGTGAGGGCCCCAGCAAGGCTGATTTTGACCAGTTGGCCAAGTGGCTTGCTGACATCAAATTGACCCTGGAGGAGCGCGAGGAGCAGGCTGAAAAGAAACATGGCGCAATGCAAAGTCAATTGGATGAGAACCGGGACGCGCTGCGGAGCCAAATCGTTTCACAATGGGAGGCAAGCTCGACCAAATTTTGACACTAACGCAATCGCTGAGCAAAAGGCTAGAGGATCAGGAGAAACATTCCCAGCAAGAGTCTGAAGAAAGCAAAATGCAAGTGGCCAAGAAGCAACAACGTAAAGTGCCGCTCTGGAATGATGTTGTGCACCGAGGTTCTACGCGTGATGACCTCAAAGACTTTATTTGGTCAGAAGAAGAACGTCTGGCGCTTGATGCGCAAGTTGGGAAAACTGTCTCTGTATCTGTGCTTACGCTTCATCCCGGTTGGCGACCAATGCTAGACGGCTATCTGGGTGTGGCTCCAGGCCAGTATCAGCTTTTGCAGCTTCAAGTTTTTCTGCTACAGCAAGGAATCCCGTACCAAAAATGGTCTTCGCGCTCTCTCCTTTTTTGGATCGTGTGAGTAGTGAATACATGGACAGGCTGAGATCAGAGAATCATGGCGACTGGTACTTTTTCGTCATGGAAGTTTTCAATTATCAAAAGAAGAAGGCGGACACAATCAGTGGGCCCCAACACACGTTCCAATACAGCCAGGCTCATGGGGGCGGACTTGATGACTGGTAGTAGACTCTGCAGGATCCATCTTTTGCATTAATTCACAGATTTAATTGCGAAGAACGTGAATGAGGCTTTTTCTTCATCTAGCTCACAGTATTTCGGGTTCAGAAGTCTGGCGGTGTTTCGGGTTTCATTTTCGCAATTCTAACCGAAGGAAAGGTTGCTAACACCGCTATATCCGCTCTGTTCTGTTTTTCCTGTGATAGCTCCCTGCCTATATGACTGCCATCGATGAAGATCTCAGATTGCTGAGCTCAATTGCTAAACTAACACTATAAGCCAGATTAGCTAGCAAGACATATCTGAATGGGCTTTCCTGCTTTTTCTGATGCCTATCGCTCAACTGAGGTAAAGCTTCTAAGATGATCAGCATCCCTATCCAAGATAAAATTGTTCACGAAACAGGCATTCGTGTGAACAAAAGCAAAACTTGAACCTTGTGTGCTTTAAATCTGTCTTTCTGACCACCCCGAGCACAGCTAGGTTGTTGAGTCGTTCCAGACAGAAGTGAGGTTCGCTGTTGCTGCTCAATTGGCGTAAACCAGTGATCAAATTGCGTTAAAATAGCTGTGCTGCACAACACTTCCGGAGCCCTGCATATGATCGTGAGATCGACATAAATTATGCAGTGGATATGCAAGGGTTTCAAGTGATCGTCCGACGAGTTTTCCCGGCGAGGGGCGGCGTATCTTCTGAATGATGCCCGAGCTAGAGATTCTCAGCGATAACCTTATTTTGGCATGGTGCACCCCACCCACCGTATGTGTGTACCACAACATTATAGTTCCGGCTCACTGGGGTCAGAGCCCCTACTTTGAGCAGCCGAGCAGCTGGCTTTTCAGCTGCTTATTATCCAGGATTCATCACTATCGCGTTTCATTTAATAAAATTACACTCTAAATATTCTATTATTTAATAAATATATTATAAATAATATATTTATATATTTATATATGTAAATAAAAAAAAATAATAAGAAGAACTCTTCAGAGGCAAACCGGGTCCTGGGGCCCTCTGAAGGTAAAATAATCGTCTCTAAGGGGCAATCCTGCGCACGGACGTCAACCTCTAGCTAATATCGGGCTCCGATCTCATAGTAACTGCACTGATAAACTGTTTGCATCAAGATATATCCTCCTCCAGAATGTCTAGTGAGCAGGTCGATTGCTCGGAAGAAGGGTAAGCTCTACATATTAGATGGATTCACAAAGCAAAGAAGGCGAAAAAGTAAAGTTGGAGAGTGTAGGCTGCATGTCTCACATTTCCCGTGTACCTTCTGCTGCAAGATGTGAGACTTTCTGAAATCGCTAGTTCCAAGTTGCAGGGATCGCCACTGAGCGGGTGACCAGGGAAACAACTAGTCAGCCTGGTGGGAGAGAAGCATTCACCTTAGCTGACAGTGGTTACACTATCTCATGCACGTTTCAAAAGCTGCTTGAAGGCAAGCAGGCAGTATCTCTGACAAGCTGTCTCCTTGCTCACGGATCACACCCGCAAATGCTAATACTTTGCATAGGGCTCCTGCCGAGCCGTTTTGACCCTCGCGGGTGCTTCCAATAATTTCAGACCGAGCATCTACCCGCCGCTCAACGAGACTGATGGTGGAGACTCCAGGGTGTCTGTGACTAGTAGCGCCCCTCTGTCGGTGTTTCATGCCGAACTGAACGTGAAAAAAGTTCACGTAGTCAGATATGCATATGCAAGCCTCATGTATGTTTATAATACTTTGACTACGTATCAGCCGCAATTTTGGTACCTCTCGCCGTGATTCCAGTGGCCTTGCATAACATCTGTCACTCAACAATTCTCAGCCCCGTTGTTACCTTGCCGTGTTTCAAGTCAATGCTGAGCTCTCATTAGCATCGTTGTCTACAGCGGTGTCACAACCAAACTTTCGTTTCGCACGTTGCTGAATTCGCCATCATTCTCACACGGCACGAATTTACGCAAAAGCAAGTCATCATCTCCATTCAGCAGTACCATGCGTTGCTATGCTTCAGCTTGACTTACTCGTGATAACTATTACCCACTTTGCCTCCTCGTATGGAGGGAACACTACTACTTTATAACTCCATGTAATGTCCATTACAATGCCTTCATATTGATGAAGTCAGCATATCGATACGATTTATACCGCGTGCGCGTTCCATTCACTGGGACCCTCGGAACCTCCACGAAACGTATCAGATCTCGTCTAAAATGAAAAGCCATCCTCATGATCCACCCTGTTTAAACTCCACCGGAGTCGCATATAGTCAGACAGCGTGGAGTTCAGGTAATATTGGAAATGGGCTGGAGCATTTCTCAACCGCATGCTGACGGTGCGTATCCCCCTCGCAAAAGCATTCGCTTGAGGCTTCCGTCACGCCTGGTTTCTGGCTGTGATCTCCCGAAATAATAAAGCCAAAACGTAGCCTGAAAAAGGTTTGAGCAATTAGCCCAGTTTTTTTCTCCGACACTTCCGTTCGCCGAAGAGAGCTCGCTGCAGTCTACATAAAAAATTGTTGCACTCGACAGTCAGTCAGAGCTCATTTCCCCCTGCGACTTACCAAGCTGGAACACAATAACAGAAACTTAATTGGCGCGAGTTGTGATATGGAAAGAGGGGCAGAGATAAATGGAAGCTCACCGGGAAGAAAAAGAAATATATATCTGTCCCCGAGCTGTGTCAACAACAAAAGGTGCAACAAAGCGCACCAGCATTGTCTGTTTTTTTTTCCTGCTTTTCGCTCTGTCCGGCTGGACCGCCGAGGGGACCCACACTTATCCAAAAAGTAAGAGTACCTAAAAGCTTTGGCGAAGCGAAGAAACTAGACCAATCCTATTCCAACTTGTTTTCTCTCTCTCCTCGGATTGTTTTTATCCTTATATCTAGGCGGACGGTGCAACAGTCTCAGTTCTAACCAACATCGCATCCGAAAAAAGTCTTCGCATTCTTATGTTCTTGCAGCAGCTGCCAGAGTCCATTCCTTTGCAGAACCACAAGTCTCCTTTAGTCCTGTGCATTTCCTAGCTCAGTCTTAGATTCTGGAGTTTGACGCGCGCATACTGGGGCTTTCCAAGCACTCTAGTCTTTAGGTCTGCTTTCCATCATCTGGAGCGTGCGCGTGCTCGATAGGGTGAGATCGTCGCCGGCAGGTCATCGCGATTGGCCGCAGGTTTTGTCATATTGGGATACTACTGCCTCGTGATTTGTGCGTGCGCGGCCCCCACGATCAAAAGTCGGCGAAAACAAGCAGCATAGGGTAGTAGCTGGCAGCATAGGGTAGTAGCTGCATCGTCAAGATCTAATTGATCGCCGGGAGCTAAACCAGATCGCCCGGGTTATTTCATATACGAGGCAGGTCAAAACACATCATCGTACGTCCATCAATTGAGGGGCAGTAGAAAAGAAAACAAATATTGGAACAAACAAAGAGTCCACATAATTGGAAAGTACAAGACAGGAAGGGTTTTCTAGCAGTCAATCAATCAGCTTGAGGTACAGCCGGCCCCTGTGAGCTTTGGTATATTGGGCCCAGAGTGGACGGCCGGGGCATTTTTGCAAAGCCAGCAGGGGAGAGTATTGAGGAAGCCAATAAGTAGGCCCTTCAGGGCCAAACTCTGAGAAATATCGGGGAAGAGCTGAGTACTTTCACAAGACTGGTGTATAACAGCAATTGAGGACGTTGGGTCGTCATTCAGAAGAACACAAGTAGGACCATGAGTGGAGCTGATCCTACCTCTGATGCATTCCGCGTATACGAGCAGCAGGGTAGTCCGCAAGTCCGGAGCCAAATGGACCGCCAGGAGGAGCACATGCAGCAGATGCAACACGCTTATATGCAACTTCAACAGCAGCAGCAGCAGCAGCAGCAGCACCAACAACAGCACCATGACATTGGACATGATCTTGAGCATGCTGACCTTGGCCCTGGCCCAGGCTCTGGCGTAGGTCAGAATAATGAGGAAGGACAGCAGTCACTAGGCTCGGTAAGGCAGCCTCAGGAAATCCAGCCAAATCCTTACATGGTCCAGTACCATCAGAATTACTCTAATTACCCCTCATACTACTACCAGAACCTGTTACCTGATTCTGGCGGAGGGTCCCCAAGCCAACCACAGACCCCAATGCAAATGCCATCATCACATCCTCTTGCTGGTAACCACGGTGGTCAGTATAACCAGTACCATACCGGTTTTGGTGGCAGTGCTGGCGCTGTCTCCGGCCAGACCTCGATAGCTAGTCTTGATGGCGGTGATGACACCACCGTTAGCAGAGACAGTAGTGGTGTGCTCAGCGCAGGTACTAGCGCTCCTAATAGTAGCTCAATTGCTGCCGACTCTTCAACGCCGTTCTATGGCCTCAACACAAATTACACGGGTGCTGAATACCACCCAAATCAGTCGGACCCAATTTCGCGCCTAATTCAGCAGCAATATCAGCACGTCTACCAATACCAAGATCAGCCACATGATCAATCACAAAGTCAAATTCAAAGCTCGGGTCAGAGTCAACAACCTTTGAGGCAGAGCCCAAACCCAACGCTGAGTCAAAGCCGGAGTAGAAGCAGAAGTTACAAGGGAAACGATCACCGACTTCAAAGCACTCAGCGGACTCCAAGAGTGCAGTCGCGCCCCTCAAATAAGCGTGTGGCATCTCTCGGCAGCGGTGCATCCCTCTCTGCATCAGCTTCTACTACTATCGCCTCACAATCAAGAAGAGCTTCAGCACCCTCTTCTCATCTAGAGCCTTCACCCAGGCCCCAACCGGTACGGTCAAAACTACCTAAGGTCACCACAACCTTATGGGAAGACGAGGGTACGCTCTGCTTCCAGGTTGTAGCCAATGGGGTGTGTGTAGCGCGCCGCGAAGATAATGACATGATCAATGGGACAAAGCTCCTCAACGTGGCCAAAATGAGTCGTGGTCGAAGAGATGGTCTGCTCAAATCAGAAAAGGTAAGGAAAGTTGTTAAAACAGGTTCAATGCACCTTAAGGGTGTTTGGATTCCGTTCGAACGAGCGGTTGAGTTCGCTGAGAAGGAGAAGATTATCGAGGTTCTATACCCGCTTTTTGTCGCCGACCTTAAATCGCTCCTCTACGCGCCCTTCGGTCCTCCTCCACCATCAGCATCTGTGGCGACCCTAGATAGCCACCCTGCAGATGGAGATCGGTTCATAGTATGACATTTTGCACCGGAGGCTGGATTATTTCACGGCACCCAAGCAGGAGAAGAGTAAAGATCCAAACACGCCAGACTATCAGCAAGTTTCCTTGAAGTTCAGCCGGGTCACTACCCGACGCAGTAACTGGCGTAGCATCAAGGCGAGCACCAACGGGCTGAGTTTCGTAGTGTCTCTGGTTCGACCATCATACAGCGTTACTCGCAAGGCTGCTCTTTCCCGCAAGTAAAATGCTCTCTCGAGATAACCAAACTCATTTTTGAGGCGTTCATCTCCATCGCAGGCTCACTATTTATTGACTGCTTTATTAGCATGTGTCATACTATCTTAGACATCCCTTTGAATTTACTGTCGTTTGACCTTACCGCTTCCCCCAGATAATTAAAGCCCTCAAGCTTTTTACGAGAGAACACCTTCAGTCTTGGCGCTGAAAAGGGACTCTGTCGGGCAAATCTACATATAAATAGAAAACGGCAAGCTTGTTCTTGCAGGCGTGGGGTATCATTTGAGGCTCAATTCATCGGCATGTCCCAGGTTGTTAAAAAGTTGGATATATCATTATTTAACACCGAATAACGCTTGCGCGTGTACGTCATCGCTGATCCACGTGGGGAGCTGCAGTCCAATCTGTCGGCAGCCCCAAACTTTTTTAAGTTTTTCACCAAAGTGTGACATTATGTGAATTCAAACATTTATATTCAAGAAATAATGAAATATATAATTACACAAAGATATTTCACGGCTGAATACTCCAAATCATCCAGTGAGTGCCTTGAGTCGTACCTTTTTACTTTTGATTTTGAGCCATAATGTCAACATAGCGGCTGCGCGCATTTCGTTTTGATCTATGACCACTGGTTGCAGGTCCAGCTGCTAAAATATCATCCAACCCACCAGAGAGCAAATTAGCCTTTGGCGGTGCAGCCGCTCCACCTGATCCCATAGGCGGTGGCGCTCTAGGTGGTGCTCCAGGGATGACCCCGCTAGGTGCGGTGGCTGCCCGGCCAATGCCTGGCGGTGGAACTGGTGGACCTTCTGCAGGGCTCAGTCCAGCTGAAGGATGAGGCCCTGTGAAACCCATGTCAGGTGTAGCTGCAGGAGGCGGTGCGCCGTTCGTAGCCAGTGGCGTACTCCGCTTGGAGATTGCCGGAGGAGGTGGGGGCGGGGTTTCTTCTTGCTGACTTTCCAATGGTGCTTTTTTGTTCACCCATCGCTTCAGATTCTCGTCATAGTAGAACGAGCTTTCGTCTCCCAGCTTGGCCTTGATAGCTTTTGGCTTGCCATCGTCGGCTCCGCTCTTTTTGAACCATGAGAACCATCCTGAGCCATCCTTCTGCTGATCGGCACCTCCCTGCTTCCCCTTGTTCTTACTGTCCTTCTTTTCGTCGTCATCATCGCCGCTGTTCTCTTGCCCTTGAGCAGGAGGAGCATACTTGTTCTTTTGAGGCTTGTTGGCAAAACCGAAATCCTCCGTATCGTCTTCATCAGCACCATTCCCTGCTTGCCCGAAATTACCATCGTTGGTCTGAGGGGTCGGTACTGAACCGGACTCATTGCTCGGTGTGTAAGGAGAAGGAGACGGAGCTGAAATCTTAGGTAGCAGAGCCGCTGCTGCGGGTGTAAAAGTCTGCTGTGGCTGATCAAAGCCAGTTTCGGGATCGTAGCCCTCCTCAGCACCACCAGCTTCGTCCCCACCAGGCGCTTGGTACCCGTAATCGTAGCTTTGCTCGTATCCATAACCAGAGTTATAGCCATAGCCATAACCTGATTGCTCTTCGCTGTTGTCCTCCTTGGCAGGTGATGGAGCTCTGCTAGAGGTGACCAAGTCACCACTGCCAGCATTACTGACCGCTGGCTCATTTTCAGAGACTTGGCTCTCGTCGCCGCCCGGCGAACGAGTGGGCTCGAGTGACTCAGGAGGCTGGTACCCATATATAGCACCATAAGGGCTATAGCCTCCCACATCCGGCTGCGATGGCGCCGCAGGAGCGACAGCTGGGGCAGGTGGCGCTAGGTTAACAGGAGTGGGAGGCTTGGTACTTGACCGCCCACTTTGCGGTGTGTATCTACCTCGTGCGCCAGCTGCTGGTTTCGGAGCGCCGGTAATAGCAATGCTACCTCCGGCGGCACCGCCGCCACCAGGCATGTATGGGTTGCTGCTCGCTGCTCTGCCCAAGCTTCCAACACTTGGCACATGACCAGGCTGACTTGGATGAGCTGGCTGCACTGGATGAACTGGGCTCGGGGACTGGCCTGAACGAATATAGCCAGCTCCGGCAGCTGACGCGTTCGCTCGCTCGTTGGCAGTCGTTGCACCAACATGACTCTGCATTCTTTGTAGACCCAGCCCTTCAGCAGGGCTCCATTGTGGGCCAGTATCATGGCTGATATCCGCCAAGTTGCTATATGAGGCACCTCGCTGGTAAGTAGCATAGTCAGCAAGAGAGGAGGCAGTACCCGCGTTATGAACAGCGGCACCCATTGGCCCGACTCCTGGGATTTCACCAGCGGTCGCGTTGGCCAAAGCGGGCAGATTAGTGGTGGATTTAGCCAGTTTCCTGAAAATATCACCACCGCCCTTGCTAGTCACCGAGCTATCGATGGACGTGTCCGCTCCGCCATTACTCTGGGTACCCAGAGAGGTATTTCCAGCAGTCGAGTCGTCATCATCGCCGGCCACAAACTTGTTGAAGGACTGCATCCACAGCTTGTCAAGCTTGGGCTTGAACCAGCTACCCGATCCAGCCGCGCCATCGCAACTATTTGCCCACTGGCTGATGGCATCAGTCTTGAGTATGAACTCGGGGCTGAACCTCACTCTCTTGGGAGCATTCTTGATGGTGCCAGTGATCAGTTCCACCAGCTTGCAGGCATCAGCAACATGACCAGCCTCAACGAGCGCCACGACATGTTGGAGTTTGTACAGCAACAAATAAGGCGGAGAGTTCTCAAGCAACGCGGCATCAGCAGTCATTGGAGCTGAGAGCCCGCTTCCGCCCCCTACCATAAGCGACGTCGATAGTGGCGTACCCGCGCCGCCACTCGGCATAAATGGTGGGATACCAAGGGCACCTCCGCCATCTTTAAGACCAGCTGCAGAGCCGCTGACCAGGACGTACTCATAGACCTCAGTCAGCAAAATGCTCGACAACTCACGGCCAAGTCCAACAGGGGAATAGTCCTCATCGCTACCCAACAAGAAGAAATGGCACTTGCCATTGCTATCCGCGTTGACTCCATTGACGTAGTTGATGCTACTGTTGCTAGTCACTGTGGTGCCCAGCGGCACCATTCCGGACAAAATGAAGCAAACATGCCCAGCCTCAATATACCCATTTGTCACGAGCAGAACACCGAGAGCGACAATGGACTCCTGGTCCTTCGATGATCGGTTGCTTAGCATCAACGACAAAAAGTTTGGCCAGCTGAGCAACGTCCCGTTGAGAGCACCCTTGTCAATAGTAGGAGCAAGGTTGACTGTCAAAACTCTTGAGGGAGCTAGCTCTTCCACGGCGTCAGCGCCGCTACCCGAAAAAACTCTGTACATCATTGCCAGACTTTGTTGAGCTGTAGTACCTCCAGCAGTACTACCCTGCTTGATATCCTGCCTAACAAACTCAGCAACAGTGCTGTTCCATTCAGCTGATCCCAGCGAGCTAGCAATGACCAGCGCATGTGCCCATAGTCTTTTATCAATGGCATAGGTCAGTGCGCCGGATCTATCGCCCATTTCGATCTCTCGCAGAATCTTCCTGATATCCTCAAACTCTGTGGAAACAGGCTGCCCAGGTCGCAGACCAATAGCGCCACTTCCCGCGGACCCTTCGCCGCTTGACTGTCTGCTGTGGAAAGTACCGCTATTTCCGCGCCGGTGGTAAATGTCAGTGCCAGAAAGTAGCGAGGAAGACCTCATTCGTCCATTCCCGGTTGCCTCTGAGGCGGAGCCTGCTGCCCCGGTAGTCGCACCGGAGCTACCAGCACCACCAGTGCCATCTCTAGGACCCAGGCCAGGTGTCAAAATGGTCTGGATTTCTCTGAGCAAGTTCCCGCCGCCCTGAGTACGCGCATTATTACCGTCATGCTTGACAAGAGCTCTTATTACCTTCCACAATATAATTCGGTGACTAAATCTGTGATCGCCTGCTTTGGCATGCCCCTCTTCCTTGTTGGTCATGTTGGCAATTTGCCCTTCGAGCCACTTCTCCAAGTCTTTACGCTTGTTCTTCACGGCCACGCCCTTGCTAGAGAGCAGCGGGCCAGGGAACTTGCCCACATTGAGCTCAGAGGCCCCATATGCTCCCGCCAATACTTGACTAGTTGGCTTGACCTTGAACTCCATAGCACCAATCGCAGCCCCATAAGAGATCTGAGGCGGGATGGCCGTCACTACCTTCTGCCCGCCGGGGCCCCATGTGAAAATGGGAAACTGCCGTTTCAGCAGTGCTTCATTGTCAATAGGCGTGCCCTGTCGCATCATCTGCTGTTGCTGTAGCACATTCAACGATGCCGGGTGCTGCTGGTAAGGTTGGTAGCCTACCGAGCCCTGTCTCTGTAATGGAGTTTCAGCCAGTTCGGTTTGCTGTTGATAGATCGGTGGAACATCTGCGGCGGCACAAGGCTCGTTGTACATGGGCTCATCGGCTGGTCTCAAGTTCAAACCCTCAGGCAAGTCGCCAAACATGCTTGTGTCCTTGGGCTTTGACTGCAGCGGCGGCTGCTGAGAAAAGTAGCCAGATTGTTTATGCGTGATCCCTGGAGGAGCTGCTGGTGGTGGAGGTGGTGGTGGTGGTGGTGTGGCTGCGGAAGGACCCTGTGGTGCATTACCCAGCCCAACACCTCTTGGTGTAGCCATGGCCGCCTTAGGGCTGTATGCATTACTAAATCCATTTGCGGGCTGGTAAGGCGAAGCTGACCCACGCCTAGCTTGAGCCTGCGCCTGACCTTGGATCTGAGCTGGCCCCCCAGCTTGGCTGGGCCCGTATGGGTTCACAGGTGGCTGCGGTTTCATCTGAGCCTGTTGAGCCGGTTGAATTGGAGGAGCAGGAGGTAGCTGCTGCTGATGTTGATTAGGGTAAGGCAAGCTAGTTGCCGACCCTGACGAGCTGTTTCTTGAATGTGTATGCATACCAGCTGGCGGCACAATCGGGGAGGACCCCGGTGGGATCAAAGAAGCAGCGCTTCCTGGTGTACTCATCCTTTTAGGCTGTTGCTGCTGTGGAGCGTAAGGGTTCTTCGCAGGTGGAGCAGCAGGAGGCACTGCTGCACTAGCGCTCACAGGCTGGTATTGATTGATCGGGCTTCCTCTCCCACCAGGAAAGCTCTGTACGCCTCCCTCATTCATAGTAGGAGGCATATGCATTTGCGGAGTCACTGGCAAGCTGGTGGCAGCCTGAACGGCCGCAGGCGGTGCATATTGCTGTGCGCTAAGTCTTCTTGACACAGCCCTCTTGTTCTGCATGGGAGGCAGCTCCTCAAAGAATGATTTCGACTGTTTCAAATTCCTACCTCCAGCGGGTGAGGGTACTGGCGACACTCCGGCAGCAATGTTACTTCCAAGCCCTGTGACTGGTGGCGGTGCTGTTGGCAGAACGTTAGCAGTGCTGGCACGAGGCAGCGGCGGAGCAGCAGACGATGGCGGTTGGAAAGCAGTCTGCTGTGGTTTGTACATGCTATTGCTAGCAGCTGCCATGTAATGGCTACCCCCACCATGAGGCAATGCCTGATAGGACTGCGTCGTCCTTATACTATGCTTGGGCATGATACCCGCCGGAAGATCAAATGCATTTCCAGCCGGTTTCGCGTTCAGAAAGCTATGAGCCTTCGGCTGCGTTGCGACTGCTGCTGATGGCCCTGGGGCTGAGTAAGTTGCATGTGCCGCCGCTGGTGGCGCATATGGTTGCACAGGCGGCCTCTGGCTTTGAAGTGGCTGCGAGTATGGCATTGGCTGTGGCTTAGCCGGGACATATGATTTTGGCGAGTAGAGCGATGCCTGAGGCTGTTGCGGCTGTTGACGCTGTTGAGGCAGCGCCGGTGACTGCAATGGTACCTCCTCTTCCTCATCCGGCAAAAGATCGTCGTCATTCTCAAGGAAAGACAAGGATGCAAATCCGGCACGCTGTGTTGGCTTATCACGGAGTGTTGACGGCTCTTCTGGCTTCTCCTGCGCACTATCACCAGCAGCTAAGCTGGCGAAGAAGGAATCATCTCCAACGCCCGTCTTGGTATCATCAAAGCCGGCAGTTGCCTTATCTTCGTCGTTTTCTTCCACTTTGGGTTTTGTAGGTTCAGCCTCTTCAGTGGCAGAGAGCTGCGGACCTCCTAGGTTCGAGAAAAAGTTGTCCTCGGAGGTTGCAAACACAGAGATGTCTCTTCTGTGAGAAGACCCTTTTCGTTGCTCTTTTTGTTCGTTCTGGCTGTTTTCGGTCCTCTCACATAACTGCTGCTCCTGCTGCTGCAGATCTACCGAGTCAAACTCCAACTTCTTACTCGGCGGAGGCGGCAGTGTGTCATCTCCCTCATCATCGTTGGCTTCCGTGGTTTTTGGCGGCGAGTCCCAAAAGTCCGGCTCGCCTTCCTTTCCAGGGCTGGTCGGAATCCAAGACACGTCCGCGGCCGATTCAAAGGGGTTTGAGTCCAAGTTGAGCTGTGTGGTCCTCTGACCATTACTTCCTCCCTGGTCGAACGGGTTGGAGTCAATTTCAACTTGGGTCTTGAACACACCCTCATTAGGACCCGACATTGAGTCCCGCTCCTCGGCAAAGACACTCGCGGTGTCACCAAAGGCCAGCTCCTCACGTCGGTCGACAGTATACCCGCCATCATCTGCCACCATGGAGATGTCAGCTGCTTGGCTGTTTTCAAACTCAGTAGCTAGCAGTCCTGAGCTGGGGTCGGTGTTCTCAGAAAAGGGTGCGAGATCTGAGCGTGTATCTTCCCTGTCGCTTGTAACAGCTTGGTTCAATTTGCTTGAAGCATCATTGTCGGTCTGTGTGCCCGAGCTAAAGTCGAGAAGTTGCGGCCCTTCGTCGGCTTGTGGGACAGGACTGGGCTGAGAGCTTTGTGCTAACTGGTCAAAGAAAGATTCCGAGCTCGGTTCCTGTACAGTGTCGAGAACTCTCGCTGGTGCCTCCGTGGGTGCCTCCGTGGGTGTCTCCGTGGGTGTCTCCGTGAGTGCCTCCGTGGGTGCTCTTGCATCAGCCTCGTTCGGTTCCTCGGGCCGTAGCAACAGCTCAGCGTCCTCAGCTTTTTCCAACTCGTCGGGCTTCTCAGCTTCTGTGGGCTTTCTGGTTTGTTCTAGTTGCTCCAGGTCATTTGGACGCTCTGCTGAATGCTCCAAGTCCTCTGGATGCTCCAACACCTCTTCTGTCTTCTGCATATACGATTGCTCCGATTCCTGCGGCTGTACCACATCTTCAGGTTCCTTCAACTCTTCTGGCTGCTCCAACTGCTCCGCCTGCTGTGGCTCCTCCGAATTTTCAGAGGTCTCAGGCTCCCCAAGCTGGGGGGCCGACTCAAGATCTTCAGGAAGACTGCTTCGTGCCAGACTCCCATTATCCGCACTGTGACCATCAGAGCTTGCAATGACCGGTTCTTCGCCGTCATCTTCCAGTGAGATTTCCTGTGATAAACTCGACTTTGGCCTTCCCTGAGCCTCATCTGCTGGGGGTAACTCCTGCTTGTCATCGCCGGTCTCAGCTGATGAACTCTCGCTTTTCTCCCCCATGTCCTTGTCGCGGACCCTCGGGATCAAATTCTCCTCGCTCAAGGTCGGCTCATGCATTATGCTCTCAAAGTCTGGCCGCGGGCTATTTACAATGATTTCAGGAGCAGCTGCACCAACAGCGGCCGCCGCAGCAGTTAGCACGGTGTTAGCAGCTTTCGCCCGCTTAGCCTTATCATCCTCCTCCAGTTGTTCGTCGTCCTTTGGTAACAAGTCATCCTTCTTTTTATCTGATGCAGAAGAGCCATTGTCACTCACAAACGCGGGTACAGCTACATCTTCAGTTGTTTTTGAAGCCGACGCTAATCCCGAGACCGCAGTAGGAGTTCTAGAAGCCGATCTTCGAGTAGGTTTGGCCATAATGTTCCAATACTGATCCAGGCCGTCGTCTCCGGCCATTTGGCTCTCATGTAATGACGACGACGACGCCATATATGCTCACTTCGCCGCACGCGGAAAGCTGATCAATTCACAAGTGTGCTTTCTTTGTTCTTCAAAGTTCGTGTTGTGTGTTCAATATGCTCTGATTTTCATTCTATCGAGATTGATCGCGTTAGAAAGTCTGGTCGCGAATATCTCTGTGCTACCCCTACAAGCAACGAAACAGCAGCTGCTGCTCAATTACCCCTAAGGTTATATTTTAGCTTCATTGTGCAACTTACCATGTAAAAGCGGATAGCCAGTCATATAAGAAATAGTGCGTTCGTGAAATGCGAATGCGAAGAGACCCCTGGTGCCTCTGTGTCAGTATAAGAACCTTGATCTGACCACTTTGTCCGAAACGCCTACCGAAGATTCACAATCTCTCGCGTCGTCCGTCGGGTCTACTGTCGTCTGGCCAGTGAATATCAAAGTCCAAGTCACAAAAACAAGTGCTCGCTTGTTTGACAACTATCAGACTTCTAGGTCTGAGCTTCTACTGTACCAAGTTCGGCGTGCAATGAAAAGTCAAGTATAATCAGGCTCCGCCGGTTCAGTGTCCAGTGTAACAACAGACCACGCGGCGTAGTCTAACAAATTGTGAAGGCAATCAGGTAACATACACGTAACGTTAGTTACGAAATTCCAACTCTTAGCATCGAGTCCCTCGTTATCGAAAAAATTATTACGTACGCAGAGCAATTTCTTGATGAGATCTGACATTTTTTTTTTATCAGTTTGAGCTGAAAATCATATTAGATACCTGAGACTCATCCATCCAATAGCATTAACACAATGGTTAGGCATAAGGGCCCGAAGGGCGGCAAGCCGGTTCTGGCTCCTGAGAAGGAGCGGTTTATATCATGCTGCAGCGACATCTCGTTAGAGCTGGTCGACAGCCTTCAAACGAACAAGGATGTAAACCTGAACGGCCTGATAGGCCGACTATCAGGCAAATACAAGCTGAAAAACCAGCCGAGACTCACAGATATCATATCGGCTATACCTGATCAATACAAGAAGTATCTCCTGCCCAAGTTGAAGGCAAAACCGGTCAGGACGGCGAGTGGTATTGCCGTTGTGGCCGTCATGTGCAAGCCGCACCGGTGTCCCCACATTGCATACACGGGAAACATTTGCGTATACTGTCCTGGTGGGCCAGACTCTGACTTTGAATATTCAACACAGTCTTATACGGGGTACGAGCCTACGTCAATGCGTGCTATCCGGGCAAGGTATGACCCTTACGAGCAGGCCAGGGGCCGGATCGAGCAGCTGCGACAGCTTGGTCATACCATCGACAAGGTGGAGTATATTATTATGGGTGGAACTTTCATGAGTCTACCTGCTGAGTACCGCGAAGAGTTCATTGCGAACTTGCATAATGCCCTTTCCGGGAACACGACCACGCAAGTGGATGAAGCAGTCTCGTTCTCACAGCAGTCCGATACCAAATGTGTCGGGATCACCATTGAGACCCGACCAGATTACTGCACAGAAGTACATCTGAGCGAGATGCTACGGTATGGCTGCACCAGGCTGGAGATTGGCGTGCAGAGTGTTTACGAAGATGTGGCAAGAGATACCAATAGAGGTCATACGGTCAAGGCTGTGTGCCATACATTCGCTCTAGCAAAGGATGCCGGTTACAAGGTGGTGAGCCACATGATGCCAGATCTGCCCAATGTAGGGATGGAACGAGATTTGGAACAATTCAGAGAGTATTTTGAGAACCCGGCTTTCAGGACAGACGGATTAAAGCTTTATCCAACATTAGTTATCAGAGGCACAGGGCTTTATGAGCTATGGAAACATGGATTATACAAGTCGTACAACCCCAATGCTTTGATCGATCTTGTCGCTAGGATCCTGGCGCTGGTTCCACCTTGGACGAGAATCTATCGAGTACAAAGAGACATCCCCATGCCTTTGGTCACTGCAGGTGTGGAGAATGGTAATCTTCGAGAGCTTGCGCTGGCCAGGATGAAAGATTTTGGCACAACGTGTCGTGACGTTAGAGCTCGGGAGGTGGGTATTCAGGAAGTTCATCACAAGGTGGTCCCAGATCAAGTAGAACTGATCCGTCGTGATTACGTTGCCAATGGTGGGTGGGAGACTTTTTTGAGTTATGAGGATCCCAAGCAGGATATCTTGATTGGGCTGTTACGGTTACGGAAGTGCTCTGAAGAGACTACGTTCCGCAAAGAGCTCACTGGGCAGCCTTCGTCTTTGGTCAGGGAGTTGCACGTTTATGGATCAGTGGTTCCATTACATTCAAGGGATCCAAGAAAGTTTCAACATCAAGGGTTTGGTACCCTTTTGATGGAGGAAGCTGAGCGAATTGCCAGAGATGAACATGGCAGCAGTAAGCTCAGCGTTATCAGCGGTGTCGGAGTCAGGAATTATTACAGCAAACTAGGGTACCATCTGGATGGACCTTACATGTCCAAAGATCTTTAAATGTGTTCATTGACCTGAAAATAAATAAATAAATAAATACCAACTAAATTATTATATGCAAGGGTAACCTAACTGCAATCAACAGTGGCAAGCTTCATTTTGAACCCTGTATTGGGCTTCTTAGGCTTCTTGGGCTTCTTGGGCTTCTTGGGCTTCTTGGGCTTCTTCAGCTCAGTAAGCTCTGTTGCCATCAAAATCTCCTCACTTGTAATGTTTTTCTTCGAGATCACCGCTGCCGTTAGACTACCTCCGCCGACGCAACCAGAGTCTAGTCCCTTGGTATACTTTTTGAGATTTAGCCCAGACCTTGCATCATGACCATAAATAACCATCCTCCTCTCCTCGGGGTTCAGCTTCTTTTGGTGGTCGTTCCATACAATAGACCAGTGCGTCCCATCACTATCTTCGGATGGAATAGTGAAATCAGGCGGCAAAAGCGACCTCATTGTCATAACCACCTCCGGGTCCTGGTCATACAAAGAGTCTACATCCCATTGCAAGCCCGCATGACACGCGGCGACCTTGTACCCTTGCTTTGTGATCCGACCTAGATCTAAAATGGCGGGGCACCCGGCAATAAACTTCATCTGTTTCTCTGACAAGCTTCGTGCAAGAATTTCGTCATCTGTGAGCGAGCGCAAGTTATCCCAAGTCCCATTAGACGTTTCTTCACTTCTATAGCCCTTTGGGCCCAGTCGCAGCATCTCCATACCATTATTTTGAGCACCCCCATCTGTTTCCAGGTTCCTCTTTCTTAAAGGAATTGAACTAGAATCGGCTCCATGCTTATTTGGTGCCTGTACCCGAGGAGTAGGCAAATTATGATAGTCAGCATAGAGATATACGATATCGTCCTCGTGGTTGCCTCTAACACAGGAAGCCCCAATTTTCATTGCATAGTCAACCACTTGCCTCGAGCTGGGTCCCTTGGTGATAAAGTCGCCCAACAGAACCACTTGGTCGCGACCCTTTTTGAACCCAACTTTGCCCAATAGTTTCTTCAATGGCTTAATACTGCCGTGTACGTCACCAATCAAAATAAGCTTGCTCTCAGGGTCCGCGTCAAAATCAGGATACCTCGTTTGGTCAATCTCATCAACGCGAACAAGGTCAGGCACGGGTTCCGGCATAGATTGAGGGATAACAACCAACAATGCATAAAAAAGCGGCAAGAACACCGCCAGAGTTGCGCCCACTTTAATAAGGGTACCCCACTTGCTAGAAAATTTTGAACCCTTGGAGTGCTCGTAGCGACGAGCACCCCCAAACAAACCCGATCGCTGTTGTCCTTGTACTTGCTGCTGTCTACCTAGCAAAGACGCCGACTCGTCATCTTGTGGCAGGCTCTGTTGGTAGGAGGCATTATCGCCGGAGCCTCCGCCGCCGCCACTTGGCATTTTTTCCGAAATCTCAGACAATTTTGCCCCCGTTTGGTCTCTTGCAAGACTCTTTGCTATCCCCTGGAAGTGTTTATGTCTTTATATCCCCTGAGGACAGCTTGTGTAAGCGAAAATCTGCTCGGAAACCTTGTATTAGCCGTGAGAGAGCCAGGATTGGTTACTCCAGAACTTTGCAGACACAGCAACAGACTGGCCCCTCTAATAAACTCAGAGCAAGTGTTTATTATCACCACAAAGTTTTCAGTCTCACGAGCTCGGAAACTCAAATTGGCAACTATCTAGAGCGGGTCACCAACGATGTTTTGACGGTGTCAATCTGAACAGAAGTGCAATGAAGCTTCTTCTCAGTTGTCTTTTCTCAATTGTGAATGGTTGTGAGGAGAAGTCCGCTGGACACTAAGGCAAGCCAAACAGAAAACTGGCCAGCGGAAATAAAAAAAAAATCGCCGCACCTTAGCCTACTGCAGCTAGTCCACAGTGCACACACAAAACAGTAACACTCACGGTAATAAAGTCTAAATAGCGTGTTTCGCATGGAATCGCGCGCACAAACGAAAATGATGACCGTTCGAGCTGCGACTTTGGGCCAATGTTAAATTTATTCCGCGCGTTGCCGGGCAGCCGCCACTCCCTAACGCTAAGACTGTTCCCTACATGGGGCTTCCGCAGGGGTTCCTTTCCTTTATAACAGGAACAATTTTATTGATTCTGGGTGATCAGCAGCATCTCATGACGTTAGCGTGTTGCAGCCAAGTCCCTTGCGTCCGTTCAACTTCCCGCTACGGGAATTCGTCTCCCCGTCCACTTGGAACATGTTGCTAGTAAACAGGACTCTCGCAAGGGTTTTTCATACGGACAGCTTTACCTAGCTTTGGCTTATAAGTGATTATGTTCTATGTAGAGTCAGAGTATCCAAGCGTTAGATTGCGTGCCCATGGCTCTGCAGCGCAAGCAGACACACCCCTGGTCGCACCTGTGCAATCCCTCATACCTTCGCGGTCACGCCCTGGCTCACTGAGGTCAAATGCTCAATAATCTGTGCGGCCATCGTAAATGCGGGGAATGAATGATCGGACTCGCTGTAACTTACAAGTCTGTGCTTTATCAATTCATATTATCAGTTGCACTCTGACTGCAGAGAAGTTGGAAGCAGCCAGCCAGCCAGCCAGCCAGCTTGATGCTTAAGGGTGACTTTGACAAGTGACGTTAACACTACTGCCAGCATGTGCTCGAGCCGCAAAATCTGGGTTGCCGTTGCTAGCATGTGCGCGCCTTGATAAATCAACTACGGCCCTGTGGGCCGGGAGTCACGTGAGGAATAGATCACGTGCCATAACTGATATCTTACTGCCAAATATATTTTGGTCGACCATCTCGAGTAATCTCACCGAGTCTGATCACTGCAGTTACAGAGCTCACTGTGAGACAGACACACGTTAGTTGAGTGAGTTTTATCATTGTTATACGGGGGCCTTAGTGCAAGCTTTACGGGACTCAATACGTCTGGTTCATTTGCACACTGGTCATCTCTGCTCTAAAGCAAGGGTAAATGGCTACCTTGGATGAGCTACCCTCTGCACGGGAGATTATACGTGAAGATTTCTCGGGCGAGGACTTCGAGGTGGATGATTTTCTGTACAAGTTCCACCAGTACAGGACACTTGATGATTTGCACAAGCAACTAGAACGATGGGACTCGGCGTTTAGCGAGGAGCTTATTGCAATCATCAATAGGGACTACAACAAGTTTGTCGCTCTGGGCCGCTTGGTGGTTGATGGTGGGGCATCACGTATCGAGGATATCCAGCTGGATGTACTGGGGTTTCAAGGTGCAGTGGCAGGTATCAAGTCTGATTTGGACAGCCAATGGGCAGATATTACAGCATTGTTGTCACGTAAAAGGGAACTCTTGTCTGTTGAGAGCCTTGCCAGGGGACTCTTGAACTACTCTAATATAATCAAAGACTTGGAGAAGTTCTTTTCTTCAAGTGAGCACAATGACCATGCAAGCTCAGCGTCACACAACGGTACAACCATGAACGGAGC
This sequence comes from Groenewaldozyma sp. yHMH443, assembly GCA_030580275.1. Lineage (NCBI taxonomy): Eukaryota > Fungi > Ascomycota > Dipodascomycetes > Dipodascales > Trichomonascaceae > Groenewaldozyma > Groenewaldozyma sp. yHMH443. The sequence continues at coordinate 166,566 of JAKTSO010000006.1, forward strand.
GATCAATCACGACAGCTCCCCCGGCGAGGAGTTTCAGAACCTGGACATCGATGCTATAAAGTATATTGTGAACTCATTCCGGTCAGCACAGGAGCTGAGGCTGCACCAGCTACCTAATCATGTATATATCGAAGTTAATCACTTCGTGGCGCGAGAAAATAACCTTAAGCATGAGATTGTCAACCTGATAGGATCAAGGCTAAGGCAAGCGAAGCAGCAAGGAGATTCTGTGCTTGTATTGGGGCTACTGCATCTGTTCAACGCGCTGGGAGCTAAAACTGATGCGATATCATCCCTTAAAAAGTTACCGAGAGTTTATGAAAGTAGACATAGTGCAGACGTATAATGATACTTGACGAAATAGCATTGCATCCTCAACGAGTAGAGATTGCCACCACTGCCCAAAACTCTTCAATCAGCTAGAATCTGTCTGGCGTGGGCAGACACCAGCTCCAGCCATGCTTTTCTCACCTGCCCCGATAGCTAAATTAATATAGGCCATGGCATGAATTACCTAATGTCAGCGCAAATCCTTGAAATATCAAGCTGATCTAGCCCTGTGCTTACCTCATAAAAAAATAAAAAATTTTGAAGTATATCTAAGTTTGCAGTATATTAAAGAAAAAACTTGAAAAATAATTCTCGAGAAAATTCTAAGGAGCACCTACAAGTAAGATGGTGGACTCGTTCTTTGTGAACCCTGCAAAGAAGCGAGGTGGTGGTGGTGCAGGTGGGCGTGCAAATGGAGGAAAGAAACGACAGGCCACCTCCAGCAGAGAAAAGAGAGCCGGCGGAGGAGGTGGAAAAAGCACAAGAGCTGTACCGCAGCGAAGCAGTAATGTTCCAGATGAAGAGATCACTAGTGACGAGGAAGAGGATATCATGATGCGAAGCAGTAGCGGAAGTGACACAGAGGGTCAGTCAGATATAACTTTGGATACTGAGGATGAGGAAGAAGAGTTTGCACATGAGACTGAAGCGGACAAGAGGCGGAGGCTCGCCAAGCAATACCTGGCTGAGCTTGAACAAGATGCGAACAGCGTCGAGGCCATGGGAGGGTTCGACGCAAAGGACCTAGACAGGGAGATCATTGCAAGGAGGCTGCGTGAGGATGTGGCTGAACAGCAGGGCCGGATCTTCAGGTTTATTGCCGATAGCATTGATGTGGATCATGTCCCTTCAAGTCAAAACTACCCCTCAAGGCCATTTGGGTTTACCTCAATTGCCACCCATTACCCTCATGCATACACAGTTACAAAAGATTTGATTTTAACGAAATGGGACATATCAGGTATCTGCAACAATAGCGGCAATAGCAAGAAAGCTCACCCTAAACTGATCAAGTACGTCAAGGGGAACCACTCTGTAGGAAAAAGGCTCGATGGCAATGCGAAGTATGCAGCTATCAAGGCATACAAGGGTCATTATGACGAGATCCTTGCGGTGGCAGTAAGCTCGGACGGCAAATATGTTGTCACGGGAGGCAGAGACCGGCGAATCGTCTGCTGGACGACCGGTAGTGGTGCTACCGGTGATAAGAATAGCTTATCGCCAGTAAAGGTGTTCGAAATGAACCACAAGCAGGGTGTGGTGAATGGACTGGTATTCAGGAGAAACACCAATGAACTTTATGCATCGTGCTCCGACTTGAAAGTACGAACTTTCAATCTAGACCAAATGGCACAGGTCGAGACATTGTTTGGTCATCAAGATGAGGTTGTAGATATCGCTTCGCTCAGTCAAGAGCGTTGTTTGACTGTAGGAGCACGGGACCGGACAGTCATGTTGTGGAAAATTGCTGAGGAGACCAGGCTCACTTTCAGGAGTGGTGATAGTGGATTAATGGAGAAGGCTTTGAAGAAAGAACAGCAATCTACCAGCAAAAGCCAAAAAGACCAAAAAGACCAAAAAGACCAAAAAGACCAAAAAGACCAAAAAGACCAAAAAGACCAAAAAGACCAAAAAGACCAAAAAGACCAAAAAGATTCAAAGGACCAACTGCCTGCTGGCCTGGTCCTGGAGGGATCAATAGATTGCATTAGCATGCTGGACGACAGCCTTTTTGTCACTGGTAGTGATAATGGCAACGTTTGTCTGTGGTCGGTCAACAAGAAGAAACCTTTATTTATTGCTCGGGAGTGTCATGGGTTAGACGACCGCATGTCTCCCTCAAAGGCTTCGGCCGAGTCAGGTAATAGCTGGACGCCAGAGCCAGTGCCACGGTATATCACCGCCATTTACGCGATACCGTACACGAACATTTTTTTGACCGGCTCGTGGGGTGGTGAGGTCAAGGTATGGAAAATCGATCAGTCCAACCGGCGGTTCTCCCTCTTGACGACTATCTCAGGTATCAAGGGGTGTGTAAATAGATTGTCAGTGGTGGAAACTGGGCCCCGAGGCAAGGAGCAGTTCACAGTCTTGGGAGTTACCAGTAAGCAGCTGAGGCTTGGAAACTGGCTTAAGCTGAAGAAGGGCCAAGAGGGGCTGTTCGCTTGTACTCTCAAGCAGAAGTGATGAGCTTAAGGCACACCTGTGTACAAGAATTAGATAAGTAAAAATGAAGTGCATTTTTTCTACAATCAGTGCTTTTAAGTACTGAAATGGCGTCCCTGGACCTCATTAAATAGCTGCTGCCCCAAGTTCCATAAAGCTTGGCTAGAGAAATCTCCGCCTAACTGGTTAGGCTTTACTTGAGCATGACTGGCCAGTTGAGCCAGAGCTTCAGTCAAATATAGAGGCTGGGCATTGTGGGCAGACGGAGGCAATTCAACGTGGTAAGTCGAAGGAGCCAAAAGGGGAAGACGCGACTGGGCTACGCAACGCGCACAAGCTAACTGAGTTTCTCGAGTGTTTTGTGTGGAAATGTACGTGCTAGCGAAACCCGAGCTAATTCTAGCGCGACTCTGCGCGAAGCCCCTTTATCAGGACTTCCTGGTAGCCTCGAGGGGGAGTTCTAGCTCAGTAGGTCGATCATGGGGCAGCCCTGCCAGAGTATTGGCAATTTGGCACGCGGGATGCCTAACTTCTTGAGCCTCAGGAATTTTAGCCGTACTGAATCCGCGTAAGCGGAAAGCTGAGTTCTTTTAGTTGATGGGACAGCAGCCGGACGTTCTCCGGACCGTTAACGTTAGACGTTTTTGAGCTCAAAGCTTAATCTGCCACTCAACAACGTGCCTGATGGTCCGCGTAAAACCCAATTATGTAACCCGAGCGGCCGAGCCGTTGAGATTTCTCAAAGATCTCAGAATGGACATGCGAGAAATATGCAGATCGGCCCGATCAAGGTCGTTACTTTCCTATTGCGACCATGAGCCCGTGACAAGCTAGTTGATCGGCTCGTGTTTGCACATTCTTGCACATTCCTGCACATTCTTGCAGGCTGCATAACGGGCGTTTCCCGTAACGGCAGCCTTCCTTCCACTTTGATCTACATTCCAGACGATCGCAGCCCGTGTGTTGCAAATAATTAATGTAAACAATCACGTCTGTGCTTGTTTGTTTACATTCCGCACTCCCCATCATTCTCTGGGGCCGCTCGGCCCCCTATAAAAGAGCTTTCATGATTTGGAACTACTCGAGCATCTACTAAAGAATAGAGCGAAACAAATAGAGTCAGAGGTAGGTTAAGATGCAATTGTCCTATAAAAATACAGAGTATTCCGAGGTGCGAGCCAAGGAAAATGTTGGGGGTTTGGACGTATTGTAGCTCCGTGAGTAGAAGAGAAATGTATTAGAGATTGGGTAGAAGAATAGAAAAAGAAGAATGAAAAGCAAAATCATAAACGTGGCGGCGGCATCGCAATGATTGCGTGCTACCTTCCCTGCAAAATATCTCTCAAATTCTCAGAGCCTCATGCCATGCTTTGTCCCATTCCCGCGATCACCAAAAAAAGAGCGAAGAGTCACACGGCAGAATAGCAACCAAGCAGGCAAAGCTTGGCACCGCAAAAAAAAGAGAGAAGTTCAACAAAGAAAATGGCACGCCCGGAGCTCAGCTCTCATCATAAGCAAATTTTGGCGAAAAGTAGTTCCATTAAAACCAGGCCATGTAGGGTATAACTGTCCGTAACAAAGAGGTTTTGTATCGTGAATTGATGGCTCTGGCTCAGGCTCAGGCTCAGGCTCTTAGTACCTTATAACAGATGAGCGAAGGCAACGGCAGCACCGGCTAGCAGACCACCGTTGACACCGTATGAGATAGCGCCGTTGGCACTAGTGGCAGTGGATGTCGTTGCAGCTGCGCTGGATGCTGGTGCACTTGAGCTGAAAAGCTCGGTAGATGTAGTCATTGGAGCCTTGCTGCTGGTGTGGATTGTGCTGGTCTTGTTGATGTGATGCGAAGTGGTGTTAGCAGCCGTGTGGGTTGCCACCGTCGTGTTCGAAAAAACGCTGGTGGTTGTATTAGGCGCCATGGTAGAGCTGAAGGCAGATGTCGTAGAGTTAACAACTGCTGTGCTGGAGACCATGCTGCTGCTCCAAGTCGAGCTGATGGAGCTGCTTGAGCTGCTTGAGCTACTAGTGCTACTAGTGCTGCTGGCGATAGTTGAAGTAGGCTCGGTGGTGTTGATAGCGACGGCGATGAGGTTCTGAGGAGCCACGAGAGTAGCAGATGGCCCGTTGACAACCTTTCCATCCACCACTGTGACATAGTCAATGATAGTTGACCAAACGGTAGTGGTGAACTCGCCTGAAGCTACCACCTCTTGGGCACTTGCTCCGCATCCTAGCAGAGCTGCTGTGGAGAGGATTACTGAGGAAACCTTCATCTCTGTGTTGTTGTTTATATCCTTTTGGCGCGTGTCTGGCCCCTTAAATTTGTATTTCAGCGTATCTTTTTCGAGCTACCAGGTTGAAGTCTCGGTAGGTCTAGAATACGGTAAAGTCGGCAAACGAAAGCAAGAACTGGTCTCTTGTTTCGTTACGAAAGAAAAATGGTATCAATGAAAAATGAAAGACTGTGGTGAGTAAAAGCGTGTAGCAGAAGAGATTTTCTAAAAGGGAGAAAACAGAAGAAGAGAAAGTGGGAGCCTCTGGGATTAAAAGGAAGTGCGCTAGAGCAATAGAGCCTTGGAAGAAAGAACGAGAGGGAAAACAAAAAAAAAAAAAAAACTCTGCGTTATGGGCCAGTAAGTAAATACACGCAAAAAGAAATTATAGGGAGCGAGAGCGTTATGCATAACCTTCGATTTTGATGACCACAAAATAAATAGAAGAGAGAGAAAAACTGGCTCGGCATGATAACTAGAGTCGCCGCTGAGCAAGAACTTGAGCTCTGGCCGCATGCAGTTTGCCCGCATTACAACAGAACCCGAGCACTTGCTCGCTACCGCTTGCAAGTCCATGCCACACCAACCTAGCCAATTTATGACTCTGGCTCCCTATTAGCCCCAAGCTTTTACTGTAGCGTGATCAACCTCGTACTGCCCCTAATTCACGAGGCGCCCGTGCGCGATTGTCAAGTTTTTCTCGCGTTCTTTCTGTTTCAACCTTCTTTCAACTGTAATACGTCCCCGTATTCCGAGTCAGACTAGAATGGCTCGGTGAACTCAGGGCATTTTCCTCGCGAGAAGGCTGTTATGACCTGGGGAATGCGCGTGCTCGGCCGTTATTATGGAAGACTTCGATCAGATCGAGATCTCAGCCCGAGAAACCCAAATCAACGTTCCATCGGCCGATCGAACGCTATCGGCAAGGCTCACGGTCGCGCAGTGACACGCACTGACCGCAACGGCCGCCGCACGCGCGTCAAAGACAGAAAGCCACAACTCTCGGCGCGGCGCCCGCAGTCTGCAGCTCAAATTGATGTGGAAAAATCCAAACAAAAGAATGTGCACGCACGCATGCTTCGCCTGCGGAGTCGGACAGACTGCGATCGGCTCATGCTGATTGGTTCGTGGCTTCTTAGGTAGTCGCTCTCCCTGGCAGCCGCACTCGGTTACTGCTCTGCTGTGGACTCAACTCAATTGCGTCAGCGTTCTTTGTGGCAATTGCTGCAGTTCGCCGTCCCAAATCCTTTCACGTGAAGGCATAGGCAGGTAATTTAGCCACTTACAAAGTCCGCCAAGCTTAGTGCGAAAATGAGTATCTGCTGATCTCTTTGTCCTTTGGACTCGTGTGATGAGGCGTTAACGTGCATCTTAAGACGAGCTTACAGCCTAGTGCGGTCCCCGCCTTGCCCGTCTTATCAAGAGCAAATTTGATGTCCAGCCCGTTTTTGCCTTCACATGAGCCTTGATCTCGTTCAAGGCGTGTGTTACTATGTCACACTCATCATTATTTGTCTGACATTGGGCGAGCAGAGTAGGCGGGTGCAGGTTCAGTGCTGTTATCTCTCAGTATACTCAAAACGCGCTAATAAACATTGGCTGCACGCGCGAAACAAAATGTGGGGCCCGCCCACGATAGGCGGCTTGGGCTACCTTCTGCGAGTGCTTTAGGTGAGGCGATCGCTTTCTGTTCGTGCCATGAATCAAAACAAGGCCGCAACGCGCGACACCCCCAATAAGCAGTGTTTACCAAGAGATTTACGCGATTTTTAGCACCATCTTGATTGTATTTTATCTCGCGTCGTCGTCGACGAAAGCCGCGTATTGGCTTTCTCAAGACACTCTCACGCGTTTGATGTTGTGGAGACTCGCCCGTCTCCAAAGCGGATGATACCACTGCGTCCTGGGAATGGTATCTGCCGGCCTACGCGCGTCAACCGCCGGGTCCCTAGGCTTTTAGGCGTTGATCGAGCAACGTTGAGTTTGAGCTGGGCATCTGATATCACCCGCTCAGGTTCGATCGAAGGCAGCGATCGATCGCTATAACTTATCACGCGTTGCGACGTGGGCTGCCACGGTGCCCCGATCTGCTCAAAATGTGCGAGGGCCCATCAATGCGTTACTAAAGCGATGCGCTGGGCTCTTCTCCAGCCGTGCTTTCTGAACCCGGCTTTTGTATTTACGTTAAAATCCCCGTTAGAACCTGGAGGTTCGTGTTCTCGGTATGTGAATTGGTATTCAAGGGCCTCAACCATTTATCAAAGTATCCGCGTAGACTGTCCCTCACAAGGCTAGCGTAGTTCGTATGGGACCGAGTCTGGGAGCCATGGAGGCATTCTTTGGCGGGCCGCTGATACTGTGATACACCTGTTGACCATTTTGCGCCGCTTATTTATGCGCCGCTTATTTATGCGCCGCTTACTTATGATACTGAAGTGGAAAGAACTACCAAAGAGGTCAATGAATGATCACTGTTAGCAGTAGCGTTGAATGTGGCCCCGACCAAACACCGACAGCACGTGATAGCTACGGAAAGATTGGGATCGATTCGATCTTCATATTACAATTACTAAAGATCGATCAATGCGCGCGATCGATCCAATCTAGGTTGGAGGGACGCGCTGTTCTACCAGGGCGCACCCAGACTCTGTCCCAGAGCAGCTTCGCTTCCTTTTGCCCAGAACCTCTGCCGCAAAGAAGCAGCCCACCCAGGGAACACGGGATCGTGCGAATTCGCCTGACGTTAACTGCCGCACGTGGTTGTAAGCTGTAAGTTACTTGTAAGTTGTAACCCACGATCTCCATGCTGCTGGCACCCCAAGATGGTTGGAGCTGCACTGGAGCACGGTGGTATATGCGCACGCGGCTTTGCCGTGAACCACCGACGAATACAAGCTGAAGATCCACCAAGACAGCGCCGAGCACTCCAGATGGTGATGACTGCCTGGCAGGCGACTAGTCGGATACATGAAGCCAAGCAAAGCCCACACTCGACTCTGTATATCGAAATGTTTGCAGACAGAAGTATTTTGGAGCGAGTAGCGAGTAGCTTTCGCGTCGAGGCGGGGTTCTGGCGTGATCAACCCCGCCCGCTCCCATATTACTCAAGCGATCCATGCAGCTGCCAAGGCAGCGGACGCAGCAGCAACATTTGATCCCGATTCAATAACCGGTTCGATTTGCAAGTGCCCTCTCTTTTTCCTTGCACTTCTGGGTGCAAATTTTCACGAGCTACAGAGGGCGCTCCACGGCACGACGTGGGGCTGCTGCCGCAAGGCGGAAGAATAGTGGGGTACATATCACCGAAGTGAGTATCGACCGGTACACGTATAGAACAATATCACACTCCGAACTTCCGCGGGGCAAAGTAAGCAATTTCTGCCAAGCTACACTCAACGAAGCATCGAAGCAGCACACACAGCACCCAATTGGCTGCAATCGGTCAGATTATATTGGGCATATTATATTCGACAGGGTACCCGAAGGGACCCACTGTAGCAACAATAGCTAAGAATGGCTCACATATAGCTGTAGCTAACGGATCAATCGGAACGATAGACAGCAGCGGCTCGCTCCAGTGCGAGCGAGCGCGCCGCGACTACTCCCAACCTTGTTCTCGAACCCTTGCTGAACCTTGTTGAACTTTAAGCTTAATCTGTAGGCTGTTAATGTTAACTTACATAACCCCCCGATCTGTGCTGCTGCTGTGCACGCCCCACCTATTAAATTAGCTGTGTGCCCTCCCCCGCCTCTCCAGCCGGTTTTTCCCCCGCTAACGTTATCGGAGATCGGACACCCCTCAACAAGCAAGCAACTACACATCCCGCCAGATCTTCCTCCGCTCTCTCCCCTCCACACTTTCCATTCATTCATAAAGCCTATTTCTCCTGTCTCTCTTTCTACTTTCTTCTATCTCGTTTTCCATTTGTGAAAAGGGGCTACTTCAAAAAGTTTACCAGCACCCGGAGACACCGGAGACAGGTAGAAAAGGCAACCGCTTCTTGACGCTAGGCCATTGGCTTATCTGCAATTGACGACAGGGTTGACGCCGGGTCGACAACACTGACACTGCAACGATGGTGCTTCAGAACGACAAGGTGATCCACTCTGCCGAGGAGGACCGTCTCACTTCAGACAGGGAGCGCAAAGCTTACTGGAGGAGATGGGGCCCATACCTCAGCGAGCGTCAATGGGTATGTTTGATTTTGTTGAATCTTGGTACAACACACACGGATCTTGATAGCTAACAATTTTAGGCAACTGTCAGAGAGGATTACTCTGCAGACGGAGACGCATGGAGCAACTTCCCCTTTGAGCACGCTAGATCTAGAGCTTATCGATGGGGAGAGGATGGAATTGCGGGAATCAGTGACAACCATCAGCTTCAGTGCATTTCCTTTGCATTCTGGAACGAAAAGGATGATATCCTCAAGGAGCGACTCTACGGGCTAACCGGCCACCAGGGCAACCACGGAGAGGATGTCAAGGAGGAGTACTTCTACTTGGACTGCACCCCTACGCATTCGTACATGAAGTATCTCTACAAGTACCCGCAAAAGAAGTTCCCATACGAACAACTGGTCAGGGCCAATTCCGAGAGATCTCGAACCGAGCTTGAGTTTGAGCTCGACGATACTGATATCTTTGCCGATAACGCATATTTTGATATCTTTGTTGAGGTCGCCAAGGATCCCGAGAACCCGGAGGAGCTTTTGTTCAGAATCACTGCTCACAACCGTGGCGCTGAAGCTGCTCCCTTGCACATTATCCCTCAGTATTTCTTCAGAAATACATGGTCATGGGGCTATGACCCGAAGAATGACCCTGCATTTGCCCGTCCAGAGATGAAGGCGCTCGACGACCTTATAGTCGAGTCTGACCATTCCAAGACCAAGAATGGTATCAGGTACTTGCAATTCTGCCCCTCGCCTGGTTGCACTGACGAAGACGAGGATATCTACCCCACGTTGATGTTCACCGAGAACGAGACTAACAAGAAGAGACTGTACGGTGTTGAGAACTCGTCTGAGTACTGCAAGGATGGTTTCCATGACTTCATCATTGAGGAAGACGAGAAGGCTATCAACCCCAAGAAGGTCGGCACAAAAGTTGGTGGGTGGTATGCATTTGACCAGGGCGATGGTATCCCTCCTGGTGATTTGGTGACTGTTCGTTTCAAGTTCACCAACAACAAGGTTACCGAGGGCGAGGAGATTGATGAGCAAGAGTTTGACAAGATCATTGACGATAGACAAGATGAAGCTGATGATTTCTATCACAAATTGTCTCCCTTGCCTATTTCAGAGGAGCTTAGGACCATTCAGCGCCAAGCTTTCGCTGGAATGCTTTGGCAGAAGCAATTCTACCATTTCATCCACTCTTCATGGGCTAACGGTGACCCTGGATCCGAAATGCCTCCTCCACCAGAGAGGAAGAATATCAGAAACAAGGATTGGAAGCATCTGTACATTGAAGATATCTTGTCTTTGCCCGACAAGTGGGAATATCCATTCTTTGCCGTTTGGGACACCGCGTTCCACTGCATTACATTGGCTATGATAGACCCTGACTACGCCAAGCGTCAGCTGGATATTATGACCAGAGAGTGGTACATGCACCCTAACGGACAGATCCCTGCCTATGAATGGAACTTCAGCGATGTTAACCCACCTGTCCATGCCTGGTCTACTTTCAGAGTATTCAAGATCGAGAGAAAAATGTACGGCCGTGAAGATCTGGATTTCCTCGAGAGAGTGTTCCAGAAGCTGTTGCTGAACTTCACCTGGTGGGTCAACCGTAAAGACAAGGATGGCAATAACGTCTTTGAGGGAGGCTTTCTGGGTCTAGATAATATTGGTATCTTCAACAGATCTGAGCCTTTGCCCACGGGTGGTGTTCTTGAACAGGCCGACAGTACTGGGTGGATGGCATTTTTCTCTTTGCAGATGCTCAACATTGCCTTGGAACTGTCCAAAACTCGTCCGGTTTATGAAGATATTGCATCCAAGTTCTTTGAGCATTTCATCTACATTGCTGATGCCATGAGTTTTGAGTCTGTTGACAAGCTTGACGGCGAATCCGAGAGGAAGCCGTTGTGGAACGACCAGGACGGGTTCTACTATGATGCCATTTCATGGGGTGGACCCTGGAGTCAGCAGCTTCCCGTACGTTCTCTGGTGGGGCTGATCCCGCTTTATGCCACTTTGACACTAGAGCCCGAGGTCATGAACATGCTCCCCAAATTCAGACGCAGAGTTCAATGGTTCATTGATAACCGTCCTGAGATGGCTGGGCGCAACATTGCATCCATGAGTATCAGAGGTAAGTCTGAGAGAATCCTTCTGTCGCTCGTGAACAGAGACAGATTGGAGAAACTGCTGGATAGAATGCTGGACGAGGAAGAGTTCTTGAGCGACTATGGTATTAGATCCTTGTCCAAGTACCACCAGGAGCACCCATTCAAGATGGATGTCAATGGCGAGACCCACATGGTTGATTATGTCCCTGGCGAGTCCAATTCGGGACTATTTGGCGGTAACTCGAACTGGAGAGGCCCCATCTGGTTTCCCACCACGTTCTTGCTCATTGAGTCTTTACAGAGGTTCTACATGTACTACGGCGATTCATTCAAGGTGGAGTTCCCCCACGGTAACGCTGATGGGCCCAAGCTGAACCTGGCAAGAGTTGCTGAACAGTTGCAGCATCGTCTGATCCGGCTGTTCCGTCGTGACGAGCAAAATGAAAACAGGCGTGCTTACAACGGTGGGAAAGATTTGTATGACTACAATGAGCTTTTCAGCGAGCACATTTTGTTCCACGAGTACTTCGAGGCTGATACCGGCCGTGGTATGGGCGCAAAGCACCAGTGTGGCTGGACAGGGTTGGTTGCTAAACTGATCCATGACACTGGTGTCAGTTACATTCTTGCATCTACGCCTCGAGATCCCATCGCCGCAGCTGAACAGTACTTCGATGACGTTATCACCAGGAACAAGCATCATGTTAGAAGAAACTCTGCTAGGTTGGTCAGAAGATTATCAACTAGATCCTTGTCGCGAAGTGGTACCACTGATGACAGCGAGCGTGAGCAAAGCGTCGAGCCAGAGCGTAAAGGGTCTGTCGACGGGCCGGACGAGATCGAGCATCTCAAGTATTCCCTGGATAAGTACCATATGGATCCCGAGGATATTTGAGTTTTTTCTTTGCGGGCTTCTCTTCGGTCGTTGTTTTCTTTCAGTTTACTGTCTTTGTCGTTATCAGTAGAATAAAACGTAGCGAATGTCGCATTTGTTAAACATGTATTTTTTCTCAGTTCACTTGGAGTGATTACTGGCTATTTCTTTGATGTAAAAACATGAAGGAGAGGGTGAGCGAGACTTGAGACAATGTAGTGGGTGTCTCCAGACTGCCTCAGCTTCCAAAAAGGTACTGAACACTACATGAAGGATCCAGCTGCAGATTATACCTGCTCAGCCATTACTTTCCTGAGGCGATAAGAGGAGTGCACATTGGAGGATTACAGCAGTTGTCAAATCGCGACGATAACAAGATGAGGCCAAAAGGGCGGATCTATATGCGTCACCACGCCGAAGTTCCTCAGCAGGCGGCGATACGACAGTTGCATTACTGCGAACTCGAAAAAGGCGCACGATGATGTGCAGCTGCGTTTATCAGCTAGAGATGCCTGAGCTTTCTGGATGACTCCGTGAGTCTGTTTAGCCCCCCTGTCAGAGACCTTGGTATTATATCGAATGACGTGAGAGCAAGACTGACACGAGCAGCACTCCATCAGCCAGCTTTTTTCCACAATACTCTCCGTGATGGACTTTCTACGGTACTCGGTTAATGCAACTAGCCGAGCTAGATCGACCAGCAGAGACTTTCGGAACTCTCAGATAAAAGCTGAGACGTCTTGACCGCCTCACTGTCTCTGGTGAGCGCACCGCCGGTGAATTGAGCTATAGCTCATCCACACACACATCCCCCATGCAAGAACCCATAACTCAAACATCGCTACAGATTGAGGATTGAAGATTGAAGGCGGCACTAGAACTGCAGGACCTAAGGAACACTCAGGCGCACAGTAGGCATGCTGGCCCGTAGTTCCAAAAGTCGCACTTGGTCATGTGCAATTGCATCATAAAGTGACACTAAAATTAAAACTATGCATGCAGCATATACGTGCTAATCAGTCAATTTACTAAATTAAAAGCAGAGAGTCAATTTAATTTAACTGCAAGATTGTCTGTAATTACCACGTGTAATGTGGCCAAAAGCCGCCCAACCGTGATGTAATTAGCCCATATATTGAACTTGAAGTCCAACGTCCACAGCTTGTCAAAAACGCTGGGGGGAGAATATATGCTGATAAAATCACGTTAGCTTGAAGAAGCCGTAACCGGCCCGTAAGGTTGTAAAGATCAAAGAGCGATCGGTAACATGAAGTGGCCTCTCCATGGTGGTGTCTCTCTGCTCGGACCGTCGAAAGGAAGGACCAGTTGCTCAATAGGGACAAGATTGGTCGTAAAGAAAGGTTATTGTATTGCGGGAAGCCATTTATTGGGTACGGCTGATCCCATTGTTGGGTTTGGCCGGGCAACGAGCCGACGCATAGATCCTGAATTGGCCCAATCTCACTAGTTACCAGGTGTTGAACATTGATGCACGCCTTGGAACGTGTTCCCCTAAATTAGCAGCACGGGCGGCAGTATTCTCTGTAGTTACCAGCACCATACACCATATGATATTGGGTATCATTGAGGTCAGTAGTTGTCGTCACCTTTTTTTAACTTTCCCATTTCCTGACCCTTACTACGTGTATTGGTGACTGCATTCAACCGAGAGCGTCAGCCGAGGCAACAAGGCAGCCGTTGTCGAGGATTGAAGTCCGAATTCGGGCTACAAGCTCAGCTCTATGAGATTGGTCGTATTTTAACCTTTGTAGTTGTCTGCTGCATCCTCCTTACTCGATTTTGCTGGAAGCATGCCGGAGCCAATCGACTGATTTTTCAGGCACTGGCACAGACTGCCGCACAGTTCATGGGACCATTGTGGCTGCTGCCCTAAGCGTTGCACCATCTGCTTGTCACTAAGCTGGCTAAATTTTGCACAATTCCACAGAGGTCTTTTCCCAGACTAGCTAAAAATGACCATTGGCCTTGCCATAGCGGTTATTTTGATAGCGCGAGCGAGTGTTGAGCGAAGAGTACCTGCTTTGTACGGCTCACATGCAGCTAAAATTTACAAGCACCAAAAACCGTACATCTGTTGACTCCCAACAGCGCCATGAGTCTGCAAATCTGTGCACAGTCCTGCGAGGCTGCGAACAAGCGACAAGCAACAGGCAGTTGGTAGTCGTGACTTCCTGTTCCAGTACCTGCATTCGCGTTAGCGCAAAACATGATGCAGCGTTCTGCGTTCCTGCATATACTGAGCTTGATATGAGATATATATCGTACAACGTTAGTACGTTACTGGTTCACTGCTGAATATCGGGGCCACAGGTCGCGGTCCATGGCGACTCGCGAGAGCCTCCGATCGCGGAGCAACCGCTAGGATCTAAGTCGTCTAATTTTACGTCGAGTCGCATAACCAGTCTAATATAGCTTTGAACAGCTCGGCGACGTTTACGCTTAATACTCGCTTCGATAAAGCAGCGACACTCGCTTGAATACAGCTGTATCATTGAAGATCGAGACTACGCGAGATCTCGGATCTTACAAATCTATACAACTTCCTCCAATGCGGACCTAAAGCGGCAGCCTGAGAAGCCCGAAATGCCATGAAGTCATTTGGCATCACGGCGCCTGCCTTGATTGACGTCGACCCAACAGACAATAACTTTAACCCCTAACTCTCAGCACTTCTACTCCATGGACCAGCACACTGATATAGTCACAGCGCCAGTTTGTGCACAGCCAACACAGGCGGCACTACGGTTGTGTCTTGCTGCTATCGATGAGCGCTTTACATGTAACTGCTTTACTAAACTGTGAAGAGTTTCCAGTAATCACCACTGGCACTTCTTCCCTGATTATTGATGACCTCAATATTGCCCTCAACCGCATAACGTCACTTTGATCCAAATAAGTGAAGATCAGAAGGACGATTGACACAATTCCAGACTTTTTGTGGATTCTCAGCTCTGCATCCAGCCCATTTACGTCGTACTACAAAAAGAAATGAATGCTGCTACGTTCTTGTGTCCCAAGTCGTTCAGGAGTTCAAGAGAAGGGTGCAAATATTGACAGTTATATCATCATGATGTAAATGCCCGTACCCAGCTCCCACGGGCAGGCAAATTAGTGGCTGCACTGCAGACTGCGCTACATGTTATCAGGATCCTACAGATTGAAAGCGATAGCTGGTATATACTCTAGATGTACACCCCTCAGAACCCAGTTACCTGAGGGGCTCAGCAATGAGCAGCTCTAAGACTAAGATACAATGGGACAAAGGAAACTGAAGGAGAGAGTGGAAGAGGAGCCACCCATTTCGATACTGTTAGGCTCAGATCTAGACGTAGAGGGACCGTAATTAATCAAAATAATTTTATTATTTGTTTCTTTTTTAGTTTCTTCGCGATGCTCATCTGATTGACACCGCAAGGGGCACACTGGCGGGAGCTAGGGCTGAAACGATATTTAGTCAGTAACCATTAGACCAAAAAGGGCTTGGATTTGGCCCGCTTGACGTGCTGCATCGCAGGTTGCGTGCTGCGGGCAAGCCAACCTCCGTTATCCCCCCCGCCCGCTCAATCACTTTAGATTGTGAGCACAATAATGACATGGTGCTGCACTACGCCCAGTGAGCGGGCGCGCAATAATAACAACTTGCCCGGCCAGGCTGGTGGGCTGGAGCTCAGCTCACTGACGATGATCACCAGCTGCTGATAATGGCAACGAGCGACAAAGAGCGGCCGTGAGCTTGCGAATTATATTGCACCGGTCCGGTATGGATCGGCTGCCGCTACCACGGGTAGGCACTTCTGATGGGTCCAAGGCTTTCCACAGTTGGCTGTAACAAGAGTTTGGCTCCTCAGGTCAATGGCAAACTACAAGGCTGCAGTCTGCGGGTTTCAGCACAGCAGCAGCTGTCAGTTTTCTGTCCATCGCTCGGTTTGCTGCTTGCAAAAACTGTTCGTCTTGCTTCGAAGCCCACGATTCCAACAGTTCTTGTTATGAAGCCGCTGTGTTTCAGCTTATGCCTGCGGTGAAGGGAGGGCCGCAGCTAAAAAAGAAAAAAAAAATTGTGCTCTTCGCCTGGGACCATGTTATTTAGGTCCGCAGCCGATTATCTGTGACTCCCCCGCCACCACCACCACCTTTTGTTTTAGGTCTCGTGCGGTCCATAATCGAGTCGCACGAGAGAGAAGAGGGGACTGAATTCTTTTTTCTTTTTCTTTTTCTCTCTCACTCGTTTTGCCTTCAGTTTTAATTTCCGTCACGCTGCGCTCGCCTGCCCCCTCAGGGCCGGGAATTATATTAACCGCAGCCGACATATATTGCAAATCCCTGCCACAATTGAGGACCCACTTCTGCGCCTCCGCCGTGCTAGCCGCTGCTGCCTCTGCTGCCTGTTTCCATTTCTTCTTTCTGAGTTAGTTTAGGAACTGTAACGTTAGTAACTGTAACGTTAGTAACTGTAGCAACTGCCAGTTCGGTATCTGGAGCGCCTTGAGGACTGTGGTCGGCTCTAATTACGAGCTGGATCTAAAGAACCAAAGCCGTCTCAGAAAAACAGTCCTGTAACAAAACGTATAGATGAGTATTCTTCAGTGATTTCGGAAAGCTCGTAAAGAGCACGGTGCCAAGTACTTGCTCGATGCAGTGAAAACAGGGCCGAGGCAACAGAAAAAGCAAAACAGGCGAGGGGAACTGCCGAATCAAGAAGGTAACTGAAATGCAGCGCTCGAAAGTAGCTGTCTCGTATGCTGCTCATGTAACTATCATGCATTGGTGTTTCATCCAACGCATTGGTGTTTCATCCAATGGGGCCTGAAACCATCATAGTTCTGGCTACGCGCACAGTGCGGCAGGTTGCATGCTCGTAGCGACTTGCCCGCTTCTAAGTGTAGCGACATTGTCGCCCCTCTCGGCGCAGCTCGCTCCACGGCTTTGTGTGCCTTTGCGTATCGCCCAGCCTTTTCTTTTTTCTGTCCTCTTAAACTCTCCTTCCTCTCTCTCTCTATTTAATCTTCGAGTGGCGCTTTAGTGAGAATCTCTCTTTCAGGTGAGAATTAATCTTCCCAAAGGCGCGCGGCGGTTCATTTCAGCCAACAATAGCTATTATCACTGACTTAGTTCCCGCTCCAATGGGCGGTGCCCATATGTCCAGCGATAGTCGGCTAAGCGGTCTGCAAATCCACCATGCCGCCTTTCTTCTTTATTTTTCGGCTGTGATTTTTTTTTTCTTTCGTGTTCCTTTTTCATAGTTATCAAGTAGAAGCTGTACAGTCACTCTGCCCGGTCCTGCTTTTTTCTTGCTTCCTGCTGGTGGGTGGTTTCTTTTTTCGGCGAGTTCCATTTTCCTGCAGCTGCCTGGGTTTTTTTTTCTCTTTTATTTTTTCTGCGTCTCTTTTGGTCTTTTCGGTTTGTTTTTTTGGTGTGTGTGTTTTAAGTAATCCCACCGACAGTTGTCCTCGCCTCGCCCAGATCACACACACTGCGCACAAGTTCCGCTGCTGGCTCCATCTGAGTAGCACAGGTTTGG
This sequence comes from Groenewaldozyma sp. yHMH443, assembly GCA_030580275.1. NCBI lineage: Eukaryota > Fungi > Ascomycota > Dipodascomycetes > Dipodascales > Trichomonascaceae > Groenewaldozyma > Groenewaldozyma sp. yHMH443. The sequence continues at coordinate 184,046 of JAKTSO010000006.1, forward strand.
GCCCTTGGGACAAGGTTTGCTCCCCTTCTCTTTTTTCTCTTTTTTTTCTACAAACTCTCGAGTGGGCCAGGGATTTCAACTTCTGTTCCTCTATTAGAAGCTTCGCAAATCTGCTAGGTTAAGGTTATCGGAAGCTCGGAGAGGTTTAAGCCTGCTCTTCGTGGGAGAGCAAGGTTCTAGATAGCCTACTGGGGGTCGTGCCGCTTCGGAGCGCACATGGTATATGAAAACCTTAACAAACTTTAAACGGAACAAGGTTTGAGATCTCGCATTCACTGACGAGAGGGACCAACAGGAACAGTCTTTCATCAAAGGGTCAGAACAGCTTTGAGAGGAAAGGACCCTTAGAAATACCAAGCCTGGGACCCTATTTATTCTATTCAAAAAAGTGGAGACACGCGTGAAGGATCTCTCCCGAAATATCGGTTTTTTGACAGGGCCGGTCAACACCAAGGACTTCTTTTCGACTTTAAGGTCAGTTCAAGGGAAGCTCTAGCGCCAGCTTACAGTAGTGCTCAGAGGTGCTCCTAAGTTTTGTTGATCTGAGTATCACTAGAGCGAGTTGCACTAGGAAAGCGAAGTTTGCGCTGGAAAGTTTACCAAGGGCAAAAGCTGAAGACCCATCGTGTTTATCAAATAACACTGTTTACTGTCTCAGATAGGTTCTGGATCATAATACAGTGATCTATATCATTGAAGAACACGCCACAGAGAGGACAGCTTGATTTAGGTCTATCGAGTGTCTCTCAGCCATTCTCTTCAGTGTTTACTGAATTCTGAAAAAGCTGTTATCTCTAGAGGAGGATCTAAAACTATAAGCACGGACCACTTTTGAGACATCTTATCAGCACGGACCGCCTTACTCAGGGAAGAGACTCGACAAAGGAAAACAAAATAAAAACAAAAGGAGGAGGGAGCAATACCAAGAGCAACAGAGATTGTCTTGGACATTGGACAATTCTATTTACCGGTTTACAATCAGCAAAAAATAAAAGCACCCCACTTCTTTACCCCTTTTGAGATATAGACAAAGGCAAGGCTCATGGATACGTCGTCCATCTCTTCAGCATCATCTTCCAGGTCCTCATACTCATACTCATCATACCCAAGCTCATTGTCTGAGGCAGCAATGTCCGTTTCATCGCATTCCACGGGGAGGACCTCGCTATCGTCCTTTTTGGGAGGCGCGGGCGGAGTAGGTGGGTTCTCTGCCAACACGTCGGCAGGCTCGTCGGGCGGCGTGGGAAGACACCTTTGTATATGTCCGAGCGTCACCAGAGTGCCCAGGCCTAGAAATGCCTTCATCTTATACAGACAGCACCACCATTCAATAGTGGTCCAACAGAACCCTAAAAGGACGAATCCTGAGATCTCCAAGATTATAGGCGAGCAGTGGAGATCCCTACCACCAGAGGAGAAGGAGTATTGGACGAAACTCGCCGAGGAGGAGAAGAAATCACATCTAGAAAGGTTCCCTGACTATAGGTACCAACCAAGGAGAAGCGGTAAGAAGGGCACAGCCAACCAGTCGGTACCTGCTCTTGCTGCGTCGACCGTCTCTTTCTCGTCGTCAATGTTCCCGTCAGGTATGGGCGATGCTCATGGTGAGGGTAGTATTTGCCCCGTCTGCAAGGGTATAACCTATCGTCGCAAGTCGGAGATGATGCCCCAGGACGCTCACATGGCCCAGCAGCAGCAGCAACAGGAGGCTCTCCATCACCAGCAACAGCAGCACCACCAGCAACAGCAGCAACAACAGCAGCAGATGCAGTATCAGCAACAGCAGCAGCAGCAGCAGCAGCAGCAACAGTACCAATTGCAGTCACAAATGCAGCAGCATCCACAGCATTACCAACAGCAAGCCCCACAACAACAGCAGCAGCAAATACATCCGCAGTATGGAGGGTACGCACAGCAGCCGGGGGCTTACCAGGGTGGGTTCCAGTATCAGCAGCCTCCGCAGTACGGGCAACAGCAATCGGGGTTCTCAAACTCCCAGCCAATGATCAATCCTGCTTATGGCTCTCAATACCATTACCTCTCGGGACAAGGACCCTATGCATCTCAAGCTCAGCCACAGCCAGGGGTGGTCGCGCAGCATCCACAGCAGCCACAACAGCAGCAGCTTCATCCTCAGCAGATGCAGCCCCAGATGCAGCCCCAGATGCAGATGCAACCCCAGCCACAGCCCCAACAACAACCGCAGCAGCAGCAGCAGCAGCATTATTTACACCAAGGGTCAGTCCCACCACCACCACCGCCAACTACTCAGCTAGATGCGGGCTCAGGCTATGCTTACAACCAGCAGCAGCAGCCACCACCACAACAGCACCAGACGCAGTTCGGTAAATACCACGATGAGGCATACGCTCCATCTGTGCCAGGCTCGACACGCAGCAGCGTGGTAAGCTTCGGTGGATCAAGGTCCAGCTTCAGCGCGAGCGGCGTGCCATCGATGACAGGCCCGTCTTCATCGTCAGCATACAGTGGCAGCGATAATGTCCTGCCAAGGATAATGTCCAGAGACTCGTTGATGAGCCCAGGAGGTGGCCCAGCAGTCAGTAGCCCCAGAGTGTTGTACTATGGCGGATTCGGCTCTTCGGCCCATTCTGTCGATGATGACAACGAAAGTCTAAGAAGTATGAGCACCAGTACCTCGCAAGGGTATCCTGGTAGTACAGGTGGCGGTGGCGTACGGCCCCATCATTACAACCACCATCTACATCACCCATATCATCACACTGGAACCGCTAGAACGTTTTCCACGCCAACTTCCACGCCGACGCCATCAGCAACGCCGACTCCTTCATCACAGCAGCCTGCGATCAATAGAGGTTGGTCCTTTGAGTCATCTCAGACGCAAACGCCGCCAAGACCGTTGCATCTTCAACAGCAACAGCATCAACAGCAACAGCAGCAGTCGCCTATGCAGCTTCCTCCTTTGGATACACCAACGACAGGTGATAACCACGGCTCTAAGGCTGCTTCTGAGCAGAACATGAGCCCTGGTGACACGACTAGTGCTATTGAGCATGGGAGAGATAGCACCGCGGCAAGTGTAGCGGCTGGACTCAGTGCTGGTTCACACCAGTCTGCCAACACGCTGCCCTCGGTGCTTTCATCGCGATCAAGCCCTGTGACATCCCCCTCAAGTGGTATGTCTTCCCCCTTACCGCCGGGAACCAGCAGCAACAACCTCGCCAGCGTGCATGCTATCTCCAATGGTTCGGACCTTACTGTCAGGGACAAAGCCAACTTGCTGGTTGAGATCTGCAATGGCGGTACTGGAGATAACCCCGCAACGGCAAACACCAAGGTTATTGCAATCGAGGGCGACGACCGTACTATGATCATCAGGATAATGGAGCTCCTTAACCAGAAGCTGCCCACCCCGTCCAAGTTCAATGGGTTGTACACTCTGACTGAGAACCCTCCTGCATTTTTGACCAACCAGGCAGCTCTGGACATGTGGAAGGTGGGTTGTTTGCACCAAGTTGTCTCTCAATTGGACTTGGGTACAAGCAAGTATGGCGTTGTTGGTGGATACGTCATGACACTTGTAAACGACTTGTGCCAATCAGCCGCCACCAATGGCAGCAAGACTGATGGCGAAGAGTACAAGAACCAATGGACCAAGTCCGCTCAGCTGATGAGAGGGCTACCTTATCCTGACTACCTTGTGTACCTACAACCACCGGGGCTTACTCAGGGCGAAATGACCGTTTTCGGTCTCCGCAATGGCAAGTCCAAGATGATGGTCATTGGTGGTACGCTGGACATGGCTGAGAATCTCGTTGACAAGATAATCAAAGTAATTTTGGCTTAATTATACTGCAATTTTGTAATTGATAGACTAATGATAAATGATGAAACTCAGTTTTTTGAGCTAGTTGACCTAACAAACTAACAAGGTATCAATAAATTATCAAAATTATCAAAAGTATTCAAAAAGAACTACCAAAATTTACTGGCAATGACTAGGAATATCAGAATGATGAGTACAGCAATGATGGCATAGGTGATGATCTTGTTGGTGAGCATCCGCCTAGTCATTGACCGTAGTGTCCGTACTCCCCGGTCAACATAGCCGTCAGCCTCCATGAGTGTGTTTCTCGAGTTGATAATCTGTTCGCGCTGGCCCCGCAAGTCGCCAAGGATGTTTCCCCCGATAGTCTCCGTTTCGTTAGCAACCCGTTGCGAGTCCCTTAGCCTCTGCGTGGACCTATCCAGCGAAGCCGTTCCCGATAGTAACTGTTGCCTTGTAGTATCGTTAAGTGCAATGTTCTCATCGCCGCCATTGTTGCCGCCTCTATTGCCAAACAGCGCCCTTCGATCAAGATTATCAACTTGCTGTTTCAGTTGCTGCTTGGCTCCCTCTATCTGTTTCCTGTACTCGCGAAGCTTCGCGTTCAGTGGGGGACGGTTCGAGCTCGCAATGTTCTGGACCTCGATACTCATCTGGTCCATTATCTCACCAGCTTCATCTATAGCTCGCTCAATGGCTTTGATTGAGGACTTCTTTTGATCTAAATCCAGGTTAAATTTTAAAGCCCCCAAATGGCTCCCCTCATTTGGTGGAGATGAGCATTTCGCCTCCAGGACTTTGAGTTCCCGGGTAGGCTACTCTTTGTTTCTTACTTACCTGCTGTCAAGTCACCTAGCTCTTCAAGCTTCTGTGAAACCTCGCTGTACGCGAGCTGGAAATCCGACTCATAGTTGCTGAAAAGCTCCGTCCCTGGGGTAGACTCCAGTGGGTTCGACATTGTGTTGTAGTGTGTGTTAGATTGACCCGGTCACACTGGGGAGGTTTATTGACTTAGCGGTTGACGGGGGGCAACCCTGCAATTGCATCATGGTAACCTCGATCGGGGCCAAAATTGAGTAGAAATGGGGATAGTCACGAGACTGATGAAGACCTTTAATCACGTGAACTGCGTTGAAAGAAGAAATTAACTGTTTTTTTTTTTCCACCTTTTATCACGTGAACAGCGCTGAAAGAACAGACCGCCAATTGTCTAAATGCTAGCAGAACTTATACTCCTGAAGCTCTTTATCTAAGTAGACGAATCTTGCTCGCAAGTGTTAAACAAGCCGCAATGTTCTGGACACCGTCTAGTTAAGTTGAGAGGCACCGAGAACTGCTGTAAGCTAATCATTGCTAGATAGCCGAGAGCTTCAAGTGATAACCGGTTGTCGGTCCGCGATCGGTATAGCCCGAGATTGAGACTTTTTTTATCAATGATTTGTTACAGTAAATTTGTAGACAAAATTGAGAGCCGGGAGCCCTTTGCATGAGTCAGGCTAGTGTGACTCGGTTTTTTCAGTTATCAATATTGACGAATCGTTGATAAGCTAATTGAAATTTCAACACCGAGAACAAGCCACAGGAGTTCAAGCTAGTAGCGCAGGAGCGGGAACCATTGCTGATATTTCTCACATACTTCGCGAGAAGTCTCCTTTTGTACATATTTATCTTTCGGAGTCATTGAGCATTGATCCGGACCCCGGTTTGGCGAAATAGAGATGTTTCAACATAGGAGCAGAGCTGTTTTGCGGTCAGTCCGCTTCTTATCCACGAGGTTCTCAGTACCGGGACTCTTACACCCAAATCTCACAGCAAACGCAAGCAGGAGGTCGATACAGGAGACCAAACGAAAATTTCACACTGCTCAACCGCTTTTGCATGGCCATGTTCACAAACCAAACCCTGGCGAGGAGCTGCATGTTACCTTCATAACTAAGGACGGCGAGCAGGTTGTCTGCGAGGTGGCAGAGGGTGACAATTTGCTTGACATTGCCCAAGCACATAACCTTGATATGGAGGGTGCATGTGGCGGCTCGTGCGCATGTTCCACTTGCCACATAATTGTTGATCCGGACTATTACGACAAAATGGAGGAACCTGATGATGATGAGAATGATATGCTTGATTTGGCTTTTGGCCTGACTGAAACGTCTAGGCTAGGTTGCCAGGTCAAAATGTCAAAGGAGTTGGACGGTATCAGAGTGGCTCTACCGGCAATGACAAGAAATCTTCAAGCTAAGGATTTCAATAAATAATTGTTACATATGACCATTCGCACAGCTACATTAGCATTGGTTCAGCTGGGATCACCGGAGGACTTTGAGGTCGGCAGACTGATTGGAGGACAGCTAACAGAGTATAGCCACTCACCCTTGTATATTTGTTGATAATGATAGAGCGGCGGGTACTAAAATCGCCTTGTCCTTTTATTCTTTCGTCTCCCTGACTTATTGCACCCATGAAAGGCAGAAACAACAAACTAATCTGCTGGAACCTTCCCCCCTGATCTGATAAGTTCCAGAAACCTTTCCTTCGATTGCTCAGTGTCTTTAATAGTTAGAATATTAATTTGTCTAAATAGACCAAACCAAAACTTACCTAGTTCCTCTTTCCTCTTCAACCCAGCTGGAACCTCAGCTGCTTCTGCTTGTGCATTAGATCTGGTTTGCGCTGCAAGCACAGCATTGAACATGCGGACGGCACCTCGCTGTGCAATTTTCCTTAATCTGCGCTCTCGCTCCAGTGCGGCTTTTGCACCGTCAGCATCCTTGGGCATCAGAACTCTGACTCTGTCTTTATCCTCCAACTGCTTCTTCTCTTTCAAGAGAGCCCGTTTGGCCTTTGATTCCAACTTGGCATTCTCAATGTCCCGAGCGGTCTTCTTTGACCTAATCAGGATTGGATTCTCTCGGTCGTTGACTTTGATTCGGGACTTCAAAATGTTGTTCATGGTATCGGCAAATGAGTTCTTGCCATTTGTCTCTTCGTCACTTGACTGCTCCTCTTCCTCGTCATTGTCTTCAAGATCAAACTCGTCCTCGTCAAGCTCAACATCGCTTTCACTTGACGAGGAGGCAGAAGCAGACTGATCTTCTGCTGAGCTACCCTCGCTGGCACTGATATCGCTGCCGCTAGCAGCAGAGCCCGAGTCTGACTCGGACTCTTCTTCCGTGTGCTGTTTCCGTGACCTCTTGACCATACTTTGTGTTTTTGTGACTTGTTACGTGGTTTGCTTGGAAGTAAAACGTAGGTTGTATGTCGACGCTGGAACTGTACACTGTCGGCCTATAACACTGCAGGCTATCTTACCAAAAAAAAAAATTTCAGTCGGCACGGGGGATCTCGTACAAAAAAATTATGTAATCACCTGAGCTCAGTTGTGTGTCACTTGACTTAGTTATAGATTTATGGCTCTAAATTCCACAACTGCTTAGCTTTCAGTCCCCCAGGTGAAACAATGTACAGCGACTGGAGAATGTCCGGCCAGTCGTTTGACAGAGAAATATGTTGTTACATGGATTTGACTACTATCTCTATCTTGTCGTTCCACTTGAGTCACGGTAGGGTAGAATGAGGATCTCAGATTCCAGTCGCGATTGCCAGCATTTTTTGGCCTGATCGCGTGAAATCGCCGCGACTTTAACAATCGCGCGGCGAGGCGGCTCCATGGAACAAAATCCTAAAATCGTTTACTGGAGTTCTGAGATCTGAGCATATTTGTTTACACATTTTGTAACAACTTCCAAGGAAAAAGGTGTCACAGCTCAACTCCAGATAGATCCGGGGAAGCAGTGATAAGGGAGAAAACTACTAGAAAGGTCAACATCATATACCGACAAGATAGGAATCGCTCCATTGGCATTTTAGTCGCACTTGGTTGTGGCTGGTGCACATTTTACTATACCCGCAAGATGGATACTCATATAGAGTTGCAGGAGATCTCGCCGCGAGGGACCCACACCAAAAACAACGCCAACAGCAACAACAACAGCAGCAGCACCAGCAGCAGCAGCATCAAGCAGGGCGGCAATGATGAGAGGATGACGCGTACGCGCAGCTCAGAGAATGAGCAGAGGCAACCTTTGGCTGAGAGAAGTAACTTGCATGATGAGAAGGCGGGGCCGGTTCCCTCATCATCTGACTTGCAGCGGTATCAGAATGGCCTGAGTGCGCTGGATGCTGCTGCTGGGCCTGCTTTGAATCGCGGTGCCACTCCTGCTACTAGCAGCAAGCTTCCTGTGCCTGCAGCCAAAGCAGTCACTCAGCCGGCACCTAAACCCGCTCGCGCAGCTGGTATATCGTTGCGCGCGTCTTCAACAAACCTCAAACGCGACAAGTTGAACACAGCTGAGCTTTTGCACTCGCACATTCCCAAACCGGCAAGTGGCAAAACGGGTGGGATCAGTAAACACGCCAACGGGCTATTCAGGGGTCGCACCGCGTTTGATATCAGCACAAACGACACAAGGCCACTCAATGCCGCGACAACGATAGGATCGGCAACTGGAGTGGCAAAAGGTGACTCAGAAGCCAATGCAGCCCAGGCTGAGGAACTCAAACGGCTAAAAAAAATGGAACAAGAGCATATGACGGTCCTGAATGAACGAAGTCGGCACGACTTGGAACTGCGCAAGGCCCGTGACGAGGTGGAACTTTTCCGAGCCAAGTTTTATGAAGAGCGAGAGAATCGCGTCAAATCTAGCGAGTCAAAGGATTCAGAGATCAATAGTCTGCGGCAGCAGCTCAATAACGCGACGGCGGAAGCTCTTCAGAAAGCCAGCGAGCTGCACGAAAGTTATAGACAGGAGATCACCAACAAGGAGTTGGAGATCAAACAGCATGTGCGTGACCAGCTCGAACATGCACATCAGAATGAACTTGCGGCATTGAAGCTGAGCTTTGAGCAGGAGAAGTTCCAGGTCCAGCGTGACTACGAACTGCAACTTCAGGCCAGTGCTCAGGCTTTTGCTGATCAGGAGAAGCACAGCCAAGAAAAATCAAATCAACTTGATGCGCAAGTCAAAGCATATCAAAAGCAGCTCGAAAATTTATCGGCTGAGCTGGAGCACAAAAAGGTAGAAAGCGAAAAGGACCGTCAGACATATGAGGGCCAGATTGCTGAGATGAGTGCAAGGATGAACCTGCTCACTGAGAACACGGCGTCCTCACAATCGGTAGCAAATCGACTTAGTGCTCAGATCCATGATTTAGAAAGTCTCGTAAACGAGCTACGCATAGAGAACTCAGCAGTGCAGCACAGGGCACAGGAAGCTCTCATGCAAAAGGACGCGTATAAGCAGAAGCTGGTGGCAGAGGAAACGATGCGACGCAAATTGCACAATCAGATCCAAGAGCTCAAAGGTAACATCAGAGTAATGTGCCGCGTCCGACCAAGGCTATCCAATGAGGAAGACCAACAAATAGATTCATTGAGTTTTCCCGATGCGGATCAAGAGGGTCAACAGCTGGTTATTACTTCTAACTCCACATCAGCGTCTGGGGCTCCAGTTCAAAAAGTCCAATCGTTTAGCTTCGACAAGGTGTTCGGCCCTACATGCAACAACGAGGGGATCTTTGAGGAAATTTCTCAGCTGGTACAGTCTGCCCTCGATGGCTACAATGTGTGTATATTCGCCTACGGCCAGACGGGCTCAGGTAAGACTTTCACCATGTCTGCCCCCAATGATGGTATGATCCCTCGTGCCGTGTCTCAAATTTTCACTGCTGCTAAGCAGCTAGAGGAGGAGAAGGGTTGGAAGTACGAAATAACTGGCCAGTTTGTGGAGATCTACAACGAGGACCTTAACGATCTACTGTCCTCTTCCTCTGACAACCATGGTTCATCTCCAGGGTCCTCATCAAAACAAGGTCTGGAGATCAAGCATGACCCCAAACTCCGCAAAACTAATATAGTGGGCTTGACGACCGTTGAGCTGGATTCCCCACAGAGAGTCGAGTCAGTGTTACGGCTTGCACAACGTAACAGGTCAGTTGCAGCAACGCTCATGAATGAAAGGTCTTCACGATCACATTCGGTATTTATCTTACAGATCAAAGGCTCTAACGAAAAAACCAATGAGTCATGCTGGGGCACGCTGAACTTGATTGACCTTGCCGGGTCCGAGAGGTTATCACAATCACAGGCTGTTGGAGATAGGCTCAAGGAGACCCAGGCTATCAACAAATCGTTGAGTTCGCTGGGCGATGTGATTCATGCTTTGAACAAAGGCGATGCTCAGCAACAACAAGCGCTACCACCGCAACAGTCATCACAGTATGTGCCGTACCGCAACTCCAAGTTGACCTACCTCCTGCAGTACTCACTATCAGGCGACTCAAAAACTCTAATGTTTGTCAACGTATCACCACTCGAGCGGCATTTGAATGAGTCAGTGAGCTCATTGCGGTTTGCTACTAAGGTTAACAGCACCAGGATGAAGAAATAGAGTCGAATTGCGCTCATTCGCTTTATAGTTTTTGATAAAATACAGCTTTATATTTACACAGATGCAAGTTTAGGTGCCTTTTGGTCTTCGGGGAACTCGTTGAGCTCGAGCTTAGGGTCGAACTTCTTGGTCACTCCAGTCAAAAGATGCTCAATGTCGGTTCCTTCGGGGATATCATCTAGCAGGACATGCTTAAGTCTGCCTGATGATTCAAGTTCCTTCCAGTACTGCGGATAGGCCTCCAGGGCCCATCTCTTAACGTCCTCCTTTCGGTTGCTGAGAAGAGTCCAATTATAGAGTCCCTCAAGGATCTTTGTGGACATTGGTACTCCAAGCTTAGCAGGCATGTCCCTGGTGATTTCCAATGCTCTCACATAATATCCAAAAGCACAATTAGACTTGATGTACTCAATCAAGTTGCTCTCATTAAGCTTGACACCAAAGTCCTTGGGAGCAGATAACCAGAAATGCTCGAGAACTTCAATGTCGAACTGTCTCAAGCCGTACATCATGATATCCACAGTCTCGTTATTAATCCCGCTTGGCAAGGCTTTGACTTCTTCCCACACGGCAATAATATTCCTGCCGTCGGTAATGTCGCCTAATTGACAATATGCGCTCAATTTGGCATTTAGTAGGTTCACGTCGCGCTCAATACCAATCTCGACATTGGAATGCACGTGGAGCTCATAAACACCACGCCAGTACCGCCATTTACCGAACTGCTTGAAAAGCATCTGATAAACTTGGTTGTGCGGTGGCGGTAGCCCCTCTGCTCTGATCCTCATTCGCCAGAACTTCCAGATCTCCAAAGCTGCATCGGGCCTGCCGAGTTGACAGAATTTCTCCATGAAGGGCAAATAAGTTTCGGCCGGTAACGAGATGTTGTTGTTCAAAACCTTGAACACGAGCCAAGCGTTCTTGTAACTATCCTGCTGAGCCATCACGTAGTCATACATGAGCTGCACAACTTTTTTGCACTGTCTCCAGTTGGTTGTGGGTGGGCCGTCAATGTCATAATTGGGGCCTCTTCCAAATTGCTCAAGTACAAACTTCTCGACATCGCTGACCGCATTCTCAGATAGAAGCAATGCTAGAAGCTCATATTGAGCATCCAGGCCCACAGTTTTTGTGTAATTCCTGATACGGAAATATGCATCAAACACCTGGGCAGTGTTGACTGGCGGGGTTTGTGATAGTCCCACCAGTAGCTTGTCGAGCGAGGGCAAGAACTGGCCGTCGTTGATCCCCCACTCACAGCCGCTGAGTGACATACTCTCGTGGAACAGCTCCAATGCTCGGCTGGTCTCGTTATGTTTCAGGTAGTACTCAATCAAAAGAGAGTACGTCTCCACGTCGCGGGGTATTTTTAGCTCTTGCTCAAAAAACTTGACAAGATCTTCAACATATGCATTGTTTCTTCGGGCTGAGGTGACAGCAACCGAGAGGAGTCCATTTAGCGTGACATTATCCGGACTGTACTCAGCTTCAGCTTGCATTTTCCGCAGAACCTGCTGGAAAGACGTGGGGTCATTTGATTGGTATACCGCCCACTGGGCCATCACATCCCATGTCTCCTTAACCATTGAAGTCTCTGAAAATTCATCAAGGATCTTCTTGACTATCCCCTCGCCAATGGATTTCCCCTCAGAAAATTTTATACATGCTAATAATAAAAGTTCATAATACTGTAGTCGTGATTCAGCATCTGGTATTAAGTTTTCAACATCCTCTAATCGAGGTATCGCTAGCGTCCGTAGCACCCGTTCGCCACATGATGCCGAGTTGATGGTCAGACAAGTATCCAGGGCGATAATCACGGTCTCAATCGTCACATTCCCATTGTTGGGGTCATCGAGCACAATCTTGGCCAGTAGAGCCTCAGTATTTTTCATGTTCTCCTTGTGCTGTTTATTCTCCTCAATTGTGGAGCTAGCAACGGTGATATCTGAGCTTGCCGAGATAAACTCCTGCAGGATATTCGTCGACAGATCAGCATAAGATGCAGCTATTGGTGAGATTGACGTAAAAAGCGTCAGCAGACTTTCCACCTCCGGGTTGATGTCTCGAATTGCGTTAATAAATCCCGAGATCAGTTCCTCATTCCAGTCAAGGTTGGACGAGAATAGCGACACCACTAGATTCCTTGAATCGCCTCCTTTCGACTTGTGCCTCAGGTACTTGAAGTATAGCAGGGCATCATGGAGAAACTCAATGTCGCTTATGCCCTCGTCGCCCTTTATATCGCCCTCTGTGACAGTGCCGTTTATTTTGAGATTCATTTCTCTTGAGTAAATCATTGAGAAGATTGTCGTCACTAGTTCATACTCCTTGACTTGTCCCGGATTGGGCCCACTAACTGCCAAAAAGACATTGTGTAGCTCACGGAGCCCCAACGCCTGTGACCTATCCAAGAACCGCACTACTCTATCTACCAGCACGAATAAAGCAGGTTCCAGTAACTTTTTCGGCGACTCCTCAATTAACTGGAACAGAAGCGACTTTATCCTGTTAATATCCTTTTTCGAGTTTACTGCTTCTCTCAGCCGCCGAGAAGTGCTTGTTTCGTAATTGCTCCCGGCTTTTTTGTCCTTATCAAGCCAGGTTCCCTTCTTGGCCTGCTTGAATATCGTTTTCAGTAGCCCGTTCCCGCGTGCATTATGGTCTATCACCGGCGGCGCTGGCGGAAAATGACCGCCGCCTGCTGTGATCTCATTATTAGATGCAATATCCAGCGGCGACAGAGATGTGGGATCAGGCTTCCGGTTCGTGTTGCTATTTTTCTGGTTGTGATCTGATGATGGCTGTTGCGTCGAATACCTTTTGTACTGGTGTTCAACCTGCCGGCATTGTGGCCGCGTAGACTCCCTGGGATGTAGAATACTTGATTTGGACGAAGCCCTTGGTATCACCAGTGATCCCCTTCGTATTCCCTTCATGGCTGTTCTCTAGTGAGAGCAGAGCCCTTTCTAGTCCTTGGTAGTCCGCTCCGGATATGCTATACTAGAATTTTAGGAAGTGATCTTGATCTCACCTCAGTTGAGCTTACCAGTAAAAAACCAAGATCTGAGGCTTGATCGCCATTTTTCACTCCGCATGCATTAAATTTATATATCGGTACCGTTATTCTTAGAGATGTCTTAACACCTGGACGCCGTCACGCCAACAAGACAAGACAGCTCTAGAAGACGGAGAAGTCATGAATCATTCAGTCAAAATAAATTAAAACGTTACTTATACTAAGAGAACTAAGCTTTTGAAACATACAATGTCACCTCGATGACAGAATCTCCGACAATAAGCTCTTCAGCTCAGGATTTGTCGCTTTCATGTAGTAATTGTCAGGCTGGTCCTGATAGGCATTTGCGCTATGACCAGACTTGTAATTGAAGCTATTCATACCCATGCCTCCCATTCCAAGGTTCATACTATTTTTGTGGTTGCTGTGGCTATTGTTGAAGGCGCTCGTACCATTTGCACTAGTGTTATTGATACTAGCATTGGCATTGGTGCTGATACCGCTATTGTCGTTCTTGATATAAGTATTATTGCTGTTGCTGTCATCCTCATCATCCTCGTACTCTTCCATGACTGTATCCTCATCAGTTAGCATCACATTGCTCAGTCTATAGAGGGGCCCACCCATCTCCGTGAATGTGTGCGGGCTTGTTTCAAGGACCGCGTAGAGATCCTTAGCCGTTATTACATCCTCAGTAGCGCCGTTTGGCGTTTTGCGGGCCTTGATTTTAGCGAAAACTCGCTCCATTATATCCCGAAGGTAATATTCAACACCAGCGAGCATCACGTCGGCACTCGAGCTTTCTACTCCCTGTAAAAGACCGTGTTCTAAGGAGATACCCAGCATTCTGGTAGCCAGGTTCGCCGTATCAGGAAGTTCGTACGTTTCTGACGAGAGCGGCGCCTCATATGCATGTATAATATCTTGTGCCCACATTGTGGGATTCGCCGTTCCGGCCGCATTGGCATTAGTAGCAGCAGTAGCAGCAGCAGCAGCAGCACCCTGAGGAGTTGTCTGGCCGGAGTCTAGGTCAGGCGAGTTGATACCCGAGTTTGCATTTGCTCCTCCCGCTTGCGCAGATGCCTGTGCTGCCTGTGCTGCCTGTGCTGCCTGTGCTTGTGATTGCGCGGAGCCCTGCCGCGATGCTTGAGCGGTCTGCTTCTTTTGTAGCTTCTGCTTTTCTTTCTCGCTGATGAATGGAATCTTCGGCAGCATTGCCTGCCTAGTTGCTGTTATAGTAGAGGGCATCGGCTGCCGTTTGCCTGATTCTCTGGCAATAGCCTTGATTCTTCTTCTTTCGCGAACTGACAAGCTCATAATATCCTCTTTCAGTTTAGCCAGCTGACTATCACCCTTGGCAGACTTGGTGTTCCCAGCACCTTGCTTCTTGTTCCAACCGGCAAAGGCACCATGGTCATTGACGGGTGGACCTCGTAGAGCATTGGCCAGGTTTGCCAGCAGGAAATGGTTGTGCATCCAAATGGTCTTTTTGTCCAGAATTGTATCTAGTTCTTGTTGTAGTTCTATCCTTGTTAAGCGGCCAGTGAGGAAATGAGTAATGATATCACGGTATCTATCCCAGTTTGGGCCCAGCAGTTTTTGAAACTCTGTCATTATACCATCCACTTCAACTCTGACTGTCCCTGTCCCTGTTCCAGTTCCAGTTGCACTTCCCGCCGTTCCTGCGGCAGATCCAGCTGCGGCAGCGGCAGCGGCTGCAGTGCTATTAGGTGTTGCCGTTGAAAATGTAGATGCACCACTCTTGCCTAACGCGGTTCCCTTCAATCCGTTAGTAGAGGGAGAGGCTGCTCCATTTGTCTGAACAGCAGCGCTACCATTTAGCAGCTTGCTTGCATCCGCAGAAAACCCATTTCCCGTCAAACGTTTTGGGTCCATACTTGATAATGACCCTGTGGTGGTAGTACCTACTTTAGAGGAGCTAGTCTTGCCCGCGTTCTCATTGCTCTTGGCGACAGCTCCGTTGACTAGCGTGCTTGAGCTGGATGTTGAAGCGGACTCTGACGAGCCGTTTGCACTTGCTCCGGGCATGATGCCTGCTTTTGGTATCTGGAGCAAATGGGGGTGTATTTAAAACTTCTCCACCGACCTCTTGAGCTACACAGTCAAAGATGATCTGACTCCACTGACACCGAAACCCTTCGCCGAATGACTATGATTACTGGATTGAATTATCCAACTCGGTGATTGCCTGACTTGTCACAAATAAATCCTGTTGGTGACCAAAAATCGCGCGTGCGCGCACCCGTAGTGTATTACTGTGATACTGTAGTGAACAAACGGCTGTAACGCTCAGGGTCCTCTTCGACAAGATGCAATCCACCACTTTAAATTTTTTTTTTTATCCAATAGAGGCCAATCAATAGGGGATCTATCAAAGCCTCCACGTCTCAATGGTAGTCCTAGGGTGGACTATCGTGTCCGGCAAGGTGATGGATCCTGTTTGGGCTTTTCCCTCTCGGTTACTTCCGTCGAAATATATATATCGCCGTTTTTCAGAAGTGCTTTTAACAATCGGCGTGTTAGATTAAAGTGTGATAAATCGACGATAAAGAGTCTCAGTAACACAGCAAGGCTTGATAAAAGTCAGGCTAGGCTGCGATTCAGCATAGTTACGTAAAGTCTCCTTTTGGTGCAGATTAGATCTCAAAGGGCACCGGCCGGCGCACGTGCGCACGTGCGCACGCGAATCTTGCAGCTTAAGATCTTCTCGAGGAGATGTGAGACTCTTTGAGAGTAAGATTTGTAGCAGGACCGAGTTCACTTGAAGACGTGTAGAGAGATGCTAAATAGTCGTTTCAAAGTAATGTACATTATAGAGTCGTCATTATTTACAAGCAGCTTTCGAGCTGCTAAACACCCGGCTCTTTGTCGACAGCCAGACTGCCTTTACCCAGTACAGTCACGCCGTGACTCTCAAAGTCTTTCCAGAACGCAGGATCACCAAACTCCGGTTTTGGATCCTGGCCGAGCCCGAGTACGCCACCAGCTTGAATAACACCGTTTCTCGTGAAAGAAGCCACCTCGCTGCGCAAGCTCTGAGCCTCTTGCCCAGTTTTTAACCGTTCTGTATACCGGGCCCCAGAAAAATCTGATGGAGTGGTCTGCGTTGGGTCCTTGTTTATCAAATCCAACCACCGCTGCCGAAACTCCTCGATTTTACCGCCATCCAATGGTGCACCCACATTCAAAGTGACGGGGCTGTCCCTTTTGAAAGCTCTCTTGACTCTTGCCCAGGAGTTGCCCTGGTCGCCAGCATCCTCGGGGAAAACGGCATCCAGACCTGCCGTGAACAGAGGGACCACCATTGGTGGTTGTGATGCTTCAAGGATCATTCTGCTCACGCCCCAATGGAAGTAACGCAGTGTATGCTGGTACGGCGGGCCGACTTGATGAACAAACGATTCAGGAAAGATATGCACCCAGTTTGTCTTTTGCTCATGCTCTTGTAGTCTGTACTTTTTGCCCACCGAATAAGCGGTTTCCGGGGAGAGCAGCTCAATTGCTGCATCAATGCAACCCTGGTATGGGCCCGCGCCATTACGTCTTGTGGAAAGTACTTTACCAAGACTGAAGTAGAGCGACCTCAGCCGCGACTTGAAACATATATTATCCGCACCCAAGGTCCAGCGTAGCTGGTCAGTAAAATGATGATACTCTGGTGGCAGAAAACCCCACGTTAGTGGCTCATCCAGCACTGATGTGTGGTTCATTACCGTTATTAGGCCGCGGCCCTCTAGTATGCATTGTTTGTGTGCTTCCAAGAAATAGTCCAGATTTTTCACCTCGGGCTTGTAGACTTTTCGGATCATTGCCGTTGAGGCGCTGATTGTTGCTTTTAGCGTTTGCCGCCTCATAAAACTCCAGAACATACTTTCCATTCTATAGGGCTCCAGGAACTCCTTCCCGTGATTTAGGACCGACTTGAACGACATTTTTTCTTTTTTTTGATTTTTTGTTCTTGCCCGGGACTGGTCTTCTCCGGCCCTCTTGTGAGGTTGAATTTACCTAGTATATCTGATATTTGAAAGCTCTCACTTGAATGTTTTTTTTTTTTTCATTTGCTTGACCTCAAGTTTCGAGTACTTTACGTCGAGATGAGGCCGAGCTTTTTCCGGATCTGTAATGCAGTTACAGGAACTTATGATCCCACTCCCAGGGCTTTTAGTCTAGCCAATTGCTAAACTCCACTCAGCAGCTGCTTTCGCTCAACTTTTAACCCAAAGAATCTTGTAAACAGAACGTTGGCTAAGGGCAACAGAAATCTTTCAATGATCTGCTTTAAGATGTCATATGCTAGGTTTTAACCTGCGATCTGCAGGTGAATTAATTGTAGATCGCCGACTTGCCAACGTTATTTCCACCCAACCTTGAACTCAGACTTGATCCTTGAAGACAAGCAACCCAGAGAAGCAATTGACCCGAGATGGAGAAATTTTCCAATTGGAGAGATGGGGCTACAGGCATTGCACCTTTTCTACCACAGACGCCACCTCTTACATTCGAGTCCCCCGTTCTCAAGGTTGGCACTATAATCACGTCGACGGTACTGGCCCTACTCACCGTCCCCATTCTACTGCTATTTTCCTTACTAGACGTTTTGATACTGGGGAGAATACCAGTGGTACAGAAATGGTCAGCTCGGGCTCTGCTTCTGTCATTAAGAGTCTTGAGAATTGATGCTGTGTTTGGCGACAAGAATAACAAAAGGTTAAGGTCCAGGGTGACGAAACCCATACCGGGCGATTTAGTGCTAAGCAACTACATATCACCGCTAGATGGGTTGGTATACCGTACCCTGTTTGATACAGCACCCGTGTTTGTGATACCCCACCCTTTGTCAACAACTTATAGCCCATTGGGGTGGCTGAGTGTCTTTACTCAAGCTTTGTCCGAGCCCTCAATTGATGCACCAACTAGCAATAGGCAGTCGCTGGAAAGATTGTTGGAGGAGTCAAAGAAGAAGAACCAGGTGGTAATTGTGTTTGTGGAGGGTACAACGTCTAACGGTAAGGGCCTCCTCCCATCTGCCAGAACCTTACCATTGAAATCTGTGGCGGGTACTGTTTGTTTCCCCGCTGCAAGCAAGATCTCGCCAGGGTTTATCACCACACCGGTGCCAATGAGCTCTCTGTTCTACCTTGGCAAGATTCTGTTTAATTTGACTAGCTACTCTGCGAGGGTTAAAGTTATGGACCCCTTATCAGCTTCGATTGACAGCGACGATAGGGTTTTGGACTCAGAAATTGCAGAGGCTATCTGCAAAGCCGGGCGGCTGAGAAAAGTCGGCGACTCGCTGGGGATCAATGGGAAGCTTAAGTTCCTGGAAGCCTGGAGGCGAAGGTACAAGTGAGAAAAATCGAACCTAACGTGTATAAATAAAAAATCTGCATAATGCTGCAGGAGATGCAGGAGACCCGGCTTTTCAAACACCCGACTGAGCTGTATTGGCTCGTCTAGCCGCAAGTCGCTTCCTGGCAGCCTCTCTGCGTTCAGGATCATCAATTCCCACCTTTGAGGCAGTGCTATCGGAGCTTGGAAGGCTGTCCGAGAGAGGGCCATGATTTTGATAAGGTCCGGGCTTGATATCGGTGTTGCCTGACGTTAATGTAAACCTGCTACTCTCTTGGTTTGTGGTGTCTCTGAGGGCTCTCGGTCGAAATGCCGTTTGCTGCAGGGCAGGCGCCGTAGATGCTTGAAATGTAAATCGGGGCTGGGGCTCATAAGTGGTCGATTTGTGCATGGGTAGAGATGAAGTGGCAGGATACAAATTCTCTTGACCTGACGAAGATGGTCGGTACTCACGACCTTGGTCATTGTCTGACCGCTTGTTCAATCTGAAACTTGGCAGGCCCTCTTGGTTGTCCGAGCTTGTGGGAAGAAGGTCGTGACGAAATGACGTTGGCTGCGACCCCGGCCTGTTTCGCACTGAATTAGCAGTCGGGCCGGTCCTTTGTGCTTTTAGACTAGCGAGCTCACTGTCCTTTGACTCTATAGATGTCTGTAGAATCTTGATCCTGTTGCGAAGCTCAGAAATGTCATAATCGTGTCTTCGGTCCATGTCAGCCTGTTCCATCATTTGTCGATCGTATTTTCGCTTAAGGTTACTCACTTCATTGGCCAGGTCAAGCTTTTGTGTTTGGAGAGTCTGGATAGTGGCGTCTTTGGACTTGGACTGTTCTCGAAGCCTATTTATCTCTGCCGACTTTTCTTTCAACTCCTTGTTTAGTAAGGACAAGTGGTTGGAGTTTGAGGTTCCTTCACTGTCCTTATTCTCTAATAGAGCAATCCGGGAATGAAGTCGGTCATTTGCATCCATAGAGTCCTGATAGAGAGTCGTCATCTTTGCAAGATCGTCGCTAAGCTTTTTGAATTCAGCATCCGAGTGTCCCGCCTGGATTTGTGAACTGATTGTGGCTTTTTTAGCCAACTTTTGGTGTAGCTCGGCATTCTCCTTCGACGCAGCGTCCAGTTTCTTTGACAGTTCCCTTGCCTGCTCCTCCTTGACTTCCAAACTCCACCTATGGCGAGGTATTTTCTCAGAGTCCGGCTTGGTGCCAGTTTTCCCAATTCGCTCTCCAAGAGAATTGGATGATGTCTCGAATGACCCAGTGTTCTGCGGGGTATTGCTACTTTGAGGAACGAGCCCAAAACTGTTCCTATATGACATGTGTTGAACAGGTGTGGAGTGCTTGAGCTCATTGTCAGCAGAATACCCACTACCGCTCAGGTTCCTATCAAGAAAGTTTACACTCTTCACAGGTGATTTGCTGTAGGGCTCCTTTAACGCCGATTTCAAGAAGGGATGGCCACTGCCACTACTGCTTTGTTGCCCCAGCCTTGGCGGCTCTCCAAACTCAGAATGATTCCTTTTGTGGGTTCCTTTACTGGGGCTAGTTTTTTCTGGTGACAACCCCCTGAAAACTTTGGAGTATTTGGCAAAGCGCTTCTCGCCCATGGTATCATCATCGTTATCGTCCTCGTCCTCATAATAACCCCTTACGTTTGGGGTCTTTCCAAAGAACGCGGGCAGTGCTGACATGAGCCATTGGCCTGGCCCAGGTGTTTGCGGTACATGGTCTGCAGAAACGTTAGCGAGGTTGTTGATTTCATCATTCTGAGGGGGGGCAGGGGGAGTCTCATCCAGAAGAGTTAGAACTTACTCCAGGTGCTAGCATTTCCGGCCTCAGGGGAGGTGCCGCCCTTTTCAGCATTCCAGCCAAAGACCATGCTTCAGAAATGGGACTTAGGAAAATGCAAACGTTTGGTTATTTCGAGCAGTTGTTTTTGGAAATGACTTGAAGTTGATTGTTTACTTTTCTGCCTTCAATCTACGTGGTACGCTAGAAATCAAAGTGCATGCATGCTACGTGCTTGATCCAGCTTTCTTCTAACACTGTCATGCGAGATCTTGATCGGCTCGATTATGGAACGGCTGAGATTACCGAGACCGGCTTTCGAAATACCGATCGGCAGCTGCGCAATGATCTGCTGCCACGCGCGTCTCTCTTGAGCAGTGCATGGAGGGTCGGCCCTGAGAAAGGGGGAGCTTCTTGGCTGAAAAACTTGACCACAAAATGAGCTGCCGTGGGGACGCCGGACTCTATGGAGCTTGCCAGTACGTTTTCCTCCTATGACGATGTTATCGTCAACTATAGGTAAAGTCTGAACTCCGGTGAGGTTATCTCTCCGCTTGAGGCCCAAATCGTTCCAGCTCACGAGCGTTGAGCACAGCTAGGGGCCAGCTCCAGTCCGAAGAGGATGGTCAAACCGCGATCCGCAGGGCTGGTTTTGATGAGACCTCTCGATACAAAACTGCAATGCCCTTAATAGATCAATTGCTTGAGGGTCGCGTGGTCGCGTTCCCTTCACAAACAAGTCGACTATAGCACCGATGAGCCTGGGCAAGCCTAGCCCATTTCTTTGCTAAAAAAAAAAAGGTAATGAGCCTACTGGCCAAGTGTGTTGCTTGTCGAAGTCTGCTCCCAATACTCTAAAAATGGATCGTCATTGACGCGAGGCTGGAGACGCGCGCTGCACCGATCGACACGGCGGTGGAAACTAGCTCAAAGCTAGACCAGGGGCTTCAACATCCCTCGCCAGAAATAGAGTCAGGGGGAAGGGTCGCCCGATAAGTCGGTCTCCTTTCGACCTTTCATTATGTTCTCAATGCTTTAGAACTCCAACCCATTGTTGTTTTAGTCTTCTAGATTGTGGCAGTACTTGAAGTTAGAGGCGAGACTCCACACTTGTCCCCACCGTGTTTTGTAACAAACAGATTTATAATAACGTTTTTGTTTGGCTGCCACGCGGTCACTGTGGAGAAAACTTGAAACTGAGGTACCAACAATGGAGATCGCTTTTCGACTCAGCTGTGTAGCTAATAGCTCATCGAAGGGCATCTTCAAAGGTTAAGCTTTGGGCGAGGCATTGCCCAATAGGAGAAAGAGAGTTTGACATTGTTCAAGTGGAGAAAAAAAAGTTTAAACGAGTTTAGCTAGACTATATTTTGTGCAAGTATTTTGAGTAAAGTCTAGATTTGTCAAGCTGCATTCCTAACAGTAACTTGCGATGGTCCCCCCCCCCATTCTTTGCCCCTCAAAGTTCATTCGAAAAGTTTCACAGTGTCCACTTTATAAGCTTTTCGGTCTAATCGAGCGATAACAAAGAATCGTGGCTGTGCTTCGGATTCGAATAGGGACTGAACTAACAAAGATGCACAACCAAAACTGATGAAAAAAAACCTTATTGTCGACAATGACAGAGCAGACCCAAAGCCTGCTCTTTGTGGCCCACCAGTGGGATGCAAGATGCTTTGAGCCAATAGTTTGAACTAGTTGAGTGACGATGAAAAGAGGGTTCACGTCTACTCGCAGTCACTCAAGATGCGCAGACGGGCTTGGATCCCGGTCAGAATGCTCTGCCGGTTTCAGATCGGAGCATGAGCCGCGCAGTAGGGCCCCATTCCCCCTTGACCGCTCCTACCAACTAGAAGTAATGCACCCAAACGCCTCATGCAGGAGCAACCTTGAGGAATCTACTGCTTCAGTTGCCGCTCAAGAGAGGGCGGCTCAGCAGTGGTTCGAATTTACTACGAAACCGCGCTGCCTCATCGGCGCCCTACGAACGTGTTATCAGTGCTAAGCTTTGGGTCTACTACTAACTACTATCTCGAAGCTAATTTGTACCCGCCCCGAGGCCCCGATCGCGTTTCATTTAACTAGTTAACTGCAGTTAGCACAGTTATGCTCAGATATTAAAGATAAATTTAACTCGTTAGGGAAGAACTACGCACCAATTAAGGTCGGCGGCCCCAGCCAATCGAGTAGAGGGCGCGACGCGTGTTCTGGCAACTTGCCTGGCTAATTAAGCGATCTCGATCGCGTTTTTCATTTCTCCCCTTTTTTTGCTCTTAGTCGACGCTGCCCAACAATGTCATGACATAACTATGAAATTTTTTCTCAGCGCATGCGACTTAACTCAGCTCTGCTCCCGCTTTTGCCAAATATGGACCTCCTGCGTCAACGCACCATGGCCGAGTGGCTCTTCGTAACGTTGTTATGCCTATTCAAGACATGCTTCATGAACCTTTCAGCTAAGCGCTTAGATGTGCTTTTCCCGTTCGTTCTTTCTTTCTCTCTCTCTTCGGCCTGCATGCACGAAACGTCGCCGCCCCTCTTTAGTGTGCGCCCTCCTTTCTTCGGAGGTTCCTTGTTTCGCCCGCCTTCTCTCACTCTGCGACCGGGCGGCCCAATGCAGCTCCACCCAAGCTTGAAAGAGAAATTTGGTAGCTGACAGCAGGCCTCTCTCCTCCAACGCGTTATATTATACGCGTAATCTGGCCCTGTGCATAACTTCACTTACCATACCGGACTATGCGTAGGCTTAACCCGACCATTGGAATGCTACTCTCGCCGCCCACCACCCCACGACGCGCGTGATTGTCGCTGTCTTTCTCCGCCAGATCGCCGGCCCAAAGCTTTTCCTCCCCGGCATATCTCCTCTCCCTCCCCCCCCTGGCTCACTGGGTCCCACGCGTGCGGTATGGATCGTATGGATCCTTATAACACTTTCTGGTGTAGATGCAGCTGCTCGCGCCGGGTATGACTTCACAGGCTCCACACACGCGTTTCGCGTTGTACGCGCGCGCGAGGCATGCTTGTACGGCACAATGCCAAAACTCACAGATATGCCGGTGGGCCCACTCACTTCCTTTGTATGTGCCTCTCTCTCTGCCTGTCCCAACCCCTGTCTCGCTAATGAAAAATTCCCTTGTTACTTCGGCCACTACAGTACTCAACGGCAACAACGGCAACAACGGCAACAGTAACAATAAAACCCCACTCGCGCCCACATTCACACACATTTTCTCCAAGCGCTGAGACACACGCACAATATCTTGACGCGCGTCGTTGTGCATTTGAGCCCTTGGTATACACCAATTAACCGACCCTGGCTCTCTAACGCGCTTAGCCGTGTGTACTTCGCTACCTGCATAATTTCTTTAATCCCTGCACGTCTTTCTCTTTAGAAGACCCTATGCTCATTCTTTCTCCTTAGTTTCATTCTTCACTAACCTGGTCCGGCTTATTGGCTTCACTCTGTCTCCTAGCCGTGTACCACCGCAGTCTTCTCTCGCGCGTGCCACTGCCGCCGCGTATCAACTCTCTGCCTGTCTCATTCACACAGTGCCCTCACTCTCTCTCTTTACATCTT
Organism: Groenewaldozyma sp. yHMH443; assembly: GCA_030580275.1. NCBI lineage: Eukaryota > Fungi > Ascomycota > Dipodascomycetes > Dipodascales > Trichomonascaceae > Groenewaldozyma > Groenewaldozyma sp. yHMH443. Next base: position 208,050 of record JAKTSO010000006.1, read on the forward strand.
CACGCCAATTTAAGCACCAGTTTAACCCATTTAGGCAACACCCACTTGTCTCCTTCGCTTATCCCCTTATACACCCGGGGATATGTACAACAAGAGCCTTAGCATTCACCAAACTGCTTTATAACATTACCAAGTCCCAACCTTTTTCCCTTCTTTCTCTCTCCTTCCTCAAGTCTTTTTCATTCGTTGCGTGTTTCTCGGTCATTGAACTACACAGTTGCAAGTTCATTAACTCGCGAGGACATTCTTTCAAGGACTTCAGTCATTCATTTCACTTCAGTCATTCTTTAACTTTCTTGGGCTTTTTAAAGTACCACCAACACATTCGTTCACCATTCATTCATTTTGACCAGTGGGCAGCAGGACAGCAGAGCTGGCACTTTGAAGGACATTTTTTCATTTGCATATACCAATACCAAACACAGCATCATGGCGACCCATCTTCAGGACGTTACTAACACCAGGGGAGGACCTATAGTCGAAGGCCAAGGAGCAGTGGCCCCGGCCATGGACTGTCAGCAGCAGCAGCAGCAGCAGCAGCAGCAGCAGCAGTCAGCATTGCAGCCACCCGTCCAGCCGGTGATGCAGGCACCACCAAGATCGCGACGTCACAGACGCGCATACAGCCAAAGGCTCGAGGCCATTGAAGCTCAAATCAGTCGCGCGGTCGAGCAGGAGTTCAGGGACGACGTTGTGACCCACATGAAGCTTATGGAGAACATCACCATGGCTGACCCTAGCATGATCGACGTTCAGCCCGAGCTGGAGTGGCACATGCGACCATACCTTTTGGATTTCGTGATAGACTCTCACTTGTCACTGAGGCTACAGCCTGAGACTTTGTTTTTGGCCGTTAACCTTTTGGACCGGTACTGTGCCAAGCGAGTTGTGTTCAAGAAGCATTACCAACTGGTTGGGTGCACTGCTTTATGGATCGCGTCCAAGTACGAAGACAAGAAATCGCGCGTCCCCACCATCGGAGAGCTGAGAGACATGTGCTGCGGGGCTTACGACGAAGACATGTTTGTTCAAATGGAGGGCCACGTCCTCAATACCCTTGACTGGACCATTGGCCACCCAACTATAGAGTGCTTCTTAGCCATGTCTCTGGGCCCAGACTGCTCTCATACTGTCAAATGCCTCGCCAGGTTCCTCTGCGAGAACTCCATGTTCTATCGTTCTTTCATTGCATTCCCACCCTCGGTGGTAGCTGCCTCAGCACATATTTTAGCATTGCATATTCTGGGTTACTACCCTAACATCCCCACTAGCATTTCCCCCCAGGAGTTTCAGTGTGTTTCACTGATGACTCAACACCTGAAGCTCTGCTCAAAGAGCTTGCAGCGCAAGTATTCAAGCAGCTCGAACTCTCAGGTGGCCCAGCTGGTCGCCGAGTACATCTTACGACAGCAGCAACGAGAACGCGAAAGGGAACGCGAGAGACAATTGAAGCTGGAACGACAGCAGCGAGAAAATTCATCGGAGCTTCAGCGCAAGGAGCAGATGCAACAACAACTGACCACACCCAACGGCCAACACATCAAGTATGACAGGGGCGTTGGATGCCCCTCTCCGCTTGAACAGCAACAGCAGCAGTCTGGATATATGGCCGTGCACAGCTTCAACACCGGCGCCGGCACCGCAGCAGCGGGAGACCACGATGCATTTAGCTTGCCCCCAACTCCTCCACCTTCAATAGGAGCTTTGGCAAGTGCACAGAACTCTGGCGGGTCCAAGATGTTCACTCCACCTTCTCTTTGCTCTTCGCATTCCTCACCCATTGGCACTCCGGTAGATTCCCCTACGAAGATTGGCAAGACTGTGAGCCTGTCCAGCATGGAGCAGCAGCATCACCAGCAACAACAACGACAACAACTGCATCAGCATCAACAGCAACAGGCACATGATAGTGACACAGTCAACGGGATACTTGTACCATCAGTTGCAGCAGTCAACATGCAAGTCCCTACCAACTCCACATCGCAAGCATCGTATAACAGCGCTTCTGCTATCACTATTGACACTTCAATCCCACCCCCACCTCCACCAAGGTTTCACTCGCATGGGTTTTCACAGGTGCAACACTCTCTTAGAGATGACCAGCAGCGAATGCATAACCACCCTTACATGACTGGGGGATACATGAGCTCAAGGTACTCGACATCTACTCAGACTCTTTAGAATAGTGCAAGTAAGAGCAAATCAGCTTTGACAAAAATATTATTACTACTGATATAAATATAATATAATCATTACACGATATAATGAAAGAGTGTTATCTGTGATACTCATTACAAGGGATCAGCTCAAAGGCTTTCCTTAGATGAAAATGCAATATTGTGTGTCATAAAGGGCGTAAGTAAGCTTCAGGGGTAGAGATGCTAGTCCGCTGGGTGAGGCTTGCAAGAATAATCGGTATCCGCCGTGTGCAAGTTTGATGAGGAGTTGAGCGTCGGGGAACTGGCGCTGTCTGTTGATTCTGTCTCGGGAGATGGAGGGCCCATCGGTTCTGGCGACTCGGGCAGCGGGTAGTCATCCTTTTGGTCAAAATTTGCAAAGCTTGCCGGGCTGGTTGCTGAGTTTTGTTCCAGCTCATGGTCGGGCTGTAGCTCTTGAGATGACTGCTTCGGCTCAATCTCCACTGGAGAGCTCGACTTCTCATCTTGCTCCGAGTCCACGTCAGATTGAGGGTCGCTGTATTCCATCCGTATCAGCATGGAATCTTCGCTAGTACTTCTGTAATGAGTGCGGACATGGTGTTTCCCCTCAAACAAGGACCCACTATCAGGCGTACTAGCACCTGAAGAGGGACTGTCCGCTCTTAGACGGCGACTGGTCAAGGCATTCGACTCCATCCATTTATACAACCTATTGCCGTTGCTTCCCAATGAAACTGAGTAGCTCGACTCTAGCGGCGTACCACGAGTGGTCACTACAAAGATGAGTATAGTCAGCAAGATGACTGCTTGAGCTACTCCGAGCTTTTTCTGGTACATGAGCTCATCAGCCATCATGGACAGGCGTGCGTTCAAAGCATACACGTCTTGCTCGCTCCTGTCTCTTTCTTGTCTCAGATCCTGAGCAGCAGCAACCAGCAAGCTGCCGTAGTCATCTTTGAAAGATGTAAGCTGTTTCAAGACAGTCGAGTTGAAGTCACTGAAAAAAACCTCAATCTTGTTATTCTGCTTTTTCTCGATTCTGAATAGTAGCTCTCTCAAGTTTTGAGACTGCTCCTCAATGTATTTCAGCGAGAGCGTAGCATTTGATTCCAAAAGAGACAGTCGTTTCATAAATGTCTGATAAATTGAATCCTGGGTTTTCGGCTCTGAAGTGCCCTGGGCACGAGAAGCTGATCTGGATGAAGACGAAGATGCAGAAGCAGTGACGCCTGTCGAGGCTTTAGTTGAGTTTGAAGGTGCAGTGCCGTTACTAGCGGTTGCACTGGCATTGGCACTGGCCGCCACGTATTCATCCCATCTACATGCTTCATTAAGCACCAAAGGGGATATATTCTCCATAAGCAAACGTCCCAGTACTCTTTGAGAGAGAATTGGCGAGCAAGAAGGCGATGATGATGAGACATAACACTGATCCTTCTCCTTGTCTTTGATATCCGACTCTGTACCACTTTTGGTGCATTCTTCGATGAAGGGCTCGCACAAAACGTCATCAAAATCGCCTGGCTGTTGAGGCAGAGCGGTTGAAGTCTGTTTCGATGGCGTCGCAAAACCAGGCTCGGAGTTATCGCCTTGAACATCTGTGGACGCGTCTTCCTTTGTATCCTGCTCTTTTTGGCGCTCGTGCTTTTTATTATCATCCTCAACGTCTGGCTCCTTCTCCTTATGCGTCTCAACCTCCTCCTCTTTTGCCGTAATCTCTACCTGTTGAGCAGGTACCACGTTAGCTTCTTCCTGGGCCCTATACTGGTCCATCATAGTGCTGCCATGCACTCTTATCAACGAGACAGGGCAATAGAACTCATGACCCCAATGAGTCAAAAATTCAACTCTCAGATACCGCGCCCAAATGAGTGGATTCTTGATATAAAAAGTTTGAACGTCTCTAATGCTTTGAGCTTCAAACTCTCCCAGCACTTTCCAGTTGTTGGCTGGGAACCTGTCAGAGACAGATATGCGGATATTGCGGAACATTGAAGAAAAGAACTCATAATTGGCAATAGCCACCGAGTCAACAAGAATCTCATCACATAGCTCAATAATAACAAACTTGTTTGGTTCGGAGCACTTGTTAATGAGATAGGTATCTTTGTTTTCCACAAGAATGTTTGCCGCTCCCTTAGTTGCAGCGTTAGTTTTCATGATGGTTGCTGCGCAATCAAATGATGCAAAATTGAACTTCTCCTTGTATAGCTTTGCTGGGATCTCCTCGATGTCTGATAGATCTGAACTTGCAGCGGGATCAAGCTCACCTTCGTTGCAAGGTTCCAGCTCTTGGATATCCCCAGAATTATCTGAGTCATGTTCATTGTCCTGCTCACCGGGGTCACTTTTACCCGAGCTTGCGGTCTGTTCCTTGCCTTTGTTTTCGCTGCTGCCAGCATTAGGCTCAGTACTGTCGGCCTCACCCATGCTTTCCAGATTAATCTTCCGCCATTCTTCGAACGAGGGGAACTTGGATGCTTCTATTGGGTCGTCCTCTTCTTCTGGTACTTGTACTTTGTCTGGTTCATCTTGTGGTCCTGGCTCTTTTTCTGGCTCCAATTCTGTTTGGGCCTCAGGCTTCTTTTCGTCCAACAAAGTTTGACTTTGAGGTAACATGAGCTCATGCAATTGAGTTAAAGGATCAGGAGCTGGCATCCATGAGCCGCAGACATCACTAACTGGACCCTGATCGTCGTTGAGCCCATCTTTCCTCGAGTTGTCACCTGAACAAACTGCGGGATATGACGCTAATGCTAGAAGTAACTGGGTGGTAGCGGTATTGGCGGCCGCCATGCAATTGATGACAGTCCATAGTTTCATCAGAGGAGGTTCATCTGAGGCAGGGGCTCTATTGCGATGTCCCCGCTAACTTTCAGAATTAGGCCCTCAGAGATCCTTTTGCTGCAGCCCAAATATTGTTCCTGAGTTTACAGCAGAGTAAGTACCACCGGACAGTACCTGACTGGATAGTTCCTGCTGAATCGCTCTTTCAATTGGATGGGGTCGAGCTGAGCTCCAGTCTTATGATCCGTCAGTCAATGACGCAAGCCGACTAACTTATGGTATCAGCGTTACTATATAAGTATTTGGTAGCTCCAGTTAAGCTTCAAGATAAGGCGTGGGCTGGCTCAGTATTATAATGACGATACGGGTCAGCAGCACCGTCAGCTCCTGTTCCTTGCCTACAAAAGTCATGTGACTCACATAAAGAGAGCACGCCATCACATATATATCGTACCGATTCTATACCGTCACTTGAGGCATGCGATCCCTGAGGCAGGTTATGCCTGGAGCGCATTAACAGCCCAGAGGTTAAATGTTAGTCTGCCATGTCATGTAACGTTACGGTCAGATCTATTGACTTGGCAACACTGCGTTACAAGTTGTGACATTCATTATTTGCTTGAAAACCGAATAAAGAGAAGACCAAGGTGGAGTATAGCTCAAAGGAAGTTTCAAGATACTCTGCCAGGCTCCGCTGAGAGCAAGAGACTGGGCCACCGTGGTAACTGTCACGGCCCATTAACCGCAAAGAAAATCATGATCGTTGATGATGCCCGACAATCTGCCATCGCAAACCTTAACCTTGTCAGGCTAGGCCGGGAACATGCCCGAACACTCGCAAATCATTCATCAAAGAACGGCCAGCCAGGAATGCCATCTGGACTACCAAGAACTACAGACCCACCATGAGCATGGCCACTTGGATTCTCTTCCCATGCTGATGATTGCACACACAGTCCCATCAGCATTTGCAGATATTTGGAGCACCAAAGCCAAATATAATCAAAATATAATCCTGCTCATGGTGCTGCCGCACTGCGTGACATCACATAAAGAAAAAAAGGGCAGTCTTAGGCTTCAATTTGACTATCAGTGCATTGCAAACAATTTTACGACGACCAGTTTGTACGATCAGGATCGCCCATTGCAAATTTGCGAGAAGGCAGCCAAAAACGGCTCAGCATCTCAGTGCATATCACTTCCTCACCGGTGCACTCTTGGCGGGAACGGGATAGGAACCGTTGCGACTACTTCTCTCTTTTCCTGATGATCAACCCCTCTGATACAGGTCAGTTTTGCCGTCTCAGTCTGGGCACGGGCTCCTTGATTTACGAAAAAAGAATTATAACAGGCGGTCAAGTGGACAGAATTGAGGAGAAGTTTCTTTTGATATGCGGACTGCGAGGCTTTGGAAGTGAGTCCCCATTGTGTTTCTCTGCTTTTTTCTCTGAGCACAATATCATATGTAACGCTAAACACCATTGTTTTGGAGCTTCCCGCAAGCAATCCAAGTTCAGAAGCGCTCATTTCAGCAGCAAACAAAGACAAAGGGAATGCATTGATTCCACACCAAGACCCATTGTATCTAGAACAGATTTCCGTATTCTGGTCTATGTTGACCCAACCTCCTCCTTTTACAACGCCTGAAGCAAGGCACCCGCGAGCAAAACAATGACATCCGTGGTAAGTTATGCACCCATGCGTACAGTGCAAGCGGTGCTGCTGGTGCACCAATGACGCCTACGGCCTACGGCCTACGGCGGTTGTCCTGTGTGAAACAAAAGGGGGCCAAGGAGCCCGGCAGGTACGACGCAACGCACTTACGTGTCAATGTACAGCTCAGACGCAAACGAGACGACCGTTCGACTGGGCGCGCGCGTTAAGAGCTCTAGGGTTAAGAGCTCTACGGAAAAATATAACGGTGGAGAAATTGGGAGTGGCTGGGCGACCCGAAGTCCGTTCTCGGGCAGTGGCTTCCAGTTACAATGAGAGAAAGAGGCATAAATTAAAAGTAGGCGTGAATAAAATGCATAAAATGATTAAAATGAAAAGGGAGTGATCGAGGTGGCACTAGTGTGTGTAATGGCGCCCGTTAGTGTGCATTAGCTATACCGATCCGCTGCAAGCGCAGGACCCACAATAGCCATTATGGGCCATTGTAACGCACTCTGTTACGCACACTGGGGCCGTTCCTTGCCATTATCAGCCACTGACAGCCCACAAGCACAGTCTGCACCGCACGCGGCGAGATTAAATCAGGACAATCGGAGCATAGGGCGATCCCGATCGTATCTGGCAACAGCACTGCGGACATTGTTGTGCGGGCGGTTACTCACAGCTTCTGTGACCAGTCACTTCTTCTCACTATTATCCTTGATAACAATCCAGCTAGATTGGCCAAGAGGCGCCTCCTAGTCTGAGCAAGTCTGAGCAAGTCTGAGCAAGTCTGAGCAAGACAATGCGGGGCGTGCTATACAGCCCAAGAGAGTAGGCAGCTGCTGGAATGGAACACAAGGCCCGCTCTACTGCATGGCCTGGGCTAGTGCGCGGATGCCGGCAGGTGATTGTGATTGACACACACGTAATTTAAGCTGGTGCTACTTTACGGCAAAAGCCTAATCAGACCGAGAGTCAGCCCCGCTGCATGTTCAACCTGCGAGGTTCGTGCAGCTGTTTTTCAGCGCACTCTGCAAGCCTCAGCCTGTAATCACATAACAAGTATCTGAGATCTCGACCCTACCCAGCAGCACAATGATATTCTTATTACCACGCCAGTATCCCCTAGGGAGCTTTCACGGCTTTCAGACCCTCTCTCTTTCCACCTTTCAATTTCTGCTAACGTGCACCGTTTTTCTTTCTTTCCTCCTTTGTAAACAGAAGAACCGGAAGGAAGCAGAAGTATAAGGGCCCTCACAGTCTAAAGCCTTTTATTCTGTGTATGAACTCTCCTGAGTTTGAACTATTCTGGCGTGATCATCGTCTAAAGCACAGTAAGCCGATATAACACGAAACTGAGCGACTGAGCGTTGGATTTGGGGATCTTGTCTTTTCTGCCCTTCTCTCCCGCTACTGTTTAGCAAACACTCAGCAGAAAAGGACTACTTGAACTCTTACAGTAAAGGGTTTTGCACCGGTATATTAGCTGTGCCAGTCTTCGCCCAAGGAGTAAGGGATATAATCTCGACTGGGATGTCATCCACCTACGCAAGCTCTATCCAATACGAAGAGCTCGGCCAGCGGGACTCCTTCCTCTTCTCATCCTCACCTTCTTATCAAGATACTTTAACTGAACGCTTTTTGGATAGCATCTGGACGAGCGCACACTCGGCCGAACAAGACGACGGATTCGTACTTGAGTCCAGCGAGCCTGGGACTTTCTTAGCTGGTATGGCCCTAGGCAGCAACGGGAGGAGTAACAGAAATATATCATCGGATCCACAGCACCAGCTTGGATCGAGTGGACTACTGCCGAGCTTCTCAGTCGCGTCAGCTTCTGTTATGGGCGCTGCAATGTCGCTGGCAAACAAAGGAAACAATAGGGTGAGCGGAAATGGCAGCGGTAGCACTGGCAGGGGTAGTATAGCCCCGCCTACTCAGGACAAGAACTACTATAGCTTTTCAGACTTGTCAGCGGGTAGGCTGAGGGCCCTGGACAGTGCCAACTCGAGCACGATTGCGGGCTACCTTAATGACAAATCACCCAAGGATCATAAACACAACTGCATGTGCGGCAAGAAACCAGCAAGCGAGGAACGCTTGAAATGGATGGTGCCTAAAAGAGAAGCGTGTGGCTCAAACAACGAGACGTGTAACGGAGCAGACGAAGAAGCAGACACAGGGGCAGACACAGAGGCAGGAACGCAAGGAGCCGGAACGACGGTTAGAACCTCACATGGAGATTCCAAGTCCTTAGAGGGATCGGGAATAGAAGCGAACGGCGAGATGGAGCAAGCATCAAATGGGGATAGGCTAAGAACTTTTTGGCATATAAATCGTCCAAGGACAATTCTTGAGTACTGGGCCATGGCCTCAGAACTCCTAATATTCATCCATTTATCACTGAGCATTTTTGGTGTTATCAACTCTTCTATCAATTTGGCCATGTCGCTGCAAGGAGCATTGATGCTATCTCTTTTTTTGCTGTGGAAATTTCGAACTGAACCGGCCGGAGCGACTGCACCGTGAGACTATGTTTTCCTATTTTCAGAAGTTTTGGAACCTGTCAGCCCGCGTCTTCTCTTTGCTTATCTTTAGAAGACCTGCACCAAGCTGTAGGATTCGCTCCTCGAACTCTTGCAACGAGGCTTAATTTTCTCGAGCTTAATGCAGTCGCAATAATGTTGCCCTTTCAACCTCTGGCCTCATCGGGGACCTCCTTCCAACGAGATCAACAGTGGGAACACGGTTCTAGGAGTCCCCCCAACAGACGAAGGGCACAAGAGAGGTCAGTTACAAGATGCCAGAGAAGGGACGCTCCTCGCCTTTGGGCATTCTAAGATAAGGAGGGAGTCACGTGTGAGCTTATCACGTGCACTGGGCAAGGTAAAACAGCTGACGATATCAATTTTTTAGCTTGTGCCTAAAATAGAAGCCATCATCAACACGATCGAGGCTTGTGAGCTGTTTAAACGTGGAGCAAAAAAAAACAGTGAGAAGCTGCTGCGATATTGCAGACACGTTACAGCCTTCAGTTTGTTACCACCAACTGTTAGGCTAGCTTCGGCCCCGCGGGCATGCGAGGCTGATTTTTTTGAGCTTTCTCGGAACCTTAGTCTAACCCCTTTTCATTAATTTATTTAACACTCTGATTTGTATTGTATACAGAAATTCATAAACCAACCATTCGCTGAACCTAGAGAAACTCACAAGCCTCGGCAAGTACTCGTCACAAGAGCAAGCCTATTGGAAATACTAGGTCTTGGAGCTTGCATATCTTCAAGTTGGAGCAAGGCAAGCAGCAACAACAGAAAAAGCATTTGACGTGACTTATTGAAAATTATAAATTCTCTTCAAAGGCTATTAGGACTAGGAACAAATGCAGGTCATTTCTTCGTTACTCTCTGCTTCAGCCCTTTTAGGCTCCGCATTGGCAGCTTCAACGCCGAAGGATTTGGTGGGAACGTGGTCATCCAAGTCAAATGCCGTGTTCACTGGCCCTGTAAGTTTTTTTTTTTTCCTTTTTAACTTACCCGGTACTACAAGAGGGACCTAAATCTAACCAAATTTAGGACTTTTATGACCCAGTTGATGAACTTCTGATAGAGCCTGCATTGCCTGGTATCAGCTACTCTTTTACTGATGATGGTCACTGGGAAGAAGCTATTTATCAAATTACAGGTAACCCCAAGGACCCCACTTGTCCATCTGGGGTACTTATCTTCCAACACGGAACATTTGAAATCAACAGCACCGGTTACTTGGTCCTAACTCCATTTGAGGTGGACGGACGACAGCTGCTCTCGCAACCCTGTGAGAGCGATGACGCGATTTACAGTCGATACAACCAGACGGAAATTTACAAAACATACAGCACATATATGGATGAGTACCATGGTAGACAACGACTGGATCTGTACAAGTTTGATGGATCAGCATACCCACCGCTTTACATTGTGTATGACCCACCAAACATGTTGCCAACTATCACCATGAACCCAACGTCTTCGGCCGCGAAATCCACCGATAGCGTGTCGAAGAGAGTCAAGCGGTCGTTGGAGAATAGAGCAAAAACAAACGCCAAGCAGATCAAGAGGTACGACTATGATACCCTGTGGTGGGTAGGTGCCTCTCTAATATTTATCGGAGCATCAGGCTGGTACTTTTGTTAAGATTTGAGTATTGATTGTATGGTTCTGCCAATTAGGAACTGAAAAAGAATCAAGCTCGTTCATTTTGAAGCTATTTACAATTATCGTTAAAGAAAGTAACTATATTATATCACATTTCATCTGTATCTTTTGGTATGAGTGAGAAGCATTGGCTAGATTTTGAGCTTCAACTTGACCTTTTTAGCTGGCTCATTGTCGTTAGCAGACCCACTGCCATGATTGTGACCATGGCCATTGCTGGAGATAGTAGTGCTCTGGCCACCATTCGTCAGGTTACCGACTGGCTTCAAGGAAATCTTGGGCAAAGCTAGAGGATTGACAGCACCCTTGGGCTTGCCCTTATTCGACTTGTTCTCATCCTGGGCAATGTTACTGACGCCATTGGCAAGAATCACACTACCCTTGCGTTTTTTTAACCGTTTCTTCTCTTCCTTCTCCTCCAGCAGCTTATTCACCCTTTTGATTACAACTTTACCCTCGCCCAAATTCCTGGCAACCACCACATCAACCCGTGGGGTCTTCAGAGTGACCATGTACGAGTTCAAAGAGGGATACAGGACTTGGCAAAGCTCAAACAAGATTCGTTTCTCCAATGCGCCAAATGACTTGCCCTGAGGACCTACCAAAGCGTCCCATATCAAAGTTTTGAGCTCCTGGTCACTTTCGAAGCTCTGGCGTAGCTGGTCAATAGCTCCAGAGATTGTGCCCCGTGCTAGCCTGGCCCGCCGCTCGTTGAGAGGCCGTTGGTCCTGCGTCATCACTACCCCTCCACCGTTTGCATCACTCTCACGAGCATGCTCACTAGACGAGCGGCCGTTCAGCGCCGAATGCTCGCGCTCAACTTGTTCCTCTTGCACAGCTTCAGGGTCCCCGTGCACTGCAATAGACCCGATAGCCAAAGCAAGAATCCGCACCAGATTCCGTCGAATAAAAGTCGAGTCGTCGTAAAACATGGTAGCAAAAAGATACTTGACCAAGGGTCCCACTTTGAGCCCGCCCAACGCGTAAATGCTTTGGAAAGCAGCCAACCTAACATCAGAGCTAGCAGCACTATCGTTCTTCGTATAAGGCAGAAGCAGCTGGTAGTTGATAGCAATATGGCCCTCTCGCGTCAAAAGCTGGCGCTGCCTCAGAACCTCCACGCTGATCATGTGTCTGCGGGACGGCATCCACTGGTCTATTCGAAGACACCTATTCAGCTCAGTCACAACAGGAGAGATTCTAGCCTTGTTTTCTCGGAAATCATCATATTTCCCGCGAACTGATGTGGTTGCCGCCCTTATTAGACTGCAGAAATAGTACAGGTCATTGTAAGGATTGCCGGAGTTGTCATTGTACCTGATCAGGTCCAAAAGAAACTCCGTCACATCTGCAGGGCACTGCTCTGACTGGTCGCGGATCAGTGACAGTGCTAATGGGATTGAAGTTTGAACAAAATAGGTTGTAAAAACCTCGAAATTGTTTCCACGCGGGATGACACTTTGAGGAAAGCAAAACATGTCCTTGAAAGCTTTCAAAAGATGGAACTTGCCAATAAACTGCAGTTCCTGTTTGGCACAATTTATCAGGGCATAAGCCGCCTCGCAGCGTATCTCATAGTAATACCTGCTATCCATCAGAGTACGGGTCAGTATTGACGAGTACACGGTGTTGGGCTTCGCAGTAGCAAAATACCGAATTGCATCATATTGTGCAACCACATCTCGATCCTGCTGGAGCTGTGAGTAAAACATGTAGTCTGGCTGGTTGATATAAATCCTGGCGATCCACTCAAAATCCGCATCGACCCTGATCCACTCAAAAGCCTCGTTCATCATTCTATCTTCCTCCTCCTTTGTCCACTCAGACAACTTCCAGTCCGTCATTTCCTCCTCGGTTTGCAGAACGTCACCTAGACAGTGCAAGAAAGAAGTCACGTTTTCCTCCAAGTCATTTTGTGTGACCACTTGTGGCGGCTGACTGCCAGCCGGGCCGGTGGTAGAACCGCCATTATTGGCCGCAGCAGCCTGAGCAGCAGCGGCAGCTGCAGCCCTTGATTTTTGGGTCTTTTTCAACCGCTTGTATTTTGTATTGTACTGAATGTCCAGCTTAGTAAAGCTATCCTTCAGGTCCACCACGTGCTCATAGGGTGTTCCGTCAGCTTCATGGATACGAATTGTCATTGGGCCAGTGAACACCGGCTGGATAGGGTATTTGGGTGATCTTTCCAAAAACTTTTTGGCATCTGAACTGAACCGCTCCTCACTCAGAGCTGGCGGGCTTAGCTCGTTCACTTGTACCTGCCGAATACCCATTTCAACAAACATTCTCTTTTTGTTGAACCGCTGGGTGATTCTAAAAATGGGATAGCCCGAGCCAAAAACCCATTGTTCAAAAAATGACTCCAGCCTGTTGTGACTCACCCGCTCACATATCCTTATAAAATGACTGGTGCTGATCCTTGAATTCAGCTCGCCAGACATGGACTGTAAAAGAATTTTGGGGATCACCCGTGATAATCCTAGCGATTTGTCGGTTTTCGTCATGCGACGGTCAAGAATAAATAATACCATGGGAGCTTTCAGCCTGATAAAGCTGAGATCCCGTTCCGTTATTGGAAACAAAAAATACGGAGCCGCGAGAGGCGGCTTACCAATATCCTCGTCGCAGACCCTTGAGGCGAGTTTCCGCATTTTGAACCTGTACTTGTTGTTCCCCATTAGGTTCCTAATAAAAAGATTGGACATGAAGTGGGCAAGACCAATAGTCACCCATATATCCTTCCAAGTCTTGGGTACAATGTTGACTCCACACCACTGGGTCGCTAGAGCCAGCGATAGCTGTTCGGTCACTGTAAACATGGGATCAATCTCTTCCGGAGAGTATAACAGCCTATCCGAGACTATGATGATACCTGCTCCCACTGCAATATCCTCGGTGCTATCTGCCACAAAGCATATAGAGAAAGACGTGTAAGGGAATGACCCATACTCACGCACAAAATAGTCCATCGCCTTGTAAAAAAACATGCAAGTGTTGGTAGCATCAGTAATCTGGGCTGAAAACCCATATAGTGATATTGGAACCTTGCCTGGCGATGTTCCAGTGCCCTCATTTTCTTCCTCCTCGTTTTCAAAAAGATCAGGCACTGGTGTCTGCATAAAGGGGCCCACTGCAAAGGCGATATGTTGCGCTGAAACTGCAGTAAACATGCTGAAGGAAACAACTTTTTTAGTTTCGTCAAACGGGTGTGCAACTTCTACCGGTGAGACATTGTTACAGGCCACCACAATATCCAGGTTCATTTCATCCATTTGTTCTTCCGAGATATCTTCAGAGACCTTTTGTTGCAGTTGCGGAGTTGACTGAGACAAGTTTGACTGGGGCGACGATGCATCTTGTAACTTCTTGATATCCAAATCCCCAATGGTCCTGCAAACTGAAATTTCTAGCTCCCATGTACAAAATTCCCAGAATCCATCTATACACGGTAGCCAACTGCTGGTGGCCCTACCAATAGGCGATTGTGTTGTATATACATGCCAGTTACGCCGGGGTACTTTTGAGCCACACCCACCAATGAAATTTAGACCTGACGTTGACCCCTTGACACTGAACTCCACCTTGACAGCTATGGTACCTCCAACATCCAATGTGACTCCACGAGGTACTTGAATAATCAGGTCACCTACCGACCGTGTGCTCATATCATCGTTGAACAAACTTTCCACCTGCTTCCCATACAAATGATGATGGTGAACATTTGTTCCCGGTAACACCACATACTTCAGCACGTCGTTATGTGTGAAACTCGCCTTCTTCCCGTCAATAGTAACACCATGCACCGTGCATTGCCTGCAATCAAGAGCGATTTGCTTTGAGAGAGGGTTGGTGATACTCAACGTAAGCTCCGTCCATCCTTCAACAGCTCTGTCCTCCAGCTGAACATCTATGGAAACTTTTTGATGTGATACAGTGAACCCACGGTCGAATGTTGGTATCTTCAACTGCTGGCTCTGGCTTTGGGGTTGAGTCTGAGTTTGAGTCTGGGTCTGGCTTTGATTGAGTTGCTGTTCCACAGACATGGCAGCGGCTGCTTAAGAAGCAAGCCCTCTCTGTTACTCAGCAGGAGCACCCACAGCAAAGAGTCCTTGCGTGATTAGAGGGGGCCAAGTTGGTGGTTGTTGAGCCTGCTCTTGACGGGTGGTCGTCCCCTTCCTTGTATTGTTACTGTTATGAGGGAGAAAATCGACCTCGTTGTTTAATCATAGTTTTGATCGCGTCGAGCTCGCTGGATTTTGGCTCAGAATTCCTTGTGGACCACTAACTTCGCTACTGAGCTAATCGACTAACTTCAAATCCCCGCGGCCCGCAATCGCTAAACTGGGGCCATTTCGGACTAACACCTCAACTGGGATATCCTTCATCCAAACTCCTGACAACGGGCTCATTATCGTATTGATACAATTATTTACAATGCTTTTTCTATGTACATTATGCGTTCGGCGAGGTTGCGGGAGTAGCTTCACCTGAGGACACCTCTTCACTTCCAGTCATCTCAGGCACAAACATCTCGTCGACGCCAGATTCCATAACATGGACAAGTCTCTGTGATTGAAATGCTCTTGTTTGCAATGTTGATGGCACTTTGATGCCAAAATCCTTTGCTTGGGCAATTAGCCTAGGCATTTGAGTGCCCATGTTGAAAGACGTCGTATCCAACGCATCGACAATCTGTTGACAATACTCCCTGTTGCCTCCCTTGAGGGCGTACTTGAGCATGTAGTAGTAAGTATACATGTTAGGCTGGCATTTTTCTTCCTCATTGAGCAGCTTCTCGAAATAGTCGAAAGCAGCGTCCAGTCGGTTTCTCCTTCCTAGGCCATGAATCAGCTGGTTGTACAGAGTGGTTCTTCGAGTAATACCCAGCTGAGGGACCAAGTTGAACAATGTGATAGCTTTATCTGGGTCACCCAAGGATAGCTCACCGGTCAACATGATGGACACGTTGGGGTAATTGATACGCAGCTTATTCTCGACCATGTGGTTGAAAATAGATCTTGCGGCATCGATATTCTTGCACGACTTGATCAACCCATCTGTGATAGCAGCAAGTAACACAGGGTTTGCACTGATATCAGTCTTGTTCATTTCACGCATCAGATTTCTCAGGAGGGTAATGATACCTTCTTGTTCGGAATCATTTGCAGCAGCTTCCAAAGCTGGCTTGTTGACCTTGAACAGCAAATCGACAATGTTCGAATAGGTCACCACGTTGGGCTCGATGCCTGACCGGAGCATCTCAGTCAGGTTATGCTTAGCCTTCTCGAATTGGCTGGTTCGAGAGTAACTTCGAATCAGCTGGTTGTAAGTAATTAGGTTCGGCTGGAACCCGAGAGTGGCCCCTTCTTGCAAGAATTCCTCTGCCTCCTCCAAATTACCACTGGTCAACAACCCGTCAAGGTAAATGTTGAAGTTTTTGATAGTGAGCTTAGCGTCAGGAAAAAAGTTGCCTCGTAGCTTAACATAAAGGCTCCGTGCCATGTCGAGCCTGCCCTTCTTGAAATTATGCTGAAGTAAAATACCAATAGTCTCTGAGTTGGGCTGGCACTTCTCTTCAAGCATCTTGAGCCACACAGATTTGAGCACTTGGTCATCAGTCTTTGTCTCTGTGGTATAAATGCTAGCAGCTTTGAGCAACGAGTTCCAAGTGTTTACACAGGGGATGATACCACTATCAATCATATCATTCCACACCTTGAACGCTCGGTCGTAGTTGAGCGTTTGCGCATAGGTAAGCACAAACTGGGCATACGCAGCTTCATTGATGGGAGTCTTGTTCCAACGGCTGGCCCTTCTGATCTCGTCATAACGCTGGTCCAGGTCCATGATTTTGTCAGCAGGAAGGACCAAGAAGTCATTGGTGAGAGTGTCCATATTTCTTAATCGTATGACTCTCAGAGAACTGAAAATGAACTTTGTCGCATCGCTCTTAAGAATGTCCATTCTGGGCAGACTGTCAAGCTCCTTTTCTGTGGGGAAAATCCTTAGTGGTACCAAATCAGCAGCTACACTGGGCTGAATATCGATACCCTGGGTCTTGCAATCCAGAGTATATGCAACGAGAGCAGCCCATGCAGCCTTGATATTGCTGGGGCTGTTGATATCTCTAGCACCGACCTTACTCAAAAACACGGCCCAGATATCCAAAGCGGCTTTGATGTCGTTTTTGGAGACTAAATGCATGATAAGGTCGGAAACCATCCAGCCATATTTGATGTCTTTGTCAAGCAGGATTTCAACAAGCTCTAGTGGAGTAAGCTGTGGGTTCTCTGCCTTGTTCAAAAGAAGAGCCCGGAAATACTTGCCATATACCGCATGCGGGTATACCATGTTAAGAGAGCATAGAGTATCGAAGTTCTCCTTGGCAGCTGCCAAATCTCCACCTTCAATGCTACTTGTCATGCTTTTGATCAGCGGGCCAATCTTTATCCGCTCGGCTGACCTGAAATCTGTTTTGACGTTTCTGGTAGCACCAGACGGATCAGTAGCGGCCAGGCCATTCTTCTTCCTTTCAAAGGTTGAAGGTTTCTCATCCAGTGAGTTCAACTCTTCGGCTACCCGCCTGAACGTGGACATGAGATAGCGTTTGTCCTCAAAGCAAAATTTTTTCGTCTTGCTTTCAAGGTGCTTCACAAGGTGTGGGCCGGGATAGACCTCGAGTGGGATAAGAGCCTGTACCTCTGAGAGGTTCAGCTCGATTTTCTGTGACCGGCAATCCAGAGCATATGCTGCCAGGGCGGCCCACGCAGCTTTGGAGTTCCTTACATCGTTGATAGCATCTGCATCCAAATCCTGCTTGAAGTCTATCCACAGGTTAACTCCCTCAATGTAATTGCCCCTCAGTATTTCTGAGAAAATAAGCTCACAACACATCCAGCCGTAGCGCACTTTCCTGTCAAGCAGTGCAAAGAACAAGTCTTTACTGCTGATCACATTTTCCTCTATGCCACTGGCCTGGGTAGACTCCCGAGGTGGTGCCGTCGCAGCCTCTTGTGCTTCGCCCGCGTCACCATGTTCAGCTGCATCCACTGCTCTGAACAACTCACCAAAGATGGTGTTTGGGTAAACCAAGTGCTGCGAGCAGATCCTGTCAAACTCATAAGTGGCCGCTTGGAGGTTCCCGACCGCCAGAGCTTCTCGTAATGATTCGCTGACTTCCTCGAACGCTTTTCTTTTATTTGATCTTTTACTTCTTTCTGAGTTGCTAGCAGCACCTCCGGTCTCTGTGAAAGTCTGCTCAGCGCCGGGCCTTATTGCTCCCTCTGTCGAAGTCGGTGCGACAGCTTCACCGGAGTATAAACGGTGGATCTGCGTTGTCCGGACGAGAAGATTTCTCCGCGAGGTCGTAGCCTGGAGATGAACCCGTCCAGCTCGACTACGTAGCAGATGAAGCCGTAGCATCTTGATCAGCTGTCCTCAAGTTCTTTCTCCCTGAATCCAAGTGTCTGCAAAGTTATCGGGGTATCAAAGATCGATCTGCAAGTTACCTTCAAGCCGGCAAAATTTCGATTTTTCAGCTAACGTTAACCACTAGCTATTTTCACGCGTTGAGCATGATCCACTTTTCGAGGTGCTCACGTGCCATCCGGGTTCTATAACGTGGAATTTCCGTTCCGACTTCTCAGCATTGAGGACCGTCAACTAGATAAAACCAACACAGCTTTTCCACTCTACCAGTTTCTCAAATAGAACATCATGGTAGAGTCTGCGGAAGAGGTGCTGCTGAGGCACAAGAAAGAGGTGAAAGACCTCACGAGTCGGACGACAGGCATGAAAAAGCAGGCCACCAAGAAGACTCGGAAAGAGGTAATGAGGCAAATTCAGGATCTCGAGAACGAACAACGGGAACGACATGCATTTGAGCTAAGGCAGATGGAGGATGGAAGTGAAGCAGATAGTGCTTCTGCTGGTGGCGCATTAAATGGAGCTGGAAATGACGAAAATAGCGACTCCGAAGACCTGACTGCTCAGTTATTAGCACAGCTCGAACTAGAAGACAAGCAAAAGAAGACAACTGCAGATACTGTGGATAACCAGGAGAGCATACCAGCTGGAGCAGGAGGAGTGGCCCCAAAACGGAATAGACGAAAAGAAAAGCTCGCAAAGAGGCAGGAGGAAGTCAACCAGATCAAAGAACAGGCAGCCAAGGAGGCTGATCTAGAACCAGACCTGCGTGGCATCGAACTTGAGAGTTTCAGAGCACTGTGTGAACTACAAGGTCTCAAACAACAGGACATCCCACCAGATGGTCACTGTCTTTTCGCATCTGTCGCAGATCAACTAAAACAGAGGCACGGAATCACCGTACCAGTAAGCGAATTACGGTCGCTTGCTGCTCAGCATATCAGAAATGATCCTGACACATACAGTCCCTTCTTGTTTGACGAGGAGACCTTGACAATGAAGGACATTGGGCCCTACTGCGATGAGCTAGAGAACACGGCAATGTGGGGAGGTGATATGGAGATTTTGGCTTTCTCGAACATCTACGAGTGTCCAATCTCGGTCCTGTTCAGTGGCAGACCTGCTCATAAGGTCAATGAGGATGCCCCTAACCCGGAACTGAAACTTGCATACTATAAATACAGTTTCGGCTTGGGAGAGCATTATAACTCACTTAGGGATGCAAAGCCATGAGCGTTGTCACTTCTTGTATATACCGTACTGTTGCATATTTCCTTTCTGCTAGGCTCCTTCTTGGACTCGAAGTGTACCAGGTTAAATCCTACTGCTGGATGTATGCCCTAAAAGACCCAGTGCTCCTATGACTTCAATGGCCGGATTTTTCACATGCTCGGATCGACCATTAGCCGGATCGATCTGCGCAGGAGCGGCCTCAGTAACATTATTAATAGCGGACTGGGGGCCCCGGAAGCCGAAGTTGACTTTTCAGTTGCACCAAATATCTCATCCACAATGACATTGAAAGTCGGATACGTTCCTGAACACTTCTCCACGCCACTGTTTATGGCCAGAGACCAGGGTTTCTATAAGAAACATGGCGTTGATATTG
Source organism: Groenewaldozyma sp. yHMH443 (assembly GCA_030580275.1). Lineage (NCBI taxonomy): Eukaryota > Fungi > Ascomycota > Dipodascomycetes > Dipodascales > Trichomonascaceae > Groenewaldozyma > Groenewaldozyma sp. yHMH443. Next base: position 227,879 of record JAKTSO010000006.1, read on the forward strand.
AGTTCTTGCCCTATCCCTCAGGCAGTGGTCATTTGATACAATCTCTGAAAGATGGCACCATCGGTAAGCAATCTGCTCTAGTTTTCGAGACAATGTGAAGCTAACTGTGTGTAGATATCTCCATTGGTCTCACTGAAGCATTCGTTGCTGGAATTGGTAAAGGCTCGGATTGGTACAAGATCATTGGGACTTACGTTGAGTCGCCATTGTGTAAGTATACTTCTCAAAAGAATAGTCTCAAAAAAAAGCTCATGAACTGACGATTAAAGGCTGGGCTATAAGCACCGGTTCTGGGCGAGAAGAACTCACCAGTGAGGACCAACTTGAAGGCAAGGTAATTGGGATTAGTCGTATAGGAAGCGGGTCATATGTGATGCCGCATGTTCTGGCTTATCAGAAGGGCTGGAAAACTCCCTTCAAGTTTGAGATCCATGACAATTTCAAGAACCTGCGAGCGGGTGTCAACCACATTGAGGGCACTGTGACTCCATCAGATGCTTTCATGTGGGAAGTTTTCACTACCAAGAGGTACTACGATAACGGTGAGCTGAAACAAATCGGTACAATCTATACTCCATGGCCATCGTGGGTTATCAGTGCTAGTACTAGCGTCTTGGAGTCTAAAAAGGACCAGGTGGAAGCCTTTTTGAAGGCTGTCAATGAGGGGATTGCTCATTTCGGGGGTCACCATGATGAGGCAGTGGACTTCATTGCTGCCAACTTCGACTACACCGCTGAGGATGCTAGGGAATGGCTCAAAACTGTCACATTCAACCCTAACGTAGCTCAAATCGACAAGACCAAAGTGCTAGACAACACAATCACCATCTTGAAGGAGGCCGAAGTCTTGGGTCCTGACAGCGAGTCAAGGGTGTATACCACCTTGTTCAGTATTTAGACATTTATGTAAAAACGTGGTGAAAAGTAGTCGAGAAATCTGACTTGAAGATCACCTCCACCAAATGCATGCTGCCAGATAACATTTTTCTGATATAGTGACCTAATAGTTGGCAACGGCCAGGATATGCAATGTGTAACGTCTAGAACAGGCCATGTGGGGCTAAGACTAAGGCCAAGTACAAGGTACTTTTCGGCAGGGACCACTGCGCTCAACCCGGGATCAAGGTTGGGCCGACCGGGGAACAACCTGAAGGGTGGGATCGTTGGGCTTGCCAATGTAGGAAAATCGACTTTTTTCCAAACAATTACCAAGTCCGCGCTGGGCAACCCGGCCAATTACCCGTTTGCTACAATAGACCCAGAGGAGGCCAAGGTTATTGTACCCTCGCCAAGATTCGAGCAGCTATGCAAGATCTACAATCCTGTAAAAGCGGTACCGGCAACGCTAACGTTGTTTGATATTGCAGGATTGACCCGGGGTGCGGCTAAGGGCGAGGGGCTAGGGAATGCATTCTTAAGTCACATCAGAGCTGTTGATGGGCTGTTCCAGATGGTACGCGCCTTTGACGACCCCGAGATCACCCATATAGAGGAGACAGTGGACCCTGTCAGAGACCTCCAAATTATTCAGGATGAACTATTACTAAAAGATATGGAGTTTGCTCTGAAACAGGTGGAGCTGAGGGAACGAGAGGCCAAGTCCAAGCCGGCAATGCGCAAAAACCTGGATATAGCCCGCAAAGTCTACAACTGGCTTGAAAATGGAAACAAGGCCATCAATGGTACGTGGACTGATGAAGAAGTTGAAGAGATCAACTCAATGGCCCTGCTCACATCGAAACCCAGTGTCTACCTTGTCAACGTCAGTGAAGAAGACTATGCTTTGGGTACCTGCAACTCCGACGGGCGGATTGATAGGATCAATGAGTGGGTCGAAGCCAATTCGCTGGGGGACTCTGTGCTGCTGGTAAGCGTAAACCTCGAATCTCGAATAGCTGGACTTTCGGCTGAAGAGGCGTACCACGAACTGGAAGAGCTCGGGATCACCAGTGCGTTGCCAGAGACAATAGTCCAACTACGGGACGCACTCAACCTGATCAGCTTCTTCACCTGTGGTAAACAAGAAGTACGGGAATGGACGCTACAAAACGGTAAGAAAGCACCTCAAGCTGCCGGAGTGATCCACAAAGACTTGGAGAACACTTTTATCGCCGCGCAAATCTGTAAATATGACGACATTGTACAACAAGATGGTAACGAGTCAACCCTAAAATCGCTGGGCAAACTTCAAATGAAGGGAAAGGACTATATCATTGAAGATGGCGACACGGTTCTTTTCAAGGTAAGTATATCGCTGAGACTTCTTTTTTTTTGTTACGAGACCTAACCATGAATAGTCCGGTGCTGCTCGAAAAAACTAGCTGATAAAAGTTAGCAAACCTGGTCAATAGACTGAAGGGTACTCGAAACTTGAATACTCAATGAATGCACGCCAAAAAAAGATCAGGAACTTTAGTTCAAACGTTTTGTTCTCATGTTTAAATAAGATCGACGAGCTGGGTTTAATAGCATGAGTCTATAGACTCTTTGGTTCATCATTATAGGCTCATTGAGTATCACAGACTCCTCCCCTCTCTCTTGGCTTCTCGAAAAGTGTTTGTACTTACTCAAAGATATTCTTCGCTGTAAAGAAAAAATTAAAAGAGAAAATTTCACGTAACACGTAAATTTAACAATTTCACGCATGCGTGGGATCTCGATCTCAGAATATTCACTAGGATTGCCGAGCGGCCGAGATCGCCGAGGACGGCTTTCGGATCAAAAACGAAACTCTCTCGAAGAGCCGGCCCAGCGGGCATTTCCAAGCCAATTCGCATCCGAAGTGAGCTGAACAGGGTCAGAGCTGCTATCTAGCATAACCCTTTAACTTTACAATTGCCAGAGCTGAAAAACGCGTCAATGCGAATGCACCAAGCATGCTGGCAAGTTCTCACGGTCACGTGTGGGGTATAGTGAGCCTGAAATAGGCATTAAAGCGGTTGATCTATCAATTGATCCGAGATTTTAACTCGGGTCCTGGCCGCAGTCCGCCGACAGCGCGGTGTGCGCATGAAAATGCGGACTAGCGGATCAATGATCAAATTCACTGCCGATGTAACTGAGATAGCAGCGATTAGGTAGCTGATCCGGCACAAAAAGTTCGGCCGCGGGCATCTCCGCGGTTCCCATCTGAAATATAGAATCCCACAAGCGAGCGTCTCTTTTTCTCTTTTCTCTTCTTTATACTCTTGCTTTGATTTGAAAGTCAATAACGAGCATTAAACAAGTTACAGGATGTCAGTGAAATTACTAGCTAACATCCCAAAGTCCAGCCACGGAACTGACGCTGCTGACATTCTGACCGAGGGCGCGTTAAACTTCGTGGTTGATCTTCATAGAGAATTCAATGGCAAGCGGTTGGAGCTTCTGGAGTTCCGCAACAAGAGACAGACACAACTTGAGAAGGGCGATATTGAGCTTGGGTTTCTCAAGGAGACAGAGTCAATTCGAGATGATCCCAGCTGGTCGGGCCCTTCCCTGGGACCTGGGCTGGAGGACCGCCGAGTGGAGATCACCGGCCCTCCTGAACGCAAAATGATTGTGAATGCATTGAATGCAGGCGTTACAACTTACATGACTGATTTTGAAGATTCAATGGCACCCACATGGGAGAATGTTCTCTTGGGTCAGGTCCATTTGTATGATGCCAACCGAAAGCAAATTGATTTTGTCGCTGAGAATGGCAAGGAGTACAAGGTTAACAGGGACAATGGAAGAAGAATCCCAACTTTAATTGTGCGACCACGGGGATGGCACATGGAGGATAAGCATATCCTTGTGGACGGTGAACCTATCAGCGCATCGCTGCTTGACTTTGGTCTGTATTTCTACCACAATGCTCAGCAACTGATTGATAGCGGCGTAGGGCCATACTTCTATCTCCCCAAGATGCAATCTCACTTGGAGGCAAGATTGTGGAACAGTGTTTTCGTCAAAGCGCAAGATGCACTCAAGATCCCCCAGGGGACTATTAGGGCCACATGCTTAATCGAGACTCTGTGGGGAGCCTATGAAATGGAGGAGATCATCTACGAGCTGCGAGCCCATTCATCCGGTCTGAACTGTGGTAGGTGGGACTATATTTTCAGTACTATCAAGACCTTGAGGTTTGACCCCAAACATATCTTGCCAGATCGTGGCGACGTCACCATGACTGTGCCCTTCATGGACGCCTACGTCCGAAAACTGGTGCAAGTATGCCACCGCAGGAAAGTCCATGCCATGGGTGGAATGGCCGCCCAGATCCCCATCAAAAATGACCCAGAGGCTAACTCCAAGGCTATGGAGAAGGTCAAGTCCGATAAGCTGAGAGAAGCTCGTGCTGGTCACGACGGTACCTGGGTAGCACACCCTGCTTTGGCTGGTATTGCCACCCAAGTCTTCAACGAGTACATGCCCGAGGACAACCAAATCGCCAAGGTGCCCACCTACACAGTGTCAGCAGCTGACATGGTCAATACCAAAATTGAGGGAGGTAAGGTTACCGAGGAGGGGATCCGAAAGAATATCTACATTGGTCTCTGCTACATGGAAGCCTGGCTCCGTGGTATCGGGTGCGTCCCCATAGATTATCTCATGGAAGATGCGGCGACCGCCGAGGTGTCCAGGTCGCAACTCAATCAATGGGTCAAGCATAAGGTTAGCACAGATCAGGGCAAGCTCATTGCCCCAGAATATGTGAAAGCGATTTTGGCTGAGGAGTTAGCCAAGCTGGAGAAGTCAAGCGGTGAGGGTAACAAGTTTGCCTTGGCATCTGAGTTTTTCGCTCCCGAGATCACTGACGAAAGGTACTCTGATTTCCTGACCACGCTTTTGTATGATTCGATAGTGAGCCCTCTCGCTGAGCCAGTTGACCTCTCTACTCTGAAAAAGTGAGTGAACAGAATTGTAGAGTATTAGCTTACAGGAACCAGTATTTCGCATCTCGAATATTCTTGGGTCTCCAGTCAAGATGAGAGACTTACGTTCATGCCGTAGCCATTCTCAGACATACATGAACGGAACCAGTAGAGCTTGTTTTAGAATTCAAACAATAGAGCAAACTTCAACGTAAAAGGCAAGATCACTCGTCATCGTTCAGATCCCGCCCGAGTTGAAGCCGACCCCGCTCCTGGACAATGCTGGCATCCGTCGGAATCTAACGTGATCACAATCTGTGGTCCGCCTGAGTTTTTATCCAGCCGGGTAACCTAACTTAGTGAGATAGATTAGGATAAAGCCATCCCACACATTTAGAGCGCCGATGAGGGTGACACTTCTATCTGCACTGTCCCACTTTGCCAGCTTTGATTACACAAAAGTCTGCCTAACAATCACGCACTCCATCCATGGTTATCGTGTCAAACCCTTTTGCTGCCCCTTCTCGTTGCTCACTGCCCACCATTCCTCACTGACATCTATAACCGGAATCACGAACAACACAACGACATAGAGGGTGCGTGTTCGTCAAACAGTCACAGGGGAGGAAGCATTCTAACGCGGAACCACACCTCTGCTGCTGATTCTGCTGTTTAGACACTTTGTAAGGGGAGGATCAGATTTTCTCCGTTTGAAATTAATAGGTTACACCAAGGTGTGGTGTCTCTTTTATATCCTAATATTTCTGTGCTCTTGCTTATTTTTTCCAGCGAAGACGAGGATTACTCACTAGCATTAACATGCCTAAGCCACTGGTCAACGCGCGCGCCATTCTGGCATCTTCAAACACAGTGGCGGCCGACCCCACTAATGGGCCGGATGGATCACCTGTGTTGACGAGTAACACCCAAGGTGGTTCAAATATCACTGCCGCCTCACCCATAGCGCCACGGAGTAATCGCGGAGAAAGTGGCGACGGTATTGGTCAAAGAACGCTGAGGAGAGCTATCAATGATAATGGGAGCGACGATATTAGTGATGGATCGCACAGTAGCGGGGGCAGCGGCAGCGGCAGCGGGAGCAGCAGTGAAGATAGCGAAAACAGTGAAGACATGAGGATGGAGCACGAAATGTTTATTGCTCAACAGTCAAGGGAAGCTGGTGACACGAGCAGTTCTACAGGTAGTGAAGACAGCGGCGTTGCAGATGGCGGCGCTGGCAGCAGCAATAATAGCAGTAGTAACGGCACTGGTGTTGATGGCGGTGACGGAAGCGATAATAACCCCCACACCCACCACCATCATCATCATCACCATTACCACCATCACCACCGTCGGAACAACAACAACGATAGCAGTACCAACTCTAACGTTAACGACACGGAAACTAATAACAGCATGAGCACTTCAACGAGGCAGCGATATGCGACTTTGGTAAACCCACCCTTGTCTGCAGCGACGGCGGCTGGTACGCCGACTGATGGGGTGCCACCTTCCGGGGGACTCGGGCTGGGGTTCGGCCAGGGCCGGGCGAATTTGGATGCAATGGAGATTGATGTCGAAGGTGCAAATAATAATAGCGGTGGCGCTGAGGCGGGTCCGGCTTCCGCTACAACTGCTTCTGGTGTTCGAACTGGAGGGGATGATAATATGAACGAGTCGCTTCTAGCGGCGATGGCTTCCGGCGGCAGCGGAGTAGATAGGAACGGGAGTGCACAGAGTGCTGCTGCTGCTACTGCTGTAGATGTAGCTCCCATTTCAGCTGCTACTAGTGCAACGGGTATAACTGGCAGCAGCGCTGGAGCTAGCACCACCAGTGACCCCGAAGAGTACCCCTTCTCGATCCGGATGACACCCTTTTTGGATCACTCTTCAAGCATGCCCGCCTTGTATATCGGGTCGGTAGAGAGGAAGGCCAAAGAGGGTTCCGTCATCAGAATTGGAAGGGTAATAGATCCACGGCTCAGTGAGACTATTCCGCCGGAACTTGCGCCGGTAGTGTTCAAGAGCAAGGTTGTTTCTCGGTCGCATGCCGAATTCTTTGTCGAGGAGGGTCAGTGGAAAATCAAGGATATTAAGTCCTCCTCGGGTACCTTTTTGAACCATATGAGGCTATCGAGCGCGGGCACCGAGTCTCAAGGGTTTGTTCTAAGAGACGGAGATCTTTTGCAATTTGGGATGGATTTCAGAGGAGGATCAGAAGAGATTTACAAGTGCATCAAAGTGAGGCTCCAGCTCAATAAGAGTTGGCAAAAGGAGCCGCATGACTTTAGCATCAATGCTTTGTCAAACCTGCGGAGTATTTTCAAGTCCGCGGGAAGCAAAGATTTATTCCAAGAGTGTGCAATCTGCCTACAAGCAGTATCACCATGTCAGTCCTTATTTATTGCTCCTTGTGCACACGGATGGCACTACAAGTGCATACGACCGTTAGTGGTTAAGTCATACCCGCATTTCTTATGTCCTAATTGTAGGTCAATGTGCGACTTAGAAGCTGACATCGAACAACCAGACTGGTCGTCACAAAAGCAAGAGCAGTAAGCCTAAGGCTTCTGCTCCCAATGAAAATTCTTTTAGCATTCTGTTTATCCTTTCTTTGATCTTGTAAGAAGAACTCACCAGGAGTATTTCTTTCCTCGAGTATATATAGGATACGCGCATTTGTAAAGTATCATATAGCTTGGGCTGAAGAGATCAATTATTATAGGACAACCTGTTTCTTTTTTTTTAGTCTTTTTTTTTTTTTAGTTCTCTGATTCCCCAATTTTGTACACAAGGTGAGGGCATGGACCTAGGTTGCGCCAAACTTGATGACATCCATGAGCAATTTTTGCAGCTTCGTTTTGGAAACTGAGTTTTTCCAGATTTCATGAGGTCCGTCAAGGATATCCCAGGAAAGGGTATTATCAGTCAACGAAGTCAAAGCACGCTGATACTCGCTCCATGACTCGTGCTTGTCGACCATCTGGCCGGAGCTTACCACCACGATGGGAGTCTTCGAGGACAGTAGAGCGTTCGCCGACATGATATCGTACTTGGTCATGGTAGAAGCGGCAAGCTGCTCCTGCAACTTAGCCTTCAGGTACCTAGGCTGCACCCCCTGAGCTCTGCTCCCACCAGATACTCGATCCAAGCTGGAAGTAGAGAAAAGGATACTAAGCTTCCCGATACCCAGCGGGGACAACATACCCTTGAGCCACAGCTTGAAACCCTTCCATGGAGTTTCTTTCTTGAGCAGCAGGTCTTCATGGACAGTGTCCATCAGATACAGCCCTACCAACTTGTTTGAAGGCAGCTTCGAAGCAAAAACTCGAGAGTAGATCCCTCCGACACCATGTGAAACCAGCAAATACTTGGCATTTTCGTGTTCCTCAAGGGCTTTAGAGACAACTTGGCTCAGAACGTCTCCGCACATGGCTGCCGAGAAGGGCGTGGGAGCACTATCAGAAAACCCGAACCCAGGACGGTCCCAGTAGCACACCCGGTCAACATCAAGACCCTTGGGGTCTTTATGATACAAATCCAGGATCCAGGAACTGGCATCACGGGCAGAATCATCACCCTCCACCAGGATGGTGGTCTTATTGGAGGGAGCGTAACTGGTGCAGTAAATATGGACGTCAAACCTACCACCATCAATAGACACAAGCTTGCCCTCCGGCTTATTGTGAGAGAAGTCAAAAGTGTCAATAAATATTGTGATTGACACTAATATCACCGACACGAGCACCACAATCTTGAGTATGGAGCCAATCATCACTTGGAACCATTCCTTCAGGGTACGTCTGTACTCCGGACGCCCAGTGAAACGGATCTCCTGGTGGTACTTGCCATTTTGTACCACGTAGTCTGTGTAGGTCGCAACAAGCACAATAATAAATGTGCTCAACACTGAAATAGACCCAATCAGCTTCCCATGGCGGTGCCTCAAGGAAGGGACCGACATGACAAAAATGAAATCAATAAATAAAAAGGCTGAGATGACATAGCCAAGGTATCGCTCAAATTCTGAGGGAACCACGAAGAAAGCAAGCGAGATTCCCAGGGCTGCCAAGGAAATTATTGCCAGCATGAGCTCCAAGTATCCAGACCCCCTTGTGTCAACTAGGCTGAAGGATACAAAAGTATCAATAAACAGGAGGAGGAACCATATCAGAGCAAATATACGCAGCACTACCAGGACAAAGTGCATAAACCGGACCCAGGAATCGCCAAAGGGAGAGACCTCTGGGTCATCCGGACTCAGCAAGGGTGCAGACTCGTCCAGCTCATCACGGCCACCGTAGTTCGGGTCCCTGCCATGTTGTTGACTCTTTGCAGTCCTTTGCGAACCTTGGTTTGAGCCTCTTGCATCGCCTCCGCCGTTACTCTGGGATCTCTGCTCCTCTGCCTCGTTCACAGCACTTTCAATGTCTTCCGACGGCATCTTGATAGTTGGTGAATGGTCACCAGGTTGAAAGTCAGGCGGATTGCATTAACTTATAAGGTAAATGCTAGGTCAAGAGCAACATTAATTGGTATCCTCAGGCGTTATATAAGCAGATTGCGCGATAGATGAGGGATCCTCCCCTCCCCGCATATTGCAGGGCGGATCAAAGCCTATGTGTGAGCCCATTCTCGACAGTTGCCACAGCCGACCAGGTCCCCGGATCCCAGGAGTCACGTGCTTATCTCTGCTGCACCTCAATGCTGCATGTCAAGAGATACACCATTAGAGACTGCTGTCAGATCTTACGGATCCGAGGTACAATTTGCGAAGTCACAATTTCTGCTGAGAACGTGATCCCTAGACTGCTTCAAGGAAGCAGACTGTCTTGTTCACACAGGCATCATTAGAGATTGTCATGGCTTCGGCACTCCAACCGCTACCAACGGTGGCTGTACTTACCCCTTTGGTCACGCGGATATTGGGGTGCAACCCGGGGAAATTCACTCTCCAGGGCACTAACACCTATCTAATTGGTTCAGGTAAAAGGCGGATCCTGCTGGACACAGGAGAACCAGAGAATGTGGAGTACCGGAATCTCTTGAGAGACTACCTGCGAGCTACTGAGATTGAGATTGGAATGATTCTTTTCTCTCATTGGCACCTTGATCATGTCGGAGGTGCTAAATCTCTATTGGAAATTTGCAGTAAGGAGAGCCCACCTGTCTTATACAAGGGGGTTTCCAAAGTTTACACGGAGCACCTTGAAGATCTTACTGTTCGAGAAATCAGCGATGAACAAACCTTCAGCTTGGACGACGGTGCGACACTGGTAGCTTACCACACTCCTGGCCATACCGACGACCATTTTGTGTTTTATTTAGTAGAGGAGAACGCCCTCTTCAGTGCTGATAATGTACTCGGGCAGGGTACTGCCGTGTTTCAAGATCTAAGTACATACTTGAGCTCGTTGAAAAAGATGCTGAGTCTGGATACCAAAAGGATATACCCTGGGCATGGACAGCTCATCAATGACCCAGCAGCGAAGCTTAGTGAGTATATAGATCACCGGCTACTAAGAGAGAATCAGGTTCTGGAAGTTCTGAAGCAATCAGGCGATGCCACTAGCCTGAAAGACATTACTGCGGAGATTTACAAGGACGCAGACCTCACCGAAAGAGTCTTGTTAGCGGCAGAGCGAGGTATCGGCCAACACCTTGCAAAGCTGGAGCAAGAGCACAAGGTGAAGGAACATGAGGGCAGCTGGACTATTTCAAAACTGTGATCAGGCTACGACACACGGCGCCCCAAAGTCAAGATAATGCCAAAGTGCAGTCGCATCCGGTTGTCGTGAGAAATAAACCTACAGAGAATGGCTGAACCCATGACCGTTGTCACTCCGGGTAATCAACACTTGGCTCTTTGAAATTCTTATATCACAGCGAGAGTTGAGTCTGGAGACTCGCTCTTTTCTGAGGAATTTCCAGCGTGACGGGCGTGGAAAACACCCAATGCCATCAACCGCGCACCTCTGGCATCGTAGCTTCTCCGAAGCTCATCTGGCTGCAGCATTATTATTCATTGTATTAGTATTTACACACACATCCTAAAGGAAAGACAAGAAATTGCTCTAGTTGCCGGCCTTCAGTCTCTTGAATAGCAGAATATGTGGCTCCGGTGTATGCGTCTCGTAGTGAACCCACCCCAAACTCTGGGTAATACCGAGCCCTCTCCATTCTTCTTCTAGTAATATGCGTAATGTTCCGGTATCTGGGTTGAAGTAATCCCTTGGGATGACTTTTAGCATTGCCTTTGGTAGAATAACGTGCCTAGATTTTTCATTAGAGTGCTCCTTATAACTCAAAACACGTTGAAAGTTCTATCTTGAGCTTGCACTGTTCATAAAAGAAAGCCCAAGATACAAAGAAGACAAAAAACGCGATGCGACGCGTCTTTCCACCACTTACCTGTACTCATACTCATCATCAGAATATCTAGATCTGGGTTAGCATTTCTCGACAGCTTCGTAGAACATTAGGGTCCAAAACGTACCTTGTGGAATAGTGTATATGCTCGTGAAACTCCTCGAGACGAGCAGCCTCAGATGCACTTAATAACCGTGGTCCCATTGGAGTTGTATGCGAAATGTTGTCGGGTTCTAGCTATCCCGAGGAAGAATAAAAAGTCTGATCCCGTCAAATATGGACGACTTGCTGCAGAACCTGTCCGCTTTTGACTGCTTTTTCTGCGCGTGCCAATAGATTACTCTAGATGGATGATGCAATGTCTTCCGAGATTCAAGTATTAGGAGCACCGCTCTATGCTCTGTCCTCAGAATGAAGCTATAACCGTTATTTGGCAGTTTGTGCTACTTTTTTAGATTCTCAGACGATTTTCGATTTGATTAAGCTGGCACATATATGGTTGAGGGAGCGAAGTTTCTCTGTTAAAGTGATCGGGCCCCTCAGGCTCACTAAATTTCTGTGGCTTTTTCCTGAGGCCGATCTCATCAGCTCAATTGAGCGTGGATAGGACGTGACTCGCTGCTGCTCAATCGATGCTGGCTTGCTTCACAGCGCCGCGGAGTTTCTGACACTCAGAGCGACCTCAAGGCTCCAGTTCTCAAAATATTGTTTGAGGAAGCTACAATAGGATATAGAAGGAGCGGGAGGATCTTAATCGAGCTTTGGCGTAACATCACATACGGGATAGCTATAAATTTAAGGAAACTCGGTCCTCGAAGATGATGCCTGGCTTGGCCAAATCAACAAAATCCCGTAACTTCAAGCACCGAAGAGCACAAAGCTCCGTATAAGTAGAACAAAGACTGATATGATCTGGACTGTCAATTCAAATTGTAAAGCATTCGTCTGGTTTTGCTTCGTCGCGTCGCAGTTATAAAATCTTGCACGCCCAGATCCAAGCTTCAAGACGCGTATTTGGTGGATCGGCGATCAGCCCCGGCCAAATCTTGCTGGAGCTAAACCCGACATCGACCTCAAATACCAAACAAACCTCATGCAAAAAGTGACCAGTAAACTTATTTTTCAAGCAAGAGCACTCCTTGCTTCATTCCAGAAGTCAAGGTTTCTAAAAGAGGGTGAGGGCGCGGGCGCTTCTTCCTCTACTATCCCACACTTTCTCTCTTCTCTCTTTTGACTGACCAAACTGACCCGTTTTGTAATATTGTTGCCGAAATGCCCCAAGGAGATGCCCAACAGCCAGTAATGATGATATCTGAGGAAGACGATACCAGTGCTCATACCACTACCACTGCTGCTACCACTGCATTATCTGCAGCAGAAACTGGGACGTCCACAGAGGACCTTTTATTTATTGGAATCAACTTACCGGCAAAACATGGGGTGTCGGACCAGGCCGTGGTAAAACAAGCCATAGGTAGAGGGTATGACATGGTAAGTGCCCGTATAACCTCAAGGTCGTACCGGAAAAGAATACAAGCGAAACTTGACGAAGTGGATACAACAGATAAAATGGATACCACAAGACGGCTTGAGCACGGAACAAAAACCAACGACCATTCCAGAGTAGCCCCGGCTTTAATGGAAGCATGCGAAAAGACTGCCGATTTCCAGCCTAGCAAGGATGATATATTGCTGCAACCAGGCTCGCACGCAGGAAATATCTTGGGGCTGGCCTCTCCGTGGATTGAAATTGACTCAAAGGACCCACAGGTAGCCTACTTATCACTGTGTGTCCTTAAGAGGGAAATATCATATGCGAAGTACTGTGGCTTATCTTTTGTGATAATATCGGGTCCCAAGCGTCGCACAAGCATAGCCACCTATGCAAGGGGCCTCTCGCTGGTTTTACGCCTGTTCCCCGAGATAAAGATTGTTATTCATTTTCCATTCACCGAGGAGTACCTAACATCGCCCGACACAGGCGAATTTGCACCTCCGCCAGACTGCCTTAGCATATGGGAAGTCTGGAACACGGTGCGGACTACTTGTGACTACTCTCCAAATCTATCTATTGCATTGCAGGTGCCCAAAATTTTACCACCGGTCCATGTCATCAACCGGTGGTACGCTGAGCCTGTCTCCATGCTGGTCATGTCACCCAAGGCGTTTGTCACCAACCCCAAGGGATATCCTGTTCTTGGAAAAACACACCAACAACTGATTTCCCGGTTTTTCAATCGGCCCCAAAAGCCCTTTGTGCTTATTGAGAGCCCGGAAGAATCTGTGTTCATGGGTGGCCCGGACGCCTTCCTGGCGTATCTACGCCATTTGCATAAAACGCGCCCTTCACTCGATCCCATGGAGGCGTACGGCCAAAGTCTGATAGATGAGCTGCAAACTCCCCTGCAGCCGCTTACTAGTAACTTGATGAACAGCCAGTACGAGATATTCGAGATTGACGCTGCCAAGTATAACTTGTACGAGACAGCCATCACGAAAGCCCTGCGGACTTTTCTTAATCGCGCGAATGATCGAAACCATCGGCAGCGAAATGACCAAAGCCCCAGCATTGGAGTCCTTGGAGCCGGCCGTGGCCCGCTGCTGCTCAGGTGCTTACGGGCGTTGAAGTCCGTGAGAGTTCAGTCAGCCCGGATACACGTGGTGGAGAAAAATAGAGACGCGTTAGTTCATTTGAATCAGCTCTGTGCTGAAGAGCTGAAAAACTCCACCGGGGTTTCAGTGGAGTATATTTGCCGCGACATTAGAGACTTCAGGCTAGACACCCCGCTTGACATTGTTGTCAGCGAGCTTTTGGGTTCACTTGGGGACAATGAACTGTGTCCTGAGGTTCTGAAGGATCCACTTTTTGCCGACCGCAACACGATAATGATTCCGCAATGCTACACCAGCTTCTTTTCACCAATTATGACTCCCAAGCTTTATGGGAAACTACGCGACCCTGAGGGGACCGATAGTTTGACAAAGCTCGCGGCCACATTTGAAGACCGTGCCCAGACACCCTATGTGGTGCTGCTCAACCAGCTGCACTTCGCTTCGGCGAATATAGCGCCCGCATGGACCTTTACGCATCCGGAGCAAGAGGATAGCCTTGCATTGTCGCACCTTCCCCACAAGTACAGTGCTAATGAACGCCACTGCAAGATGACTTTCTCTGTACCGTACAAGACGGTTATTCATGGTATAGCTGGCTATTTCCAGGCCGTTCTTTTTGATGACGTGATCTTGTCAAACAACCCTGACCCCCTCCTGTCGTCACCGGTGTTAGGCTCAACGGATTTGGTTTCTTGGTTCCCCATGTTCTTCCCGCTGTCTACCCCGTTGCAGGTGCTTGATGACTCTGAGGTCGATATCAGTGTCAGCAGATGCGTTGATGATCACAAGGTGTGGTACGAATGGGCTGTGGAGACGTTTGTGCGTGTCACCTCTGGAGCTGTCAAGAGAGTGCGCACAGGCGTGTCCCCCTTGCACAACGTTGGAGGCAAGTTCAGTAGCATGACTCTTTGATTATTTAATTTAAGATATTAACATCAAAATCTTTCACCCTCTACAATGCTCAAGCGAGATAGCCGTCTATCAGTGTTAGAGCCCTGGCCGGCGATAACTGAATACCGCTTGGCTCCCTCAATGGTGGCATGCGCATGCTCCATGACTTTCTGGATGGACCTGCTCAGTTCTTCGTTCTCCATGGCTTTCTCCTCAAGCGAGATCTTGAGGTCTTGGTAGCTAGCTTCGTGTGCTGCGAGCAGTCTTTTCGACCGCCTATTCTCCTTTTCAAGGTACTCCAGCGTTTTGTCCAGCTGAGTGCGGGATGCTTGGAAGCCCTGGACCTGGGAGCGAAGGCTGTTTCTTTCTGCTTTGGCGTCTTCGTAGTTCTCTTTGAGGTCTTGAAGCTCCTCGAGTATTGCAGCTGAGGCATCTTTGGCAGCTTGGAGCTCAGCTGACAGTTGGTTGTGATGACGAGCAAGCGTGGTATTGCTTTGCTTGAGCTCTTCAAGCTCGGCATTGTTATCTCTGAATCTAGCCAACTTGCTTAGTTCTTCTTGAAGGCTTTGAATTCTTTCCTTTAGCTGCGCGATTTCCTGTTCCTGCCTTTTCACAGTCCCTTGTGCACCCTTCTTTTCCTCGACTAGTGTTTGGTTGTCAGTGCGCAAGTACGACAATTGCATTTGAAGCTGGACCATCTCCCTAATTTTTTCACTCTCCATTTCAGATATCTTTGCCTCAAATTCTTTGACCTGATGTCCCGAGGGCGGACTGCTCTGGTGCAGAGCCCCCGCTATTGTATCATCAGTCAGAGTCTGGTCGTAATCAATGATTTGCGGAATTTGCGGAGCGGTTGACGCGGATGACGGGGACTGAAATGAGTCTTTACCATCGCTGCTTTGACTTGACCCAGAATTACTTCGGGACTTAGTGCTTTGTAAGTCGTGGCCATTGGAGCTATCAACACCACTGGTATACCTCCTCAATGCTAACTGCAGATTCGCCTTCTCTTGACTCTCCAGAGCTAGTCTTGTTTCAAGGATCTTGACTTGCTCTACATCATCTATCATTGACTCGCGCTCCTGTTTCTCTTGAGACAAAACTTCCTCCAGTTGTTGTATTTTCTCTTTGAGGTCATCCATTTTGATCTGAGTAGTATGAGCACTAGCAGTGCTCATTGTGCTCAGCCTTCTATCCAAAACGAAGCTTGAGCGGGGGTCCAGCCTACCGATGGGCGGCAACTTTTTGTCTCTTCCCATTGCGGCTTGCTGTGCTCTTGGTTGAGTGCCTGGAACGCCAGCCGGAGGTGCATCTGCTCTCACCCTATCGAAGCTCGAAGCCGGCCTTGAATTTGGCATTGAGTTCGGCCATACCAAAGTGCCATCAGCCGTGCCCAGTGCCCGTCCTGTCCGCACCACAGAACTGCGCTTCTCGGTCTGTATGTCTTTCTTGCTGGATTGTGTCTGAATAGACGAGGGAGCTCTCGCAGCAGGTTTGGAGTGTTGAGGCGGCGGTGGAGGTGGAGGGGGAGCAGCGGACGTGATTCTGGGGAAAAAGATTGATGAGTCTGAGTCTTGCGATGAAGTCTTGGCATGCTGGCCTCGACTATGATTGTAGTGCAAGTGCGAAGACAAGACAGACGCACCAAACTTCGAGTGTTTTGGTGTGGATGCTGTAGGCGAATTGCGCTTAACAGTGGCTAACTTCTTAGATTCCGCGGTATTTACACGGGAAGTGTTGATCCCCGGGAGCCGTGGTTTAGGTTTTGGTTTTGGTTTCTGACTCGATGGTTGTGTAGTGCTCGTGTCCGCAGTTGGGGAGATTTTGGGGATGGGTATTGGTATATGTGACACGGCGCTGCTGCTGCCTCCTTTTAGGCTAGTTTTTTCATGAGGATTGCTCAGCCGGGTAGGGCTCCGCTTGCTCTGAGCAGTAATTGCCTGTGATGATTCTCCTTTGGTGCCCTTGACTCGTGAGTGATCACCCGACGACGACGACGATGATGACAAGGTTGACGACGATGCGAACCTGGATATGAAACCGGATAAGTGCGTCCGTCGCTTGGGCGGAGTGGTAGTAGTAGTAGTAGTAGTAGTAGTAGTACTCGCAGTAGTGCTGGTAGTAGTATTGGCCTTTTTGATGGGAGTAGAGGTCGATAATGGGCTGGGTGACATGGACGACATGTCTAACGTAGAGCCGGCGGAAACAGTACGCACAGATAGTGCTGGTTTCTGCTGCTGAGTTGGCTTCTCAGGCGACGAAGAAGACTGCTTCGAGGCGCCGCTAATTGTAGTTCGTAGTCCGCGAGCCGGAAGCGTTGAGCTCCCTGCAGGCTTCCTCTGAACACCAAGACCACTGGACGATGCCACCGCCGTCCCTACTGGGGCCCTATTGTCCTTGTTCATAGTGTAGAATGCTCTATGCCCTTCTGCGCAGTTACTGGACAATGAGAAATGTGATGCGCTCAAGTGATTTTCCAGAAGAGAGAGGAAGTCCGAAAACTGGCGTCAACTTGGATCTAAGTGTCGCATGTAAGAGTGTTACTGGAGCCCAGAGAGCTGGTGAGTGATTGGAGAAGTAGAGTGGGTACCTAGTCTCAAAGATTGCAAAAAGCCACTCAAAGGGGTAGTTCCTCTAACCCTAATTGAAGTATTTTGGTCCAGGTTCGGAAACACTGATTGCCGTTTCGTCAAAGGTCCTCCCAACTTAGGTCTCGTGTTCTAGTTTCAGGAAAAGAAATCCTTTCAAGGGTCTTGGGCCAGAATGGGTACAATTGAACAAACTCGTCTCCGCCAAGGCAATACCTGTAATATTAAACCTTCCTAGCTCTAACAAAAGAGGAGAAGAAGAACAAACAAAAATCACTAGAGTTCACCGCAGCGAATTTCCCAATTTTCTCAATTGTTACCTCTCCTTTGGCAATCCCGATTCTTGACAGCAGAGAAGAAGGACACCGACAAAGTTCTGAAGAAGGGAAGTGAAAAAAAATGAAAACAAACAACAAGGGATAGCTTTTCTATACAGGAGTCCTTTGCCTTATCAATAACCTGTTACGATATGATGCCGGGATGGCACATATAGCATGATGCCATTGCAGTGAGGACCCCCCGAGGATGCCACTGCTATAAGCTAAGCTGAAGAATATTCCAGTTCACGCATCATGCGGGCGCGCGCAATGCCCGGGGCCGAACACAATCTCGCTAGCTGATTCCTCAGAGATCCCACGTCTAAGCTTTTTCTCCCACACTGCGCATTCCCGAGGGGAGACAGAGAAAGAAAGAAAAACAAACTAGCCAAGGCTTGTATTAAACTCAAAACACGCGGGTTTTGCGGCCCGCAGATCATATCGATTGCCGCCGCTGCCTGCCGCCCCTGGATCGCCCGCTCGGTTACCCTCACTCACTCGCGTAACACCCGCACGCGCGTGCGCGCGCGTGCGATCGAGAGAAAAATAACGTTACCGGGGGCTGACGCGTCAAAATAAGCTTAAAAATGTAACGGGGCTATCGAACCTTCGAAGACGACGCGAAATTGTCCCGAAATCTAGGTTTGACTCACGCGAAGGTGAGAAAACCTTTTAAGTTAGAGGTGTCGAAAAAAGGAAGTCAAACTGTAATATTCTTTGGTGAGGAAAACTGTAAATCTCCATGTTCTCCGAAAGCTCAACATGTTTTGAGTCTGCTGGATCTAAAAGGGGATCTGACTTTTGTCGATTCTACAGGCAAGGTGGCATGCAGGTGATGTGCGTTGCCTGCAAGTCTGAGACAGCGTGAAGGGCACCGACGACTGCGCTTCTTGAAGACAGTTGAATTGATACTAATGGCTGATACGTATATGCACCATGTCAGTACTCAATTATAGCAGGCTAAAGTTCCTCTCAAACTACAAACCTTCGACGTTTTAAAATGGACGCAGGAGTCAGGAGGCGGGAGTCACTGGAGTCAGGACACCAGGGAGCCCCAGTTCAGGGACCAGATTACCCATAACTTTCGATACCTGACAATTAGCCCACTGATACAGCTCATTCAGCCTCCTACAGGATCTGTGCTTTTTTGGCTTTTTCAGATCCACTAACTGCTGCTAATCGTTCAGTGGGCTAGTCTGCGTTATAGCGTTGTTTACATGTTTTTTTTCTGAAAATAAATACCAAAAGCAAGGCGTTGGACCCAAATTCGTTGCAGTGTGACCGGTGGCCCACCGGTGGCCACACAAATTGGAAAGCAGGACCACTTTCACGCGATCGTCTCTTATAGCACGCACCTGGCTTCGAGGCGACTGCCTAACGTCAAAAACTAGCCTCGTTAGTCCCAAACAAAACGTCTTTCAAAATTGAGGGGTTAGTTCATTTGCAATCATATAATAGGTAGACCGCTGCAGGCAATATGGGCAGTTTTGTGTCAAGCTTCGCTAAGTTGTGAAAAAAGGTTGTGGCCATACGGCGGAGCCCCAATATCGGAGACTATAAGATCTGCTAGCCAGTGTATTACGTAAGCGCAAATGAGGTCGGGAACACTGATCAGTAGCTTTCCTGTCGACAGAGGGCCGAAAGCTTTCCTAGATTTGTAAACCTACAGCTGAGCTTGTATATTATCCCAGAAAGCTCGCTGCTTAGAGCTTGAAGGCCGACAAAGGCATAGACCATGACTATTTGGTTGGCGGCACCGTTATTCTCTGTTATTCTCTGACAGCAGCTCAAGATGTTTGAAACTTCGAGTTTGTTGGACTATGTCCTTTTTCCCTCATGGTCAAAACTATGTCGTAGCTAACCTAGTTCTAGAAACCTCAGCGAAAGAAGTGCTAAGATGGTAGTGCTTACAGGTAGGATGCGACCTGCTTCTGGCACCAGACAGACTCGTGCTATTTCTTTGCTTAGACAAGGCGCTATCATTCCAGCATCCGAGCAGGGAGGACCTGACTCAAATAATCGCGAGCGCTCAGCTTTGGAAGATGTGTCTAATGTGCCCTTTGGCTCCTCAATTGTACCGCCGCCAGGCACCACTGTACCAGGCACCAGTGTGCTAAAGAAGGGGCATAGTGCTCAGACCACAAAGGGTTCAGCTGGATCTGAATTGAATAAAGGCAACAGCGGGGTGTCTACCTAACTCGGCTACCTGCCAGCTATCGTTAGCAGCGCCAGCGCCCGAGTTACGAGTGGTGCGCAATCCGTACCAATGCGCCGGCGTGGTTGAGGTCCTGCTAAACCCCGTCCTATATTCAAGCGTTGGAACAACTTTGAGATGTCAGCAAGCCAGCGTGAAGTTTTCAGGGTGACGAGAAATGATAATAGAGCCAGAAGAGCAGCTGCATGGCAGCAGAAAGAGTGACCAGGCAAAGAAGCTTGTTCTAAAGTAAGATCTCCCTTTCAAGTCCCCCAATTCTCAGGAGTCACGCCGGTCTCCGTGAGATCTATCGGTTCCTTTTTTTTTCCTTCGTACGTGTGTAGCTTTACTGTAGTATTGGTCCAAAATTCTCTGTTACAGCCATTACTAGCAGGTTCAGCTATACTTAACCCCTTCCAGTGACCGAGTAAGTAATTGTCAACTATACCCTGCTAAATCAAATTGTCGACATAGGGACGGGGTAAAGATGCCCCACTAGAGTCGGTCACTATAGCTCTAGCAACAGTTCTCAAAACCTTCGAAAACGTGGAAGACTAGAGCCCTTGAGCATGTGTCCAAATCCTTCAAATATATTTAATTATTATGCAAAAAAAACTTCACTTAGTATGTACAATATCACTCGGCGTTTTCGTCATTGGCATTGCTCTTGTTATTCACGTACTCAATGGCTCGGGCCTTGACGGCGGCGATAGACCTCTCATCATCAACAGACTCTTCAAATTTCATCCATTTCTTGAACAAGAACTTTGCCTGCTTCATTGACAACTTTGATCCAATAGCACGGCTAAACAGACCCTCAATGTAGTCCTTATTCACCTTGAACTCAGCTGAGCTGGTAGATAGAGCACTGAGTTTCTTGATCTCAAAGTCAATGTAGACTGACCAAATGTCAATGCCGCCCCGCTTGTAAGCTGACACGAGGCCCTCCAACAAAGTGCGCCCACGCTCAGCGTCGCCGCCCCTTTCTGGTCTGGTATACTCGAGCTGAGCAAACTTGATGATGGTAAGCTTGTGGTCTCGCTTGGGCAGCACTGTGAGGGCTCTGTCTAAGAGTGACCTGGCTTTAGCGGCGTCGTTGTGGTCGAACATAATAGTAGCGTACTGAGTCCACACAGCAGAGTCTGATTTGAACTTCTTGATCATCTCGTCATAGAGCGAGACAGCCTTGGCGTATTTAGACGAGTCTTCAGTCAGGAGGTAAATGTTGGCAAGCTTCTGGTAGATGACTTGTGGTTCCATGTACTGGAGGGACTCCTTGAACACGTCCTCAAGAGTCTGTTCTGTACCGAACGAGTTCTCCAAGTTGAGCAGTGCCACCCACACATTGAGTCTTTCTTGTTCATCTCGGAAACTGATAGTCTTGAGGGCCCTTCTGGCAATTTCACGAGCCTTCTCGACCTCAGACAACTGGAGCTGGAACGCCATATAGTTCATCCACATGATCGAAGAGTTGGGGTTACCGAGAAGCAAACGTTCAAAGTCGCTGACCGATTGCGGCATCCTGGTGGTCAGTGTGTCAGTCTTGTCCTCAGTGATCTCTTTCCTGCTGCGCCTTCGCTTGGACCTCTTATCATCTTCGTCGTCACTCTCAGACTCTGACTCCGACTCGGGCTGCTCTTGCATTTGGTCTAGGATACCAGCGGTCCAGTCGAAGCCGACAGAAAGGCCTCCACTGATCCCATTCTCTTCTTCAGACTCTTCGTCGCTGCTTTCAGAAGCCTCAGCAGCAGCATCGTCAATAACCCTCTCGTCGTCAGACTCGCTGTCCTCGTCGCTGCCCATCTCAGAGAAATCCTCATCCTCCTCCTCAGAACTAAGCTCGCCCTCGCCAACCATCTCCTCATCATCTTCAGCACTGCCCTCGCTGTCTTCACCTTCGAAATACGACGCCTTCATACCAAGGCTAACTTTTCGTGACCCAGGCTCAACATTCAGAACTTTAACCTTGACCTTATCACCAGGCTTGAACAGCTTAGACACATCCTTGAGTGGAACATCGGCCACCTCGCTTCGATGACACAACCCCGAGATGCTGGACCCTTGCAACACGACAAACACACCATAGTCAAAGACATTCTTCACGACACCCTCAGTAATCATACCAGCTTCAAGGTCACCCAATGAAAGTTGAGCATCACTTGAATTGAGAATCGCACTCTCCTTGAGGGTCAGCTCAACCTTGTCGTTGACAACAGACTCGACCTTAGCCTTAACCAACTGGCCGACGGTGAAATGGTTCTTCCAGTCAGCCAAGTACTCATCGCTGAGGTTCTTGATCTGCACTCGCCCCACGGTGTTGTACCCGAGAGTAACAAACAACCCGGAGTTGGCCACATTGGACACGAACCCACGCACAATTGACCCGGGGGTGATGTCCTTGACTGAGCTCAAAAATTTGTCAACAGCCTCAACAGCGTGGTCATGAACCTGAGAGTCACGGAGCGACAGGTGAGTTTTCTTGTTAGAACGGTCAACCTCGAGAACTTTGGCAGTGACCACTGAGCCTACGTACAGATCATCATGAGCAGCTTCGGAGTAAGTGTCAGAGACGTTGGTCAGGTCAACGTGGCCCACCACATCTCTACCCAGCTTTACCAGTAGCGGGCTAGTCTTAATAACAACACCCCTTAGCACATCACCATCATGAACATCCTCCAAGTTGTTGATCGCTGCCGCTGAAGTCAGAACCAGCGACGAGGGCGAGGTCACCTCACGAACAACACACTCAACAGCAGACCCTACCCCTGAATCGTGAGCCTGGGTAGCAGCCAGATCAAGCACAGTCATTTTCCCACTAATACCAAACTGAACGTCTCCCCAGACCTTATCGCCGCTCACGTTGTTGACTATCGCCAAAACACGGGCTCCAACCTCTAGGGGAATGTTGGCAACGAGTCTGATCTTTTTGCGTGACAGCTCGGCCACCATGCCGCTTTGCTGGATGCTAACATTGGGCAGCGCCTTGTGAGTCTTGAACTCGCTGTACCCAACCACCCGGAGCTCGCCCTCAATAACATCGCCTACCGTAAACTCTGCTAGCGGCTGCACGCTGTCGGGGATATCCTTGATGTTGTCAAGCAACTCACAGGCCGAGACCTTGGCGACGCCGCCACTGCCGGCACTTACCAGCATGTACGTGTGCTTGATCTCAACCACCTTGGCGTTGCTTACACTCTCGGCAATGGCCAATGAAGCAGGAGTATGCGAAGTCTTGAGCGACAGCGTGAACCTGTCCTTGTCGTTATCAATATTGATCACTGTAGCCACCAGCGAGCTGTCAAGCTTGAACTCCTTAGTTGGATTTTTAACAAAACTGTCTGAAAGCTCGTGCTTGGGGATCAACCCCACGAGCCCGCCAGCCAGACCCACAAATACTCCAGCAGCCGCTGTCACATTCTTCACGTACCCATGCACCTGCTGGCCGACATGCAAGTCCGATACTGCATGGTTGCCGTTATCACCAATCAATGACTCCTTCAGACTGACGATGGTAGGTTTCCGCGCCGTGGTTACCACCACAGCCCTGCGTTTTTGACTAACCTTGATATCCCGGAACACCTCCTTGATTTGGGCTCTGTTGTCAGACAAATGGCCCAGCGGAACAATCGCAGTGGACCCGTTCGCCTCAACAGTGACCCCGCCACTCTTTGACTTCTCCATCACAGTCACGTCCAAAACCTCACCAGCAGACAAAGCCCTAGACTCCGAAGATTCCTGCCCATCTGTATCTGCATTTCTGCAACTGACAAAAAGAGGCTCGACTTGAGTAACCGCGACACTAACAGTCTGGCCCAGTCTAAAATGATCCTTGGGCGACTTGATAAAAGTCTCACTCATCTCTGAAATGGGCAGGTATGCTTTGACCCCGCCAAACAGCTCTATCAAAGCTCCCTTGGGTGTAAACTTGACCACTGTTCCTGCAGTCTTGGAACCTACCTTGTCACTAGTAATCTCTCCCTCATAGTTGACCAAGCTCTTTTTGAGTGTTAAGTACACACGGTGTCTGAACACGTCCACATTCAAGACTCGACACGTCACCTTCATGCCAGGCTTGTACTTTTTCTCCGGGTTAGCCAGCTTAAAATCGCTCAAATGGACCTCATTAGCAAGCCCGTTTATCGACGGCGTGATGTTGACCACAATGCCCCCTCCCGGCAAGATTTTCTCCACTGCCACATTTTTGAGAACCTCACCAGGTCTAATATCTTCAATGCGTAGGTATTTCTGCTCCAACGTTGAAGCGGCCATGGACAGAACATAAATATTGTCAACGGCAGAGAACCCTAGGATCCTTGCTTGGTGCAAGGTTCCCTCTGAGAATTCTTCATTTGGCAACTCCACAGCCTCGTCACTCAGTTTTGACACTGGCACGAACCCAGCAAACTCTCCAATCCGTGCAAAGACACCCAGATGCGCCTGGACGGAAGAGATCTTGACTTCGAGCTTGTGGCCAATGGGGAAAGCATCCAGTGCTGACTGCATACCAGTCTCGGTAAACTCCTGTACACTGTTTACTAATGACAAATGAAGAGGAGCATCATGCATATCCTGGTTGCTATCAAAAGTGGCAACTATCCTTGCCTCGACCTTGGCACCTAGAGAGTACTTTTGCGTGAGCTCTTCCTCGCTGTAAGTCCCCGTCTGGACCATGTCCACTGTTCCTACCACGTATCCAAAGATCTCCACAACCAGCCCGTCTTTCCCGCTGGCAATGACCAGACCATTGACCATGGTACCGGCCACCAGCGACTTGACCGACTGAACCGCTGGTAACATGCTACTTTTGGGATCCAGGGTAAATGCAACTGTGCGTGATTTCTTGGAAAGCACTGTGAAGAGTGCAATCTGTCCCGGAGCCAAACTGCCACTAGATTGGAGCTGCTTTTTTGCAATGAACCCATTCAACTTGGGGTGGCTGAAGTTCAAGATAGCTCCATGGTCTTCGAGAGACTCCACTCTAGCTTGGACTGACATCCCAGGAACAATATCGTCCTCATCAATATCCTCGTTGACAATTTCAGGGTCAATGGTGAGCTCTAGTCTTCGTTTGCCGGCATGTGGAACGGCAGTGGCCCTGAGCCATTGGCCAATATGATAGGGGTTCGTTGGCTGGGGTTTGGGGAGCACATTGCCGTTTCCTTCGTCCTCGTCGTCAGAGACAAGCCCGCTTTCTTCTTCGTCACTCTCTTCTTCAACAACTGAATCCTCCATGTTGACATAACCCACCACGTTGTTGGCGAGGGCTAGCACCAGCTCTGTTGGGAACACCTCAACTACCTGGCCCAGCAAGCTGGTACCGTCAGTGATCTTGGCCAGAGTAAGCCCTGACACCTTAACTTTTTCATTTGCCTTCTCCTGGTCTTCTGGACTCTTCTTCTTGGATTTCTTGGTCTTCTTGGACCGTTTCTTGAGGGGGGCTCCACCCTCTTTGGTTGAAGATCCATGCTCGCCATTTCGTTTCGAGCTGTCGTCAAACAGGAGATCTCGAGTTGCCTCGTTAGCGGCCTGTTTCACCTCGAGAGCGCTCAGTGTGGAGCCTCCGCCTCGAGGGAAAGCCGTCTCGTCCGAGTCGAGTTTCCGCTTGGACATTTTGGTGTTGTATTTGAGAGAAATTTTGGACCAAGAAAAAAGTTATGAATTCAATCTAGAAAAATAAAAATAAAAAAAAAAAAAAATTCCGCCGATCGCTAAATTTTTCAGATCAGGATGTTCAGCCGTGCTTTAATACCTTCGTATTTATAAAGGACCTTGAGGGCTTCATGAAGGCTTCATGTGAATCTCAGACAGTACTCAAAAAGACTTAATATACCTAATAGCTATAGCTGAAAGCTACTTTTGAGGCTTGGTCCTGACATAATGAGAAGGGCACTCGTATCCCCCCGGGTTCCTATCCAGGTACAACTGGTGGTACTCCTCGGCGGTCCAGAACTTCTCAAGGGGTACGATCTGGGTAGCGATATGGTCCACGTACCAAGTCTTTTGTAGGAAATCCTTGACCTCATTTGCCACGTTCTTCTGCTCGTCGGAGGAATAGAAAACAGCTGATCTGTATTGGGGTCCGAAATCAGGTCCTTGCCTGTTGACCTGGGTAGGGTCATGCATCTTGAAGAAGAAGTCTACTAGCGTCTTGTAAGCCAACTTCTCACTGTCAAACTCAAGCTGGACAGCCTCAGCATGACCCGTATTGCTTCCACAGACTTGCTTGTAGTTGGGGTTGGTGACGTTGCCACCGGTGTAGCCGACCTTGCAGTCTAGCAATCCCTTGCCAGTGAAGTGTTTCCTGAACAGGTGCTCAACGCCCCAGAAGCATCCAGCAGCAAAAGTTGCAACCTCCTTCATTTTGTATGTTTGTTGTAGGTCTTGTTTTGATTGAAGTGAAAAGTGGTTGCAGAGCCGTGAAAAGCCGTTTGCTGAGAGTTCAGCCGTTTGGCCTTATATACATAAAGTCTTGTGTCCATCGAAGTGGACTGGAGATCTGGGGAGCGGTTATGCCACAGCCAAACTTGATGAACGCTGACAAATAGTTTTAGCCAGCTTATCGACGTCGTCATCGCTAGGTAACGCTGGCAGGTAAATTAAGCATGCACCGGTGCTGGGACCCATATTAACATGCTGGTTAACGAGCCATAGGGCAGCCCTCCTCACAAACAACTCAAGACCCTATTGCCACATACAATAGCCCCATTACACCAGCTGCTCCTTAGTTTTTGGTTAGAGGAACCCCTCAGCCTCATCGTGTTACTCTCAGTCTACTCTCAGTCCGGGACCCTCTGAATCCAAGGTACAATGCCAATGCCAAAGGCTTACGCGGCATATGCTTTTGATGTACTTGCAGCCAAGCTACGCAAGACCAAGGCTCACACTCTGCGAGACTTTTTAAAAGTGACATCCGAAGAAACCGGCGCCACAGAGTCTTCCAAATCGGCCCCCCTGTTTGTAACATGGAACATAAAGGATGAGGCAGCCATCCCGGCCGATACAGAGTACGAGTTGCGGGGGTGCATCGGCACGTTCTCCCCCGAGCCTTTAGCTGCTGGGATTAAGGAATACGCTCTGATAGCTGCACTGAGGGATCACCGGTTCAGGCCAATAGCCGACGACGAGCTGTACTTTTTGGAGTGCGTGGTTACTATCTTGGACAAGTTCGAGAAGATTGATGACCCGCTTGACTGGGAAGTGGGGCTCCATGGGGTCCAGGCTACGTTTTTTAGGGGTAGCTCCCGTATTGGTAGTGCCACGTTTTTACCAGACGTAGCCGAAGAGCAAGGATGGAACCAAAAAGAGACCCTCAAGCACTTGGCAAGGAAAGCCGGCGTGCCCGTGGGTTCGGTCGCTCATGTCACACGGTATAGAGGGGAAAAGTCTAAAATCACCTATAGAGGGTATCAAGCTTTGGTGGAAAAGCTTGATGGTTGAGTTTATTTATTATGTCACTAGCTTGCAATGAGCAACTTAACTTACCGTCTTGTCAATCCGTTTACCATAATATGGCTGGTGCTGAAAATACTCCGAGCAACTGCAGCAGCCTCACCAGTCAGACTGACAAGAGCCCAGCTTGTAGATCAAGTTCAGACCTTTGCAACCTGTACTGGCGGCAGCAAGAGCTAGCGTGTGTCTGCACAGCTGTAGTCATACCGTTATTAAGCCTTCATGGCATACAAGCACGGTTGCAGCTCTGCTTGAGTTGCTAAAACTCTGATCTTGTCTTGTCCACGAGAGAACTATCAGTAACTCCAGAGAACTACATATTGCATGGGACGAAAATGGAGAAATGTAAAAATCTACATTGTATTAGGCTAATGCGAATAAATAAAGTGAGAGAAGAAACAAAACAATCAAGCACTAGTCGCTGAAGCACGGTAAACTCTGTTACCCAGCTTGAACACCTGCTTGACCATCCCCTTTGAGTCAACAACAGTCAAGTCAGCATCAGCACCGGGGCGTAGCGTTCCCTTCTTGCCGTAGACACCAATAGCTTTAGCAGGGTTGGCGGTAGCTGTTTTCACAGCCTCAGCTAGCGAGATACCCGCCCACTGCACCAAGTTCCTTATACTTGTGTCGAGCTCGACAGCGCTGCCGGCAATAGTATCAGTACCGTTCAAGTGAAGTAGCAGGCCCTCCTTTTTGATATACTGGTTCCCCCACTTGTAAGTCCCCGAGGGTAAACCCATTGGCATCATAGCATCGGTGACCAGGCAGCAGCCCTCTGGATTGGCATGGTAGGCAATACTGACGGCGGCAGGGTGGACATGGATCCCGTCGGCAATAAGCCCAAAGTTGGGTTTCCGCCTGGTCTTGCCGTCTGGGTTCAAGTCCGACTGGGGGGCGCCTAGCAAGCCGAACAACCCCACGTGCCGATGATGAGGCTGAGTCATGGCGTTGTAAATGTGTGTGATCATTGAAGCACCCTTGTGAACAGCTTCTAGTCCTTGGTCATAATTGATAACGGTATGGCCCAGCGACACGGTGACACCTCTGGCCACCAAGTCAGGGATACAGTCCATGACACCGTCCTGCTCGGCTGCTAAAGTGACAATAGCTGCCTGCTTGATATTATCCTCGCTGCCGTAGACATCGAGCATCGTTTCGAATCCTTTAGAAGCAGTGATAATTGCGTCCTGTGGGTGGCACCCAGGCTTTTTGGGTGACAGAAAGGGCCCTTCCAAATGGTAGCCCAGAGATTCAGCGCCTGAGGTTATTCTATTTGCTGCCAGTAGAGGCAAAACTTTTCTGTAGACATGAGGATAGGTCGAGGGCAAGGTAGGGCAGTATGCGGTAACACCGGTCTTGAGCATTTGAGCTTGCACGTTGGCCAACCCATCTTGGAAAGCCTCCACAGAGCCGTCTCCATACTTTTCATCTGAGAAATCCATTCCAAAAGCGCCATTGATCTGGGCGTCAATGAACCCTGGGGTGACGATATCACCATGCAAGTCAATTGTGTCAAAGAGAATTTCCTCGTCACTAGATGACCCAAAGCTAGGGGCCTCTACAATGGTTCCGGCTGCAGAGTCTACCCAGAGGTCTCGTACATCCTCAGTAAGGATACCATCGTAGCAGAGCCGGGCGTTAATAAACTTGACCAAAGAGCCCTCGAGCTTGGGTGCCAGTGCAGACTCCGAAACGACCGATCCTGGCGACGATAGCGTCGACGAGAACAAAGCCGAGTCTTCTTGGTCGCTTTCCACCGACGCAAACGAAGTGTTAACCGAGAGCATTTTTTTCTTTCTTTTCTTATGCTTGTGTTATTCGGAATTGAATTTTGTAGTGCAGGGTCTCTTATCTAGTTAGGGCACTTTACTGCCGATGGAGCCGATAAGAGGGTATATTATTAAACAGGTCCGAGACTGCTCGGTAGTTCGATTTTTGGCCGAAGTTGCTCCTTTCAGATTCCAGTGGGTATTATGTTGAAGTTCCTCCAAGAGATATGTAGTCGTTTCCAGGTGAAGTCACCGTTGGGGAGAGGTGAAAGAGAAAAAATGAGGCGGAAAAATCCAGGGAGGGCAGATGGAGTTACTTTATATGCCGACGGGCCCAAAAATTTGGTTCTGAGGGAGTTTGCCGTTTCCCAGTGTAATTAAGCTAGGAATGTGAGTACTTTGCTAGTACAGGAAGGTAACGCACATGTCTCATTAACTCCCATGTCTCCAGGCAGTTCCCAGGCAGTTCCCAGGCTGCTCCATATCACCGGTGTTACACCCGCCGGCTGGTGGTAGCAGAGTTGCAAGGGCCTCGACCAAGGGCAAGCAAATGGTGGTGAAGCGGATGTTACAGCAGTCGGCGACAGGCAGTGACAATGCATGCGCAAATGGTGGTAACAACGTTATCGGCCGGCAATCGATGGCAGCCGTGCTTAAACAGAACTCTCTGACTGCATGCAACTGGTAAAGCGGCGAAAAGTTTGTTCTTCCGCCCATAACAACTCTACTGGGAGAATGTTTAGCTAATCAGCCGAATGGCTGGTGATGTTATCGCTAGTAAGCAGGAAAATGAAAAATGCAAAAAAATGTTTCGGCGATTCGAGCGATGGAACGTTGCATGGCGTTGCAAGCCGCCCCGGTCAAGATGTAACCTCACTCAGCATTCCTACCAAAATCCCACTGCTGCTGCTGACGTAATTCTCCATACAGCCATCCACGTGCGGCTCAACGGCGCATCATGCACTCTCAGCAGATTGGCTGCCGCATGCCACAGATTCCTCAAAATGGCATAGCTGGACCCCAAGAAGGGAAGCCTCAGCGCAAGTCTTTCCTCTCGCCAGCTTCAATCGGTCTGCGGGACTTTTATTTCGGCGAGGGTCTCTGGTTCTCTGGTTCTCTGGTTCTATGCAGAACTTTTGAGGTCTCAAGTCAACTTGGAGCTGAAACAAACGACTCGGTGACTCTGAGTCAAGTAACAGGCTTATGGGACATGACTGTCAGAAATTTTGTTTGGTTAACGTTATTGCTCACTAGAAATAGACGTTCGGCAGAGTGTTCAGTGACCGAGCCTTTAAGCCGTAGTCATGTGATAGCTAGATCCGCAGGCGTGTCATGCCTGCCATACATTAACATAGTATAACGCTAAGTTAAGGTTTTGAAATTTTACACCATCATGACTGAGCTTTAACGTCAACAGTTCATCCTAATGACGAGAAACTATATAGAAAGAAAGCTGCCCAGCTCAGTTTTTTGAGTACTCCAGAGCCAACTTATCCCAATTGGTAACCTTCATAGTATCTCAGGTGGACTCATTGCTGAACTTACCCTCAAACTGGCCACACACTGCATCTCCTTGGAGTTATGTAACATTATGTTCCAGGGCTGCTGAGAAAACCATGAGCATTCAGGCACAATCCCAGAATATAGTACGGCTCTCATCACGTTCCAGCCTCAGAAAAATACTCCCAGCGTCGCGAAACATCTCCCAAAAGGTTTGCAGTCCAGGCTAAGCAGTTTACATCTGTTCAGGACCGTACGTTGCTGTTTCGGCTTGCACATTGGCCACGTGGACAAAGACTGCGGGTAATTAACGTGATCACTCGAGCACTCTGTACATGTGAGTTAACCTATTATTACAGACTGCGATCTCGCAGCCAAATGCTATTAGTGAGATAAGATCAAATCTGGAGCTCTGTTACTTGCCTTTATCCCACGCCAACAGTATCAAAGGTCACTTGACCACCCGGGCCCATTTCGATCCATGTAGATCGGCTAGATCTCAGAGATCGGCTGAGATCCACAATCTTGATTCTTTGACCCATGCCGCGGCTGCCTACTACTATACGTGAAAGAACTCTAGCTAAGGCCCTAATTTCACTGAAAATCAATATCATAGTTCCATCTCAGCACCAGGGCGGGACCTATCAAGCTCGGCAGGATTTGGTCTTGGCAGAAAGGTTGAATCATCAGATTACTTGGTTGTTCTCCAAAGATCAGTATTGAAAATACCAATTATTTATAGTCCAGAGTGACAAGATACACAAAAATGGCAGCAGCCGCTGCTGCTGATACCAAGGATCGGCGGCCAGATGATACGCCTGCTGGAGCTGAATCTGAGGCTACCACCAGGCTGAACAGGGCTATAGGCCAGATGTTCATGGTCGGGTTCTCGGGCTATGAGGTAACCCCACAGATCAGAGAGATGATCACCAAGTACCATGTTGGGGCCATTATTCTATCGGTGAAGAACCTACGGAATGCCGAGAGTACTCGCAGGCTTACTCTGGAACTACAGACAATAGCGCGCGAATCTGGCCATGAGCAGCCTTTGCTGATTAGTATTGACCAGGAAAATGGGATGCTGAATAATCTGTACGACGAGGAGTACCTTTCGCAGTTCCCCGGGTCAATGGCTATAGTGGCGACGCAATCGGTACAGCTTGCGCGGGACGTGGCACACGCAACAGGGATGGAGCTGAAAGCTTTGGGGCTTAACTGGCTTTTGGGACCCGTGCTCGACGTTTTGACGAATTCAACGAACCGGCTTTTGGGAGTCAGGACAATGGGCGACGACCCACATGAAGTGTCCAAGTACGGACTCGCTTATCTCCAGGGGTATAGAAGCGCAGGGATGGCTACCTGCGGCAAGCATTTCCCCGGGTACGGCAACGCTACTGTGGACTCTATCTTGGGTTTACCTATTGTCCCCGAATCCATCGAACAGCTTGAAACAGCGAGCTTGATTCCATTCAGACAAGTGATCAAAGCCGGTATTGATGCTATAATGGTTGGAGGGTGCGCATTGCCCAAGATTGCCATGAATGAAATGCACGCATGCTTGAGTGAAAGGGTGGTGAAGCAGCTACTACGTGAAGAAATGGAGTACGATGGAGTTATTGTGAGCGAGTGTCTAGAAATGGACGCTTTGTACGAGAACGTGGGTGTCAGGCAGGGTGCGGTTATGGCTGCTATAGCCGGTTGCGATATAATAATGGTCTGTTCAAGCTATCGCCTACAACGGGAGGCCATCTCGGGTATTATTGGTGCAGTCCAAGGCGGGATCCTTGACGACGAGGCGATATTCCAAGCGGCAGAACGGGTTAGGACAGTCAAGCATAAGCATTTATCATGGGCAGAGGCTCTAAATCCAAAGCCATTTTCACTTTTAAAAAGCTTGAAACAATCACATCTGGCTCTGTCAAAAACAGCATACGAACACTCAGTTACAGTACTGAGGGACCACGCCAAATATATACCACTATCGAAAACCATCGAGCCT
This sequence comes from Groenewaldozyma sp. yHMH443, assembly GCA_030580275.1. Taxonomy (NCBI): domain Eukaryota; kingdom Fungi; phylum Ascomycota; class Dipodascomycetes; order Dipodascales; family Trichomonascaceae; genus Groenewaldozyma; species Groenewaldozyma sp. yHMH443. Next base: position 260,409 of record JAKTSO010000006.1, read on the forward strand.
GATGCAGATATTGTGCTTTTCACACCCCTGGTGACACCGCTGATCTCCACCAAGCTCGATAAAGAAGTGGATCACCTGCTTTTGGGCGAGACTGTTTTCCAGGAGTTTGGGCGGTCGCTATCAAAGCTTCACAGCGGCAAAGTGTTGCATGCCAGCTACACTGCCAACGGGTTAATGAACATGCACGACTCGCTTATTGAACGGAGCCATGCTGTTATTGTGGTAACCACGGATGCTAACCGCAACATGTACCAAGTGGGGTTCACGAAACATGTGTCGATAATCTGCTCACAACAGCGGAAACCTCTGATAGCTTTAGCAGCATCGTCGCCCTATGACTTGGCACTGGACCGTGCTATCGGTACTTACATTTGCCTTTATGAGTTCACGTCAGAGGCGTTAGAGACTAGTGCAAAAGTTCTGTTTGGACTGCTACAGCCCAAGGGCAATTTCCCCGGAAGCGGGCTTTACCAACGAAGCAAAAACTTACAAATGCCTGCTAACGGTGCATCTAACCGAAACTCACGCAACAGGTGGCTAGTAGAAGGGTTCAGCAGTGATCGAGATTACAAGCGGTTAAAGATTCTGTGGGAAAATTGTTTCCCCGAACGAAGGTTTGGTCCTGGTCCAGCAGCAGCTTTTGAAATTCTGAAAACTTCAAAATCATCTTATGATACAAATGAAAGCGATAATGATACAAATGATAATGGGGTTGATGAAGATAAGCAGCAGCAGCATTTCATTGTGCGGAACTCGTCAACCAATAACTTATACGGGGTATGCATGACATGGGTGTATCCGGAGTTAAGCTTAGGGTGTATTGCCATGATTTTTGTCGACCCCAGCAGACGGGGGATGTCTATTGGCCGAAGTTTACATGACCGGGCTTTGAGGTACTTGGTTGATGAGCGTATGGTCCAAACTGTGCAGTTTGGTACCTCGATCCCATCGTTTTTCCCCGGTGTGCCCACTAATCATCATGGTATAAGCAGTCGAAGTTTGCTGGGGTGGCTACGGTCGGCGGGCTGGACGTTCGATGACAGGACTATAAATGCTGCTCTAGATGACGGCGTCCCAGCGGGGGGTATGCTTCTTTCTCCGTCTAAGACAAGTGGTAATAATGGGCTATGGGGTTCAAGCAACGCGTCTGAGTTAGAGAACACCAGCAGCAAAGTGGCCGCAATAAATGGACAAGAAAATGGTGTCACTGGGATGAATACTCTGCTACTAACTGACCTGAGAAACTGGGTACCTACCAAAAAACTCATCAATGAGCTCGAGATGGTCGGCATCAAGTTTGATATTTGCTCACCTGAACGGCTACCAGAGTTGAAGTACTTGTTGTCCCACTATTGCAACGACGTGGAGGGGCTTATGGAACTCTATTCAAAAGCGCTTGCCGCAGGCGGGAGCGACGCCAAGATTATAGTTGCAATCGACCCTGAAAAGCCTTTACAAGGAGCTGACAACTCATCATCATCATCTACCTCAGCAGCTTCAGGAGTATCAACGTCGCCGTCGCGGCTCATTGGGGCAGTAATACTTTTTACGAGAGGATCAAGTGTTGCGTCGTATATGCCATGGATCCTGGAGTTTGATGACGCAAGGGTAGGTGGTATGTGCGGGTTGATCACTGATCCCACGTACCGCGAGTACACCGACGTGTTTAGTTTGGGGTTAATCAGTTGTGGAGTCAGGCAGTTCAAGCTGCAAGGGTTTGACCGGTGCGTTCTTGATGGTGTGCTCGATTCGCAAGTGCCCAACTACGGCGAGGCTGGGTTTTCGGTATGGAGACGGTATCTGAGGCTTAGAAGGGCAGGCGTCACTAGTTGATTTTTTGTGGTCGGAGATCCTCTAGTCTATCTGCCTTTAAGTCTAGGTACGCTGTAATGATAGTATTAATGATTAGGGTTTCTTCTTAACTTATGTTGAATACTTTTTGTAGGCTCGGTAACATGTGAACAAAAGCGGTACATTTACTTGAGTTTCCGACGTAGCTTTGAAACAGGTGTCTCGAGCATCCTGCTACCCTGACAGGTCGCATCGCACTTGTTAACTTAAAGAATTAAACGCGGAGGGGTTTACAGTTGACATGCTGACTCTGAAAACGAGATGGGCGATCAACATCAGGGTCACTGCTAGGATTTTACTAACTACTACACGTGCTTCGACAGTCTATCCGAGTTCTCTAGTTGCAACTTGGAAGAAAGCAAGCAAGGCGTAAAGAACCAGCAGCCAAAATAGGCAACTGCTGCTGAAAAATAATCTGACAATTAATTGGGCTACTGCGAAAGCGCAATTCAGGAGCAAAAAGCAGCAGTCGCCTGAAGATGGCCCAGAAGAAGAGTGGAGGCAGCCAATCATACCGCAGCCAAGAAGCCAAGAAGCCAAGAAGCCAAGAAGCCAAAAAGCCAAAAAGCCAAAACAGCGATTAGAGATAACACAGCACTAGTGCTGAGATCTGCCTAAATATCGGGATCCCTAGTCAGATCCACACTTGGCTCCGATTAAACGTGAAATGTAACATCATCCCGCTAACAAACTGTGCGAGATCGAGTGCTACGTTGGAACACGCAACATGCGCAGCCTGCGCAGCCTGCGCAGCCTGCGCAGCGACACAATCTCGGAGATTGAGGCACGGCTGAACCTTGCGTTTTCCATTTCCCTGCCTGAAAACTTTACCTAAGCATCGCACTAAACCCTTGAAGCACAGTGACCAGCTGAAACAGTTGCAACGTTACCACAATCTCTCACTCAGCATCCCTCTCGGTCAGACACAGTGGTTTGTTACCGATAAAAATCTGTGTGACATGGAAACCCTCCAAAGTCTCTTTTCCTCGTCCCCTGGCTCACCCCGCCGCTGTTACTTCGGCTCTTCTCCCCCTTAAAGGGCTCTTCCAGCATCCCTCCGGTCTCTTGCACCAGACTTCCCGTAGTACTACAGTTACATATATATATATATATATATATAGATACATATATATACCCTCCCGTCTCCGTTCCTTTCCTCAGACCCGTTCAGCTTCCTACGGTCTCGCTCGTTCCTGGATCTGGTTACTTCATTTTATCTTCAGTGATCCCAGATCTTGCTTAATTACAAAAGATACCAACTAAATGCAGGCGGGTATTGTCGAGACTGTGCCTGGTGAACGGTTCACCATGGCAGATGGTATCACTACAGCCACTACAAAAAACGAGGTTCAGGTCCAGGCTACCGAGCTCACCAACACCAACACCAGTATCAGCACTAGCACCAAACAGAACAACCTGGCCAGCAGCGGCGCGTCGAGGGCGGCATCGGTGCTGGCAGCGGCCACGGCCTCGGCGTCATCGGCGGGAGCCCTGTTACATCAGCAGCACCACCACCACCAGAACCACCAGCGATCAGGCAGCTCATCAAACTCTAAGCAGCAGCAGCAGCCTAGTGGTGGATTACTACTACCAGAGCCACCAGCACTAGTGAACGCACTAATAAACGTTACTACGACAACTTGCAGTGCTACAGATAATAATACAGCCGCAGCCCCGGCCGCTACTGATAACAACAGAGGGACTAATCCTACCACGACGCTAGAACGCCGACGATCATCTTCCTCGTCGCTAAATTCTTCAACTTCATCAGCAGCAGCACCACCGTCCTCCGCCGCGTCCTCGGCCTCTCTTTCATCCTCACCTCTGCTGACCCCGGGTAAAGGAGGAGCATCAGCACCAGTAGCAGCCAATTGGCAGCCAAGAGCCAGCAGTTCCGCCACCTTCGAAGAGGACACGTCCTCCGGGGATAGTACCGCGACTTTCGATACCACCATCAATACTACTCGCGTCCCTTATAGTACAAATGGCCAGGACAAGGACTATTTCAACACAAAAATTGACAACAACAAAAGCTCATCTCTCAATACAAAGGACGAGGTAACCGGGGACCTCTCTGAGGGGCCTCTCGTGCCCAATATCAAACCAAAAAGCATGGACTCTCAGAATGTGCATGAACAGCTTCGCATCTTCAAAGACTCCACCAACGTGGAGCTGCTCCAGCCTATCATCGATGAGCTAGTGGTTGAAATGTCCGCCCGCGTCCAGAACCCACAATCGGGTAGCATGCTCCCCAGCTGTGTCAGCACTTTGCCCTCCGGTAAAGAGCGAGGTGTGTACTTATCCCTTGATCTGGGCGGGTCCACTTTCCGCGTGGCATTGATCCAGCTCAACACTGGCAGCCTGCCCCCGAGTATTCTTTACCGGGCCACCAGCATTGTCGACCAGGAGACCAAAGATTCCTCCGGGGAGACTTTCTTTGCATGGATGTGCAACAAGATCCAAATCGGTATCAAGGAAGTTGAGAGTAAAGGGTTGTTCCCCGGTACACCCCCTGAAGATGAGAACCACCCTATCTCGACTGGGTTATCGTGGTCGTTCCCCTTTAGGCAGTCGCGCCTAGAGAGTGGAATCATTGAGCAGATGGGCAAGGGTTATGGGGTTGCAGACGAGATCACTGGGTGGGATCTCAAGGACGTGTTTGAGTCTACTCTCAAGTCCCTAGGGCTTAATATTTGCATCAAGGCTGTTGTCAATGATGCCTCGGCGTCGCTGATCACCAGCGCATACTCCGACACCGACACTCGAATGGCCATCATCTTGGGTACCGGTATCAACGCTTCGGTTATGCTCCCCGTTGACACTTTCGCGGGCTCTGAAAAACTTAGGGGCTTGCAGCTCGACCAGCCCCAGACCTTGGTGAACACCGAGGTGTCAATGGTAGGCGCGGGGATCATCCCATCCACAATGTGGGACAAGGAGCTGGACTCTCTTGTCGAAAGGCCCGGGTTTCAACCTTTGGAAACAATGGTTTCTGGCAGATACCTGGGCGAAATTGTTAGGATGATCATTAGAGACCTGGTGATCCATGATGGGTTGTGCAACGGTGCGTTGCCTGACAAGTTCGATACTCCCTATGGGTTTGAGTCGAGGCTAATGAGCGATATTGATGCATTGTACCAGCTGAACAAGCTGGAAGAAGCAAAGACCATCTTTTTGTTCCAGCACCCTATACTTGCTCAGACTTCCAAAAGTTTGGACTTGGATACTTCAAGCTCCACAAAGAACAGCACGAGTACAATCAGTGACGAGCATATGAAGACTATATGCTCTATTGTCAGCTTGGTCTCAAATAGATCAGCGGCATTCACGGCGATGGCCCTGGTATCGCTGGCGACCCTGGCCAAAATCCACCATGCCGCTACTATCGGCTACACGGGGACGGTCATTGAGAAATATACCAACTTCGTGCCAATGTGCCAGGCGTACCTCGACGAGCTGTCCAAAAGTAGAGGGCTTGACTTGACCTTGAAACCAAGTCTTGATGGGTCGTTGCTTGGGCCGCTCATTGCCGCTGCTGCTGTTACCAAGTAAAGCCACAGAGCTACCATTAGAAAAATTACGAATATGCATATAACGACAAGATAATGAAATCTAGATTTTTTCAATTTAGTGAAATAATACCAAGCAAGTGCTCCAGAGAGATCCCATGAGTGCAAGAGAAAAAAAAAAAAAACGTAGAGATATTTAGCCCCTGGAACCGCTCATTGCTGCTGCCGCCGTTACCAAGCAAAGCACAAACGTGAAACTTTTCAAACATGTTCATCAAATGGATGTTGAGATCTAAATTCTACTTTAAAAACTAAGCGAGCGCACCCAAAGGATCCCATCTAGGCAAAACGTGGAAATCCTTGGCCTTCCAGATATCAACGTACTCCTTGGTGGCATACTTGGCGGAAGTAACCACTTGGTAAACGTACTCATCGAACCAGTCGTCTGACATCACGAAATACCCCTTCTCGCCAGGCTCATCGCCCCATGAGTTCTCGACCCTCCATTTAGTGGGTTTGCCGTCAACAAGGTGGACGGCGGTCAATACCATTGCATGGGTCATTGCCGAGGCGCCGGTCCTCAGTCGCTCCGCCTTGCTCATACCAGGCGAGGTGTTGAACGCTAGCTCGTAATCCCACGAATTGGTATCCATGATACCCTTCTTGCTGTCGCTGAACTTGCCAACGTCACTACCGAAAAAGACAGGTTCATTGTTTTGGATCGACTTGATGGCAGCTTGCTTGAGGACATCAGGTTCGGCGTTCACGTACTCGATACCCTTGCCTCCAACGATATTGCCCAACCGATCAACGGTGTAGGCAGCCTTGGTGGGGTTTCGGGGATCGTGGATCAGACTGAAGTAGGAAGTGGCGTCAAAGGCAGCCACCTTCTTGTAAAACTCAAGGGGAGTGTGCTTGGCGGTATGGAACTTGTCGTCCTTGTCAACGTAATCCCAAGTGAAAGGCTTGTCAACTGGTGGAGGCACGCCAAGAGCAGTGACCATGATGTTGTAAATCTCCACCATGAACTTCTCCTTGAGAGTGTAGAGCGAGGAGAGAGCAGCCTTCTTGTCTGAAGATTTATCAGCAGCTGCTCTGAGAGCAAGACCAAACTCACGCAGCTTGTTGAGAACCAAGTAGTTCAGTGGGCTTGAATTGGTGGCATTGAATGAGTCGGGGTAAAGGGACTGGGGCACTAACCCGTACTTTTCAACCAGGTTGATAATCATATCCCATTGACCACCGTCACTAACCGGCTCGCTAAACAGAGTCTGGATCAGTCTAGAATCCAAGTCCAAGTCGCTGGTCTCAATAATGTTCTGCAAGAAGTAATTGGACTTCTCGAGCTTGTCATAGAAGAACAAGTAAGACTGGGAGAGCTGGAACTCCTTGATGTTGAGCTTCTTCTGGATCCCCACTCGGAACACATTGGTGCTAGCGAAAATCCAGCATCTACCACTTGACTTCTGGTTGGTAATGGGGCTGCCCTCCAAGTCAATCTTATCGCTGAAGATGGGGTTGACACTGATGACGGCGTCCCGCTGCTTGATCACCTCCTGGACAGATGAGTTGGAGATGGCAGACATGGCCAATCTGTTCTTGGCGTCGGCCAAGAACTTAGACTCCCATTCCTTGACTGAACTGGTAGACAGAGGGTTGGCCTCACCAGTTAAGGTGATACCCTCACTGGCATGTCCATTGGAAAGAGACTCGACGACCATCTTTTCGGAGTTGTGGGTGGTGGCAGTGTTGGTAGTGGAGGAAGTAGGAACGGGCTTGGAAGTGTTGCTACCCATTGGCCTTTTATACTTCTCTCTTCAGTCTAGTTTCCTGACCTTGATGTAGTCACGAGAGGGGCAAAAGCGGCAGAAGAGGCACGAGTTTAGAAAAGAAGGAGGAGTGGTAGAAAGAAGTCTTGGGGAGAGGAGCGCCTTTATAACGTCCAAGATAAAACGTTAGCTAGCCGCTTATCAGCGTGGCGTGGTCGGACGCCGCTAATCGAGCCTCTCCAAGGGGTGGTGGTGACTCAGTTAACTAATTAACAGTTAACGTTAGTGAGATCTCGATCAAGAGATTGGATTGAGATCTAACGCGGCTCTGGGCACCCTCAACTCCCCGAGAGTTACCTTGTAGTTCTGCCGCTTATCGCGCGATCTAGGCCGCTTTACGTAACAATGAGCCGGCGGATCTCCCCGGCTGATACTGGTTACTAGCTACTAACTGAGGTTACCTGTTAATGTTCCGTATAGGCAATCCGAGCATTGCGCGAGTGAGTTAATCCGAGGGATTGGCGGCTTGGGCTTTGTTGTAGGGACGGACTAATGCCATGAGTGGCCCCAGCTAAGGCTACCAGTGTTTTGTGTTCGCTCACTTGGGTCAATTGTGCTCTATATCCTCCAAGGTGCACAGATTTGGGGATGGGGCATCGTTTGCAGTGGTGCCGTTTCATGTCGCCACCAAGGCAACTGCACGTGACTTTTACGTGATGATACAGGCCTTGATAAGCATGCTCATGTGCACCAGGGCGCCGTTTTGTTTATGTGTCGGTAAGTCTTCTACGACACTGTCACTGAGTGTTCCCAGTTAAGACTGTCGTTCATTTGGGCCATTGCCAGGGTCTGGATATTACGAGGCTGTGATAGTTTGCTGTACTTTGATAAGAAGAAGCAGAGACCGACGAGTCGAGTGCAAGCCAAACTCGTCTTGTGGAAATAAGCTGCTGCCCTCTGAGCGAGTGTTTGAGAGTCTTATCGCAATTTCATTCTACGATCTAATCTTTAAAGGCAAAGGCTGTTGGCAAAGTCGTGTTTAGTGACTCTCATTTTTACTCGCGCTCGTCTTAAGTGTAAGGAAAAACCCTGGGCGAATCTGTGATGGTGAGCCCCATTTGGCATGAGCAGATTGTGTCGTGTTCTGAAAGCCCTTGTGACTGATTTTACTCCAAGCAGTTAGTGAGTTCGGTGAGCGCAGATTTATGGGCACTGAGCAGGTTGATAGTGACGAGCACCAATTTACATAGCGGAATGGTTAACATATACTATGTGTCCCGAGAGTCATAGTAGTCCTAGTTACTTATCAAAATTCCATGTTTGCAATGGAACCGTTACCCCACAAGTCCATTTTGAGACGGCGAGCGCAGGCCGATGGGCATTGAGCAGGGTTGTGATGATGGGCCCCCAAGTGAGATAACAGAGTGTATTGTATTCCAAGAGCCTTAGGACGTAAATAGTCTCAGTACCAACCATGTTTGCGATGGACGATATTTCACTGAGCCATCATTGAGACACAACACCTCAAGCTATCATAGACACCGAGCAGGTCCGGGAGATGGGCCCCTCTCTGATCTCTTAGAAATTCCATGGGATGATTTGAGCCCAATAACATGAACTGGTTAAATTGTGACGGTGACGCGGCCGGTCTGATGACACTGATCCGGTTCCTCGATTAGCCGAGCTGCATGCATGCACTACTAAATTCTGAGACCTATAGGCGATTGCAAACCCCGCTGACAAACTTTTTAGATGGACCCTATCGCCAATCACCTGTTCGTGATGAGACCCGCCGGACAACTTTACTACCACCCCTATACACCCTTACATGAAATACCATGTATACTATCAAGATGGACCCCACAAACAGCTCTCATGCGAAACATGAGGGCGGGCCCCAGCATCACCTTGTACACTATAAATAAGGTCCCAGTCTGCCCCATTAAACCAGGTCTCTTTCCAATATATCAGAAAAAAGTCAAGCTCAGCTCCACATAGATACAAAGAATCTTCAACTACAAGTACCAAAAAAGATGAGTATTGTACCTACTTTTCACAGACTCTCAGTTTTCTCTGGATCACCCGCCAGCGATGCCACTGTGTGGTACCGCCAAGCCGGTTCCCTTAAGACATCACCCACTTTACTCTTGCTCCATGGTTACCCCACCTCGTCGAACATGTTCAGACACCTAATCACACTGCTTGCCCCTCATTTCCATGTGATTGCCCCTGATTTGCCCGGGTTCGGGTACACTGAGGTTAGTGACCCTGCTCATTTCGAGTACACTTTTGATAATCTGACCAATGTGTTGGAAAACTTTGTTACTAAATTGGGGCTGACCAAATTCGCTGTCTACATCTTTGACTATGGCGCGCCTACGGGGCTCAGGCTTGCACTGAGAGACCCCTCTAGGATTACTGGGATTATCACTCAGAACGGGAATGCATATCTCGAAGGCCTGGACAATGCATTCTGGGCTCCGCTCAAGGAGTACTGGAAAGTCGAGCAGAGTAACCCGGATTTCGTACAAGCCTTAACAACCTTTGTCAGTGACCCGGCTAATATCCAAAGCCAATACTTTGACGGAGTGAGCGAGCCTCTCAAATCTCACATTGAGCCGACCAATTACCTGCTAGACGAGTTTCTCATCAAGAGGAACCCCGATCAAGTGGATATCCAGCTGAGACTATTCCATGACTACCAGAACAATCTTCTCTTGTACAAGGATTTCCAGCAGTTTTTCAAAGACTCAAACGTACCTATCCTGGTGGCATGGGGTGAGAACGATCTTATCTTCAGCAAACCTGGCGCGCTAGCTTATGAGCGTGATTCGAAAAAGCTGACAGTCAAGTTCTACCCGACGGGCCATTTCGCCTTGGAGACTCATGTTCACGAAATCGCTAGTGACATCATCACCGACTTTCTTCCCAGACTAAAGAGCCTTTCTTCTTGAGGGACATTTTTGTAATAATGCATAGATTAAATAATAATCTTCGCTGCTACGAACAACATCAAAACAGCAAATAGGCAAAAAAACACTGATCCGAAGACCGAGCTTGACGGTTGTATAGGCTGCGCTTGTGTTTGGTCGTGTACCTTTTTCTCGCCATGGGGTTTAGAAGTGGGCTTGGTGGAACCGGATTTTCTCTGAATCACTTTTTGTGCCTCATTTTGAGATTGCCCTGTAGCAGTCAAAGATGGCGACGCCTCAGCTCGTACTAGTCTTGTATCTCTATAGTGTGGAAACTCCGTCCTGAAAGTACTGTTACTCAGATTCCAGTTGATAGAGTCACCAGCGAACCTTCTCCTGGTAGCATCCGACGTTGATATTGAGCCGGCGGTAATCTCATCTGAGACCATGAAACTCAAAAGCCCTGTCAAAATCGTGCTCACGCTCCATGCCGGGTTCCATGACTGTGGGTGGTAATCACTTATGGACAAGCACAGCCTCTGATACGGCTGGAACCTACCGCTGGGTGTGATCATGCGAATGGATGGCGGATTAAATGGGTAATCTGCTGGGAAGGTCAGAATCCCATGGTACTCGCCCCCGTGGTACGGCGTGTCCGGTGGTCCCGTCAACAAGTAGTGCCATCTTTTTGTTAGATATAGTCCCTCAGGGAAGTTCGCAATGTAAGAGACTTACTCTAGCAGGTTCGACTCACTGGGATGAGCTTCAATAAAAGGTGGAGGGTTCCCCTGTATCCCCTTGTATTCCCTTGACAACTATAGGCGTTAGTGGTATTCGTGAAAAACACTTGTCACCGGGAGAACATACTCTCAAATGAGCTGCCCGCGTGGCCATTTTGATAAAAACAACCACCAGCAGTAAACACTTCCGTTATTTGGAAATTCCCTAACGAATTAGATGGGCACAAACTGATATCGTTGGCGTTTAAGTCTGAGTTTTGAGGTTTTGATAAATTGCCTCTTAAAGCTGTTAAATAGATCCGGAGCACCGATCATAATAACAGAGCTCTTTTTGACGGACTTTCATAAACAGACTGTAATACACAAGCACAAAAAGCAGAATAGCAGAACAGAGGCAGCAGCAGCGACTTTATGGGCGCCTGTTCAAGTTGTCTTAGAGGCGATGATCCGGAGAGCACCCCATTGCTGGGCGATGGATACCGCAGGTGGATACCAGGGCTGAACAATGGGTCATCCGAAGCTGGCGGTCAGTACGGCTCAGGTGGGGCCGGAGGGATGAACAATGGTGGAGCCAAGTATGGCGGACCCAGTGGTAATGGAGGCGGGATAGACCCTGAGCAGAAACTAAGAGACCAGTTTCTGGCTCAGTTGGTGAAGAAATCTGGTGAAAGCTTTATAGATATCAACGCTGTCTCTTCTACCAATTCTACAGGATCAGGAGCAGCCACAGCAAACAATGCAGGTGGTGTCAACAGTAGCAGCCACTCGACGGCTGCTTTGACGCCTAATCACAATGAAACTTCAAACCCACAGGGAATGATGAGCCCGTTAGTAGCTGGTCTCGACGGGAGTGATGTTTTAAGTGCATCGATTTCAAGTACGCTGGGGAGCAAACTACAAAAGAAACTGAGCAACTCAAAGAGACAAGACTGGCTCAAGAACACTATACCCAAGAAACTGGAGCTTTCAGAAAGTGAATCTGACTGGTTAGATAGCATTGAAGCCAAGTCAAAAGGTTTGGTGCTAAGCAAACCGGTGGAGTCGCCTGGTAAAATGGTTGTAACCTTCACAGATTTGTAGTTGAGATGTGTCACGTGTGTTTATAAACAGATCGAATTCGAAATCTCAAGTGTGCCATGGGCCATGGCTCGCTGACAATGATCAGATTCCTCAACTTTTGTAACACCTCTAAACTTTTCCACGCGAGTTAACACAAACACGATCAACATGGCTCGAGACAAGCGACGCAAAACGCTCCCTAGTGGAGGTGACTCCAAGCGGCAAAAGACGGAAGAACTTCAACTCCAGAGTCTTTTCGACGGGACAGTATTAGATAAATCGAAGCTTCTGGCTATACTAGAATCACTAGATGATGTTGAAGGTGAAACCGGTCAGATTTTGACATTTTTCCAAGAAATACCTGATGTGAAAAAGTACACAGATTATTTGGACGTGGTCAAAACCCCAATATCCATCAAGGAAATCCGGGCAAACATACAGAATGGTCAATACTCGAGGGAGAAAAGGGGGCTGTTGGGATTTTTGGAAGACCTGAGGCTGATGGCCGACAATGCTGAGGCGTACAATACCATGGACAGCCCAGTGGCTCGAGATGCATTGTTTATTTATGAGCTGGTGGTTGATAAAGTCAAGGAGCTTAGAGCTGAGATTGATGCTACTAATGACTCGAAAGCAGCTACTGCAACGGATTTTACAAATGTATTGAACGAATTGATTGTCTATCAAGACGACGATGGCAGGAAGCTTTCTGAGGTGTTTATGGAGAAGCCAGACAAGAAGGCGTACCCGGAATACTACAAGATTATCCAGCACCCAATGGCGTTTTTTGATATCAAGAAAATGCTCGACAAGAGAGAGCTTTTGCGGGAAGAATTTATCAGCAACGTCAAGCTGATTTTCGACAATGCTCGGACTTTCAACGAGGAAGGGTCGATTATCCACTCGGACGCTAATACGCTCGAGAAGCTGTTTGATCAAAAGATGGGCGCAGGCATGAAGCTGAAGCTGAGTATCAAGCCTGAGAATAGTGCTGCCCCACCAGTGGCTGCCTCGCCAGTCACCAAATCACCCGCAGTAGAAAATCAAGCTGAGACTGAAGAAGCAGAACGAGCAGGAGCAGATTTGCTCTCTGCTGCTGCTGCCGCTGATGCTGCTGCGGCGCCTTTACCTTTAGCATCGGCCGAAGCTGAAACTGAGTCTGATCTCAAAACTGCGACAAAAGAAGTGGAGCGACCTTACTTGGGCGCGCCCAAATCGCACCTGAGGTACAGCCCGAAACGTCTCATACAGTCTCTGCACATCACATCATTACCGCCAAGCTCAGCCCGGTACTCGAGGCCTAACGGGGTGCCGCCCATTGGTGCCATGGATCTTTTCCAATATATCTTCCCGGCCAACGACTACACATTCCAAAGCTTTGTGATCTCGTTGCCATCCTACCATTATATTGTCAACCTCACTGCGCTCATGGACCCGTCCTTAGACAGTGGTAACTTCAAGCTTGATGTTTATCAGAATAAAAGAGAGATGGTCCCTAGTTCGAGTACGGCTCGTAATGCCAACTGGACCGCAGATGAGCAAAAGAAGATTCGGTCACGGTTTGAGCTACGACTACTACCGGGACTCAACCAGGTCCAAGTGAAAATCAGTCAGAATGAGGTCTACGAACTCTATGACCTTTGGCTTTATCTCACCAGGTAATTTTTGAAATTCCATGCTATGTATTAATGACGATCGTTAACTCAATTAGGCTAAGATTAAGATTTTTTTAATTTTAATTCGACTGTGACTTAAATTTTCAAGATCGTGACCTCGAAACTCTTTTGATATTCTTGTCCAACAAGATGAACTCGATAAAAGTCCTTACGGGGAGCTCGCATCCGGAACTGGCTAAGCTGGTCTGCCATAGGCTTGGGATAGACATCAGCAACATCACTGCGGGCCAGTACTCGAACAACGAGACGTCGGTGCTAATTGGCGAGTCGGTACGGGACGAGGATGTGTACATCATCCAGACCACGGGGTCAACGACGGTCAATGACTACTTGATGGAGCTACTGATTATGACACACGCATGCAGGATGGCATCAGCTAGGAAGATTACTGCTGTGGTGCCGAATTTTCCATATGCTCGGCAGGATAAAAAGGATACGGGTCGCGCTCCGATCTCAGCGAGGTTGGTAGCATCAATGCTCGAGGCGGCTGGGTGTGACCATTTGATCACGATGGATCTTCACGCTAGCCAGATCCAGGGTTTCTTCAATTTCCCAGTGGATAACTTGTACGCTGAGCCTACGGTGCTCGACTACATTCGGGGCACGTTGCTGCCCGAAGTGGGCAGCAATGCGGTCATTGTGTCGCCAGACGCTGGCGGCGCCAAAAGAGCGGCGGGGATCGCAGATAAGCTCGACCTGAACTTTGCATTGATTCACAAGGAACGACAACGTGCTAATGAGGTATCAAAAATGGTGCTTGTTGGGTACGTTAAGGACAGAACGTGTGTGTTGGTGGATGATATGGCCGATACATGCGGCACGCTAGTCAAAGCCGCCGAGACCTTGGTAAACCACGGCGCTACCAAGGTCATTGCCATTGTTACACACGGTATCTTTAGTGGAATCGCTCCAGAAAGAATTAATAACAGCCCGCTTCACAAGGTGGTGTGCACCAACACTGTGCCGCAATCGTTTGAGTCTGACAAGCTGAATTATATCGATATCAGCCCTACCCTGGCCGAAGCTATCCGAAGGCTGCACAATGGCGAAAGCATTTCTTATTTATTTACACATGCTCCTATGGAGTAAGTCTGGTAGTTCTGCGGCTTATGAAAGACAGGGTTAGTACTAGTAAACTTCTCTTGAATGAAAACTGCTCATTATCAGTGAGTTTCTTTGACATGATGCTATAGGTTTGTGCTGTGGTAGGGCCTCATATTGCAGTTCAAGAGAGAAGTGACTCCATGCCAAGTTTGAGCTGACTACCAGCTGATAGTCGGATGGGTTATGTCAACAATAGCCTTTCAACTAGCTGTATTAACTATATGAGCACTCCGAAAGACTTCTGGTACGGTATGCTGAGAGACGGGGCTTGCGCTGAAGGTATGGTTTAGCAGAGCACTGACAGGAAGTTGTTTTTTTGGGGATATTTCCTAGATTGTGAAAACCGTCTATCCAACGGTGAGCCCTCACAACGCAGCGCGATATGGTATGAGCAGATGGCAGTTGGAGGTACGACAATGGGTCATAACTCGGCACCAGCCTCTATATTTCAGGTTAAATAGTCCTAATGCTGCGCAAATTGAGCAGCCTGAAAGAAATAATGGTTATTGCACAAACAGGAGTTATCTCTTTCTTTTTTTTTCCAACAGATTTTGCTACGAGTTTGTCCGGGGTAGGAGCTCTATCTCGCGGTCCGACAGAAGTTGTCCGGGCTTGTTGTCTATAAGTTGACTATAGCCAGTGGACGCTATCAATGCGTCATAATCTCGAGGCAAAAGCCTGTCACCGCGGAACATTTCAGCCTCCGTCACTTAACTCGGCAGCTAGTCGTCTGGGACTAATCACAGCTTAGTGTGTTGGAGGCTCCTTGGAGCTCACAGTAACGAAAGCACTAACAAAAAGTTTCTCCGATCGAGACGGCTATAAGAAATCCATGACGAGGCTCCGTAACCTACCGCAAGTGCTAAGTAATAAAAAAAACACGGCGGCGAACCCACGGACCCGAGCAAATCGGGGCCTTGATAAGATTACAGGGGACGCGACCGATGCCCCGATAACAAAACGTTTAAAAACAACGCGGATTCCTACGGCTCTCGGCTCCGCAACCAGGTTTTCTCAGCATCTTTTGCACTGTTTTTCTGTAGTTTTGTTCCTGTTTTGCTGAGCGATACTACCAATTTGCGGACTATAAACCACCGGGTTCTCATGCCATTAGAAGTCACTTTTCAGCTCTCACACAGCTTGTATCTAAAGTTTTTGTGGCGCGGTTTCGGCACATGAATAAGGTCAGTTGATGTTTTGTTATCAGCTATCTTTGTAGTCCATCCCGGAGATAACAAAACTTATTTTTTGCCTTTTACAAATGACCTTGCCCTGTGTATAAATAGAGCCTGCTGTCCCCCTCGCTCTCTTCTTCATTTCTTTCTCCATATAAAGCCTTCGAGAGTACAGAGCTTTGATAAAAGATATGAGCGTAAGAAACGTTAGCAACCTACAGCGTCAGGCTGTTAGGTCTGTGAACAAGACGCCGCGGTTCATGAAGGCTCTTTCAACCCATGATTTGGCATGCGTTGTTATGCTGAACGCGGTGACCGCGTCGCCCACGGTCCTCCAGGCTGCTACCAAGATGCTCAAGTATACGCCGTTGTGGGCTATCAAGAACTTTGTGGCCCCGCTGTATACTGGTGGTGAAACTACGGCTGATGTTGCTGAAACGGGGCACAAGCTACTGAGGAGAAACCAGGGGATGATGATCTCTTATTCAATTGAAGAGCCTGCGTCTGGTGCCCTGGTGAAAGCGGGTGTCAGTGGGCCATCGGTTGCCGACAGCATCACGCAGAGTATTGACGAGGTGCTTGTCAAGTACTACGACGAGGCCGCCGAGCGAGTTGCCAGAAAGACCATTGAGGATACTGCTACATCTACGAGCTCTACCGAGCTGAACAAGCCGATCACAGGATTTGTTGCATTGAAACCCACTGGGTTGATGCCTGGAGCGAACGAGCTGCTTGAGAAGTACGACCAGCCGGAGTTTGCTGAGAAATGGGCTCAGTACGTTCAAGTGTGCAGAGGTATCTGCCAAAGGGCTAAGGAAACCAACGGGAAAGTTGTGATTGTTTTTGACGCAGAGAGAAGACGGTTACAGGGCGGTGTGTATGCGATCCAGCGAGAAATGATGCGAGAGTTCAACACAGGTAAAATCCCTGTAGTGATGGGCACTATTCAAATGTACCTGGTTGACTCAGTTAGCCAACTCAAGGATGACATTGCAGATTCCATCAAGCATAACTACAGACTCGCGCATAAGCTTGTCCGAGGCGCCTACTTGCATTCTGACCCTAGGCATGTCATTCACGCTACCAAGGAAGAGACTGACGCTAGTTTCAACTTGGGCGTGAAGACATTTTTGGATCACATTGCTCAGGATCAAGCCGGGTCGCCACATCCGTCGCTTGTCGCTGCCACACACAATATGGAGTCGGTAAGAGCTATTCAAAGAATCACCTCTTCTCACCCTGAGCAGGAGAAGCTGAAGCAGTCGGTAGTTTTTGCCCAGCTGCTTGGAATGGCTGATGAGATGTCCTTGAAGTTGTCACAGGACGAGAGAGAGACTGTAGTGCGTTACGTCCCATGGGGGCCCACAAAGGAGACCAGGGAGTACCTCCAGCGACGACTTGAGGAGAACATGGACGCCGCTAGAGACGGTGGAATGACCTATGTCCGACTGGGCCTGGGAGAGCTCTGGAGAAGAATGCTCGGCAGGAAGTCTGAAGCATAGGGCCATCAAGTATTTGCCAGCAGCAACGGTCCTGTTTATTTTGCATATTTATAGAGTTTACGATATTGGTTTAGTTTCATGGTTTTGATATTCTTGATATTATTGTCTGTCAGGTACTAAGCCCTAAGCCCGAGCATACTGTTGAGTCCTCTCCCGTCAATTCTCAGAGAGGCCTAGTCAAATCGACACGCCTTTAACAGCTTTGTAGAAGCGACTTCCAAGATGTAGGCTAGTTGATAACAATTTAACTGATCCCCAAGGTAGAGCCCATGGCCCTTCAGACTGTGGTAGCCAGCTGACAAGACTCATGGGTTATATACAATGTATGCAAGCTCCGCCCCATTTCTGCAGCCGTGCACTGGTTAACATGATTTCGGACCTAAAGTGGGGCAGTATTATGTAAAAACTCTATGTATGTTATGTAATATCCACGAGTTCTCAACGCGGGTGTCTTGGGGCCATTTCCTGATTGCCTGAGACATGGCTCAGTGAGAGCAAGGCAGAGCAAAAGTTGGGCTAATTGACCCTTGTCGATTGGGCCGGCAGCCAAGCAATTGCGGGACATTGCTCTTGCCCCTTGAGCGCTGGCTCCTCAATTGTCCAGGTCCAGGCCCGGGTTGCCCTCGTCTGTTGAAGCAGCATACCGTAGTATCTGAGAGTCTCAAGCGAAACCGTCTGGACGCGTTTCGAGCCCCTTTACTTGAGCCCCTTTACTTGAGCCCCCTTACTTCAAGAATAAGGACTAACTCAGGGCGGACTGAGGGCCTCAACGCTGAAACGCTAAAACCACTAACAAACACTAACAAACACTAACAAAAATGTGAATTGTGAGCAATGCAGGCGGCAAGCGGCAAGCGGCAAGCGGCAAGCGGCAAGCGGCAGCACATGCTCAAATCCACTAACATAATTGCTGCGCGTGGATCACGGCCCAAAAAAGAGGGCAGCGATCCTAATAAATAAAGAATTCACCTTGTTACGTTGAGTTTACACAGGGGAAAAATCCAGGCAGGGAGGGTGCATATGTTATTTAAGGTGGTTCAAAGCCAAACTTACGTAACGACAACAATGGAGCTCATCTTAGATTACGTTGCTTGCTTCAAGTTGCTCCGCTCGCTTCAGCCGCTTCTCCAGCTTCCTCCTCCTTGCATCCTTGCATCCTTGCCCCGATTCGTGCGATTGTCTCATCTGATTGCCCTATCTTCTTCTTCTACTGTGCTGGGCCATAATTTAACATCTGATATCCTCGCCCTTGCTTCCCCAAACTTGACCATCCACGGTGACTCGCCTTTTTGAAAGAGGAGAGGCAAACGAGTGAACGCACTTTAATTCTTCTTTCTTTTGTTCGAGCACACGCAGAGAGAAGGCGACCTTGGAGACACTTCGAAGAAGCTCGGTCGGTGGATCTCTGAGAGAGAGTGACCAACGTGGAGAATAAGTATCACACCGTTTGTGTTATCCCTCGTTCAGCTCGAGTCAATTGAAGGCTCTAATACGCAAAGGGGATATCAATTCTGTCAGTTACAATAACCTCCTTCAGTTATACAACTAAAAAACACTGACAATGGCTGGAGACGACGAGCCTGCTGCGGCAACCCAGCATGATATGCACCAGCGGTCTGGCGCCGTCAATGGCAGCTCATCCAATGGGGGCCAGCAATTCCAGTCCGAAGCTGCCAGAGCGCGATCTCAGGCGGCTAAGTCCTCCGGGGGCCAGTCCAATGGTGGCTCCTCGAAGCCCTCATTTGGTGATGACCCTGTCAAGGTAGCCAAGCACGCTGGCCATAAGCTCAAGGGTCATATGGCTGTCACCTCCTCAAGCAAACCCCCAGGTCCCTCGGAGGATGACGTGCCCACTGGGTCAGCTGTCCCCGTCGCCGACCAGGCTAAACCCCAAGCTGCCAATGCCGGTGCCAAACAGGATGCCGGCCAGCCAGCAGACTCCACCGAGGCTCCTAAGGCTGCGCCTGAGCTGAAGGAACAGGAGCATCAGGCAGACGAAAAGCAGGAACAGCAGAAGCAGAAGCAAAAGGATTACCAGAAGCAGGATGGAAAGGGCACAACGCCCGACAGCAAGGTTGATGAGAAGGAGAGTGCTGAAAAAGCCACCACGCCTCATCCTCCTCCAACGGTAAGCTACTCTCTGATCCTGTTTACATATAGAACTGAACTAACGAAAAGTAGGAGAGTGGAGCAGCGGGGACGCAGCCGACTTCACCATCTGTCAGTGAGGCTACCATTGCCAAGAAGGAAGCAAACCCCAAGATTCGGTCCATGACTTCTCAACTGCCCCAAGCTGACTACGTGGGCTGGAAGCAAGTTGGTGGCTGGGATGAACGTCAAGCTATTGACCAGGAAGAAGTCGATGACTTGCTTACAAGGTCGACATTGTTGGAGACTTATGTCAACGACAAGTATTTCGGCGACTGGTATCATAATACTGCTCTCATCTTGTTGACGTCATTCTTCTCCTGGTTTGTGGCCAAGATTGGTGCAAGTGTCATGTGGCTCGGGGTTGTGCTTATGTTCGCGGGGACCATTTACCGTACCAGTATTAGACGATTGAGAAGAAACTACCGGGACGATATGAACCGGGAGTTTGCCGTCCGCAAGCTGGAAACCGACTCCGAGACTTTGGAATGGATGAACTCATTTGCCGCCAAGTTCTGGCTTATTTACGAGCCTGTGCTCTCAGAGATGGTCATTACTATCGCTAACCAAGCGTTGGCCGATGCTACCCCTGGGTTCATTGATTCTTTGACTTTGGATACTTTCACTCTGGGTACCAAAGCACCTCGACTTGAGAGCGTGCGAACTTTCCCCAAAACCTCTGATAAAGTGGCAGTAATGGACTGGAAGTTTTCATTCAACCCCAATGACACTGAGGATATGACTGCCCGTCAGATCAAGACCAAGATTAACCCTAAGATTGCTCTTGGAGTCCGTATTGGAAAGGGCGTTGTGTCCAAGAATTTTCCCATTTTGCTTGAGGATACCGCTTTTGAGGGTTTGATGAGAGTCAGGATCAAGATGATGAACCAGTTCCCCCATATCCAGACCGTTGACGTGTCGTTCTTGAACCCTCCTCACATTGACTACGTCCTCAAGCCAATTGGTGGTGACTCGTTCGGCTTTGATATCAATATCATCCCCGGTCTGGCCAAATTTATTAGAGAGATGATTGATTCTAACTTGGGCCCCATGATCTATGCGCCTAATGCATTCCAGCTCAATGTTGAGCAGATGATGGCGGGTGCCGGTATCGATTCGGCTGTGGGTGTGCTTGTTCTCAAGGTCAAGAACGCCAAGAATATCAAGGGCTCTGAGGCTTTGGGTAACACCATCGATCCATACATCCAGTTCTTTGTGGGTAACAAGATCGATCCAAGCGGGAGGACCAGTGTCAAGAAGGATACTAGGAGCCCCAGCTGGAACGAGACTCACTACATTCTTATCAACAACCTCAATGATTCGCTAAATATGAAAATGTACGACTTCAACGAGCACCGCAAGGATAAAGAGGTGGGTATGGCCACCTATCCGCTGGAGTCTCTTCAAACCAAGGCTGAGCAGGATGGGCTTGCTCTCGATGTCATCTCCGGTGGAAAGACCAGAGGGAACCTGTTCTTTGATGCCCACTGGTCTCCAGTCCTTGAGCCTAGACAGCTAGAAGACGGGACTTTGGAGCCGCCACCAGAGTCAAAGAGTGGTATTTTGAGAATCACCATCAACCAGGCCGAGAACTTGGATGCGACCAAATCGCTGATTGGGCAGCTCTCTACCTATGCTAACTTGCTGATTGACGGTAAGAAGGAGCTTGAGACTAAGGTCATGAAGAAGAATAACAACCCCTCGTGGGATGTATCCAAGGAAATTCTGATCCCCAACAAGGCCCGATGCAAGGTCGGGGTTGCCATTAGGGACTCCAGAAACAAGGGTCACCAGGATCCGATCATGGGCCACTTCAGTACCTCGTTGGCTTCACTTCTTGCCACCGCTGACAGCGGTCAGAGCTGGTTTGACCTTTCTCCCAAGGGTAGGCTCCAGCTGAGCGCCACCTGGAAGCCAGTTGCTCTTGGTGATGTTGGTGGATCTTCTTTCATTGAGCCCATTGGTATCTTGCGAATTCATATCAAGAAGGCTAAAGGATTGCGAAACCTGGAGCACATTGGCAAGATTGACCCTTATATCAGAGTTTTCTCTGGTGGCTACGTCAAGGCGCGTACTGCTGCTGCTGATTCCACATTGGACCCCGTGTTTGATGAAATTCTCTACGTGCCCATCCAGTCTTCCAGCAACACTATCACCATTGAGGCGATGGATGTTGAAAAGGTCTCAAAGGATCGAACTTTGGGTTCGTTCGATGTCAAGGCCTCTGAGTTTGTGAGAACGGTTAGTGGCAAGTACCAAGCTTACGAAGAGGATGATGAGCGAACTGGTACGTTTGAGATGAACAAGAGATCGCCCAAGGGTACTTGTTACTACAACATCAAGTTCTATCCATCCATGAACATTATGGACCCAGAAGAGATCAAGGAGAAGAAGGAGGCTGAAGATAAAGAGACCCAGGAGAAGGAGGCTTCAAAGAAGGATGACAAGAAGGCCTCAGAAGTCAAGATGGATAAGATGGTTGACAATGACGAGGTTTCCGACGATGGCGAAGATGAGGATGGCGAGGACGACAACGAGGGTGGAGCATCCGCCGCTATTGAGATGCCGCTAGAAGAACAGCTCAATCATGAGCACGGTGTCTATGGCTTCGTTGTTGAGAAGGTTGATGGGGCTCCGGGCTCATACTTGAAGCTCACTTTTGACGGTAACCCGTTCCCAAGTTATGTGTCATCACAAATCAAGACCAACTCTGCCAAAATCATGGAGAGCGGCGATTTCTTTGTGCGCGAGCTTGAGTTTTCTCAAACTGAAATCAGCCTCAGCTCAAAGGAGAACCCCGATAAGAAGGAGGAGGCCTTGGGCAAGTTGACGGTAGCCACCAAGAACCTGTTCAGAGATACATACAACCAGTCCAAGACCTACAAGTTGTCCAATGGCCCTACTGTTACCCTCAGGTCAAGGTACTTCCCCATCGATATCGAACTTGCCAAGAGAGAGATGGTCTCTGACCAGGGAACTCTGTTGGTTGAAGTTATGGATGCAGAGAATGTTGAGTCTGCCGACCGATCTGGTAAGTCTGATCCTTATGTCACCTTCAAGTACAATGGTAGGAAGGTGTTCAAGACTGAGGTTGTGAAGAAGACTTTGAACCCATCGTGGAACCAAACTTTTGAGTGCGATATCATTTCAAGAGAGCTTGCTGATTTTAGTGGGTTTGTCTACGACTGGGATATTGGTCCTGCCGACGATGATTTCTTGGGTAAGGCCAGGTTCGATCTGACGGAGCTTGAGCCATTCCAGCCTTTGATTATGGTTGCGCCTTTGGAAGAGCACAGAGGTACTTTAAGGGCCAAGCTTTTGTTCAAGCCTCACTATGTTACAAAGACTCTAGGCACCAACGCGACTTTGATGACTCATGCCACATCTGTTCCTGGTAAGGTTATGTCCCATGTTGGCTCTGCTCCTGTCAAGGTTGTTGGCGGTATTGGCGGTGGTGTTGGTGCTGGTGCCCACGCTGCCCACAAGGGAGTCTCTGGGATCAAGAAGGTATTTGGAAACAAGGTTCTTGGTCACCATAAGGATAAGGGTGGCGACGATGACGGCGACGATGACGGAGATGATGATGAGAGCAATGCTGGCGACGATACTAAGGATGCCTCCAACGGCGGCGATGAGGGAGATGAAAACGACAACAATAACAACAATAAAAACAATAACAACAACAAAGGCGGGGACTCTACTAACAATGGTGACATGAGCCTCGGCGCGGTCAGTGGTGCTACTAATGGAAGTAACAATGATGGCCAAAGCAGTGCACCCTCATCTCCTCAGCAGGCCCGACGGAACTCGGTGTCAAGCGAGGCCTCGTCAGCTTTGCATGGTAGCGACACTATTACCGGCGAGATCACCGTGGTCAACGCGTCAGGCTTGAACGGGTCAGGCAGCATGAAGGTAACTGCCAAGTTGAGGACTCCCAAGAGCAAGCGTGATAAGGATGTGTTCAAGAGTAAGAGCGTCAAAATGTCATCTAATGAGGTCACCTTTGAGGAATCGTTCAATTTCAAGGCCCCCTCCGATGGTATCATTGTTTTCAGAGTGGCTGAGCATCACGCCTTGGGCAAGGACCACCCTGTTGGTGAAGCTCTATTTGGGATTATCCAAGGGTCAGGACCTCAGCAAGTCTCCCTTAACGGTGGCGGTACCCTGAATATCAAGGTTGATATCAACTAGGTTTGGTAAATTTTGTGTATCATATTAGTGAATTACTTTCACAACTATTCTTGAATCTGTTCCAAAGCTGTTCACTTAGTATAACAAACAAGCTACTTGATGTTGGCTAACCGGGAAGTGTTGAGATGAACATTGACATCGAGTTCATCAGCCTGGTTGGCGATATTATCCAGCCGGTCATTCTGCGAGCCAACTTCCTGACCCGTAGCCACTGCAAGTTTCTTAAGCCTGCTTGAAGCTTGCCCCAAAGCGTCAAGATTATCTTCAATTTCATTTTCCAAGTCCTCGTCTTCGCTATCAGCTTCGAACTGGTACTTGGCCCTATCATTTGTGTTTCGTTGCTTGTACTTTTGAGCCGTAGCGCTTTGCCCCGCAGTCAACCCATCAGTGACTCGCTGCTGACTGGCAAAGGCCATTTGCCTCCGGCC
This sequence comes from Groenewaldozyma sp. yHMH443, assembly GCA_030580275.1. NCBI lineage: Eukaryota > Fungi > Ascomycota > Dipodascomycetes > Dipodascales > Trichomonascaceae > Groenewaldozyma > Groenewaldozyma sp. yHMH443. The sequence continues at coordinate 284,473 of JAKTSO010000006.1, forward strand.
CTCCCTGTTGATCTGTTCCTGCTGATACTTCGCCTTGATCCGGGCTTCTTGCTCAAGAGCACGCTGTTTGCCCCTGAACGGGTTGCTCACACTCGGGGCAAAGATTGACCGGTTTAGCTTTTTCAGCTCACGGGCCTTGTCCTCAGCAATCCGGTTCTGGTTCTCCGCCAGTGCTAGCGACCGTTCAGTGTTTGCTAGCCGTTCACCCTGAGACCCCAGCATGCCCAAAGCATTCCGGCCCGAGTCCTCTGCCTCCTGAGCATACCTTAGAGCATTTCGTGTTGACCCTACCGATTGCTGTTTCGTGAACTTGATCTCTGTCTTGATGGCCTCCACGTCTGCGTCCTCTTCCGTCATTTGGTGGTTCTCGCCGTATCCATCGCCGCCACCGTATCCACCGCCGCCGCCGCCCATAGTGGCACCGCTATTGTAGCCGTAGTTATTGGCATTGTTGGAAGGGTACTTGGCATCTAAATCACTGGGTCGCTCGTTAAGCTCATCCATTTCATCCACGTCCGACCTGTCGGTGGTTCCATATGACCCGTTGTTACTGGACTGACTCGTATTATAACTGCTGGTACTAGGGTTACCATTGTTACCCTTGCTTCTTCCTTCAAAAAGCTTATCTCTTATCATGGATGTGTCATTAGTTTGAGTTCGCTCTAGCTTGTCATTATTGTTATTGTTGTTACTGCCGAACCTGGCGGTATAGGCACTCTGCGCCTGCGCAAAGGGCGAATCGGCATCTGAGTAGTTTGGTCCCGCACCAGACTGGTTGTACCCGGACATGGAGGACCCTCCGCTGGCGCTCTCGCCGCTAGCGTAGCTTCCTCCCTTCGACATGGAGCTGCTGCTTGAAAGAAAGCTTGACCCCCGCGCACCATTACTCCTGTGGGTGTTGTTTCCCTGTGCAGGGTACGAGTTAGCGTAGGGGTTCGCAGCACCTGACGTGGCTGTGGCGGTCGAGGCGGAGTACGGGTTTACAGCATCCCTGGGTTCACCGGTGTGTGGCATGTATGGGTTCCCCCGTGCCTTGTTGTCGTTCACCTTCTTAGCATAGTCTGAAAATTGCCCGAACTTGGGCTTGCGGTAGCCGGCCGAGGTGTTGATGGGGATACCGTTCTCCTCGAGGAACTGTCTGTTCTGTTCCGGCGTTGGTTCCTTGTCCTTTTTGCCGAATATTTTCTTCATTTTTGTGTATTATCCCGTTTTGTCAGGGGATGTTCCTAGTTCTGGGTCCAAGTGGAAAGGTCTTTGAAAAACTAGCTGATTGCCGTTTAGTTGAAAGGGTTCGAGCGGCCGTTATTGACGTGCTGGAAGAAAGCTGAAGTATACTTCAAGGTGCCTGTGCATGTTTAAGGGGGCGATGCGGGCTCCCCAACTTTAAATTAACGGTACTAAGAACTAACTGTTATCGTGAGGAGATGTTAACGAATTTAACGTTAAATTTGGGTTTAGATACACTAAAGTCACGTGTATTACATCAAGCTTTGAACAGCTTCAACCAGAAGGCAAGGAACCCTACTCCACCAGCTAGCAGCAAGTACTTGCTCTTCTTGAGAAATGAAGACCAGAATGATCTTTTAACTGGACCTGTTCTGGGAAACCATGGGCTTGGCCCAGCCAAAAACTCAAGTTGCTTCATGTTACCCGACTTGTAAGGCGGGTTCCTAACCTTGGTGACGAACTCGAAAAATGGGGGCTGACTGAGTACGGTCCTGCTATGTGAGAAAGCCTCAAACCCCCATTTGCCCTTATAGTAACCCATGCCAGACTCGCCCACGCCTCCAAAGGGAGCGTTGCACTGTGCTGCTTGGAGTAGAGTCTCATTGATCACGGCACTTCCTGACCTGATCTTACTCAAAATAGTGTCAATCTCGGTTTTGTCGGACCCAAAAACGTAGAGAGCCAAAGGAGTGTCGTGGTTATCTAAGACCAACGGGATACCCTCCTGGACGAGACTTGTGACTGTAATAATGGGCAGAATGGGGCCGAACAGCTCCTCCTGCATTAGGGAGTCCGACATGGTAGCGTTATCAGCTAACAGCGGAGGCAAGAACCTCGTTGCCTCATCTGGCTCAGCTCCAGTGATATTGATGACCTGGGATTCGGTCTTGGAAAGCAAGTTCTGGAACCTGTTGTAAAGTCTTGAGCTAGCAACATGAGCGTAATCACTGTCCTTGGTTAACGGGGCAGGGTAGAACTTGTTCACGGCTTTGCGTAACTCCGCGACGAACTCATCATGCACCGATTTTTCCACAATGATATAGTCCGGGGCGATACAGGTCTGGCCAGCATTCACAAACTTACCCCACGCCACTCTGGACGCCGCTACCTTGAGGTTGGCGGTTTTGGAGATGAAAGTTGGTGACTTTCCTCCGAGTTCCAATAACGTCGGTGTGAGTGTTTTGGCGGCAGCTTTGGCGACAATTTTGCCCACAGGAGTGGACCCGGTAAACATAATTTTATCAAAGGAGTAATCGTTGAGCAAAGTGGTCGCCTCCTCCACTGCGCCATTGACAACTTGAAACACCTGCGGGTCCAGAGCGGCAGTCAAAATCTTGGTGAGAGCCTTGGAAACATTTGGAGTAACCTCAGAGGGTTTCCAGATGACTGTGTTCCCCGCAGCAATAGCGGCAGCAATTGGGGACACTGACAACATGAAGGGGTAGTTCCATGGCGAAACGATCAAGACAGTTCCCATCGGCCTGCGCTGTACCACAGTAGAGGTGGTGGAAAACAATAGTGATCCCTTAGGAATCTTGACGTCCTTAGCCCATTTCGGCAGCTTAGCGATAATCAACTCCAGCTCATAAAACAATGGCCCAAGCTCAATGATGGTGCTTTCATCAGGTACCCTGTGGAAATCCTTGAACGCAGTCTCAGCAAGCAATTCGCGGTTGTCATAAAGCGCATAATAAAGGTTTCGCAGCTGCCCAAGTCTGTATTCAACAGATTCCGTCCTGCCAGACTGGAACCCCGTTTTGATATTGGTGAAGCTGGTGGCAATTTGCTCAGCAGTGGCACTCAGTGGCACCTCGCTGTAATCTGAGATTTTGTAGTTGACTTTCCCAGGCATAGTGAATTATATTGCTTCGTAGCGTGGTGATGTGTTCTTGTACTTTGAACGGAAGAGTCAGACCCGGCCAGATGAAGACTTGGAGGGAACGGCCTCAGGTTTTTATAATCTTTTGGCCAATTGGGACAATGGTCTTATTCACCTGTGTCAAAGTTCTGGATTTTAGCGGTCTAAAAGCCTCGGCGGATGCTGAGGATGCACATCACAAGCTAAGGGTCACTGCAGTGCGTGATACGGATAGTTCATTCTCCGAGGCACACTACAGTCTGCGGAGCAGAGATCGCCGGGCAAATTGGCCGGGCCGAACCTTAACTGTCCGATCAGCCGCAGCCTTAACTGTCCGATCAGCCGCAGCCTTAACTGTCCGATCAGCCTGCAGGTCCCCAAAGTCCAGAGCCATGGCTTGATGGGCATAGATGATCGTGCTCCCGTGACCGACTTGAAAAATTCTAGCTAAGCTCGACATTATATATGAGTGCCTGGAGCATTGAACGGAGACTAATGGCATAATAAAGGTGAACTTAAGGGGCGGTAAGCCGAAATACAGAAGGACAAAGGGATGAAGGTGGTTGCATTAGTTAGTGGAGGCAAAGACTCCTGCTTCAATGTTCTACACTGCCTGGCAAATGGCCATGAGCTGGTAGCACTGGCAAACTTATACCCAGCAGCAGCGGCGGGTGAAGGAACGCAATTTAAAGATGAGATTGACAGTTTCATGTACCAAACTGTAGGGTACCGTGCACTGGATCATTATCAGGAATGTTTTGGGGTGCCCATGTACCGTGCGCCCATTAGAGGAGGATCCAAGAACACCAATTTGGATTACGAGCTTACGCAGGGCGACGAGACTGAGGATTTGTTCCAGCTGCTCACCAAAATTCAGCAGGATGGTGTTGAGTTTGATGCGGTGAGCGTGGGCGCAATCTTGTCGAATTACCAGCGCACAAGGGTTGAGAACGTGGTGATCAGCCGCATGGGACTGAAATGCTTGGCTTACCTATGGCAGAGGTCACAGGCTGAGTTGCTAGACGAGATTATTGAGAGCGGTGTCGACGCTAGGGTTATAAAAGTGGCCGGGATTGGACTTGACCGTAATGACCTTGGGAAAAGCTTAAGGGTGCTCAGGCCCAAGCTGCAGATGCTTAACCAAAGGTTTGGATTGCATTTATGCGGAGAGGGCGGAGAGTATGAAACTCTAGTTTTCGATGCCCCCAATTTTAAAAAGAGGCTGGTGGTTGAAGAACAAACTATTATAGATCATTCGAATGATGACGTGGCTTACTTGTCGCTAACTGTCAAAGTTGAGGACAAACCCGAGGAGACAAGTTCTGACTTGACGGTTAGACCCCCAGAGCTGTTTATAGACCCGGAGAATGAAGACACACCAAAGGTTTCTGGAGACTTGGAGATTCAGCCTGATATCACGATATCCAATCTGAACTCGTCTTCTGGTGAAGAATCATTTGAGCAGCAGCTTGAGTCTATATTCAAACAGCTGGATGAAAAGCTTGCTTTACACGGGCTCACCTCAAGGCAAATTGCATATATAAGTCTGCTTGTCCCCAACATGGCAGAGTTTTCCAGCATCAACACGATATACAAGCAATATTTCTCATTCATGAACCCACCGGCAAGAGCATGCATTGAGACAACTGTGAACCGGATCGTGCTGTCAGCTGTAGCGTACCGGAAAGGCACGACGGCTTCGACGCTGCATGTACAGTCGCAGTCGTACTGGGCGCCTGCCAATATTGGACCATATGCGCAAGCAGTAACCGTGTCGTCTTCGGGCAAGACATATCTCGCGGGCCAGATAGGTCTAGTACCCAGCAGTATGGAGCTTGCTGCTGACAGCTCGATGCAGGCGAAGCTGTCGCTACAGAGCCTGATACGTGTTGCTCAGGTTACAAAGTGCAAGCTGAACAAGCTCGTTGCTTTCACAACTAGCAGTGATCACCTTGGACAAATAACTGAGGCTCTTGAGTACTACAAAGAAACCTGCGACGCGATGTTCGCGTCAGGGGACCTGGTCGTAGTTGTGGTAACCGCGTTACCAAGAGGCGCCGCTGTGGAGTGGAGTGCAACCGGTGAGAACAAGCTCTACTACGACTCGGATCGCGTCATCAAAGATCGGGAGGGATTGAAACAGCCTACTTTGTATACTAGCACAGCAGCCACCAGCGAGGAGTACAAACAGTATGAGGTCATACCGGCTAAAGAGGTGTTCAAGAATGGTCAGCGCGTTGAAAAGGCAGTGGTGGAGTTTATTGCATCAACGGAGTGAGTTGTCAGCTATCTGATATAACGGTCGGCAATTTATTTGGGCCGATATGCAGGCTTGCACGTGACTACAACCCGGGAAGCATGCCCATTGTAGGGAAAAGTTCCCAATGAAAGTTCCAACAGGGGAATTTTTCAGACTGAATAATAGCAAAGTTGTTGTCCAAGGGTCGTCCGGCTTAATATACGCTTCATTGATGGTTAAGTCAGTTAGTTCTGACTAGAAAATCCCTGGGCGAATTCGAAACGGCTCGGACTTGTATGCATGGGCGAGTGAATAACTTTTGAGGCTTTGATATTTTGAGGCAAACGCGTTTTCATGTTGATTATAGCGGGGCCGTTCCTGTCCGTGGTCAAGTGCTCTAAAGTGCCCCTCGGAGTCAACTTGAGTTGCTGTAATATTAAGTCCTTAGACAATCTCTCTCAGCGTCGAATCATTCTCTAGCAGGAGACCTAGACAACTTCTACGTTACTAAGTAATTTACTAGTGAACTGACAAGTTAGTCTAAACTTTGAAATTGAACTCAAGATGGAGCCTTTAACTTTTCAACGTCACCAATGAAACGGTTTTGTAACTTTTTTCATACTGCATTTGCAATGTCTTTCTGACTCTTGCAGCAAGTCTTGCATTTAAATTTGAGTGTACAATTCAGAATCTGCACTAAGTTGATGTCAGACATTGTCAGTCTCACGTCAAAAATCCTCTTCAGTTGAATCAGTTCTAAACTTTTTGGCCCCAGCTTTGGACCGTCACCTTCTGATAGTACTCATCTGTAACTCCGAGAGTTGGAGGCTGAAGAAAGTGCGAGCAACTCAAACAAGCATGAGCTCGAGAAAATCTGAGCTCCAGTCAATCCTAACATGTTGATGAGGACGGCTTAGAGCTGTCCGGACGCCTGCAGGCTGTAGCACTAATATGCTCGATCTGGCAGCGACGAGCTACTGACCGCGATTTAGGAGGTTTGGGCTGACATGAATTATTAGTAAGCCCATGAGTAAAGCTGCTAAAACAGCGCTGTCCAACACTGCGGTGATTGACTCATTGAGGCCTCTGCAGTCTAATTTCCGAGCGGCAGTCTGGACCAGTTCACATTCAACTTCAATTTGATTAGAATTCAATACTTATACAGATCCAGTTGTTCAAGGATACACTAAAAGATGCCAATTGCAGGTTTAGCCAAGCCGGATCAAGTATACGACGGTAAGTCAATCACAAATCGAGGGAACCAAACCATTAGACTAACAGATCAGGCTCGTCGTTGAGAATTGGAATTGTGCATGCACGATGGAATGATAAGATCATCAAGCCATTGGTGGACGGCGCTGTAGCCAATTTGCAAAAGCTTGGTGTCAAGGACTCCAATATCGTCATTGACAGCGTCCCTGGCTCTTTTGAGCTGCCATTCGGTACGCGGCTGCTTTACGACTCTGGTGTCAAGCAGAACAAGCCCTTTGATGCAATTATCTCAATTGGTGTTCTGATTAAAGGATCAACTATGCACTTTGAGTACATCTGCGACGCCGCTACTAAGGGGCTCATGAGACTTCAGGAGTCTATCAACATTCCTGTCATCTTTGGTATTTTGACTTGTCTGACTGATAAGCAGGCTGAGGAGCGAGCTGGCCTGACCGAGGGTGGACACAACCACGGTAATGACTGGGGCAGTGCCGCAGTCGAGATGGGTTTCAAGACTCAATTGGTCAAAAAATAGGCATCTCTCTTTTAAGAAGAAAAAAGACAGTTAATGAGAAAAGACGAATAAATATTATCATACCAAAGCTACATGCAAGAGTTTTTATTATGGTTATTTTGCCTTTTTACGGAGGGCTTCCCGTCGAAGTCGTTTCAGCGTACGACTATTTTCACCACGTTCCTCGTAGAATTCCTTGTTCCATTGCTCAATGTCGCCCTTCGGCAGCTGAGCTATGCGAGACTGCGCATGCAAGAAGGGCGAGTCGTAATGACCAAAAAAGAGCCCAGCGGCTTTTCTCTTGTTGGATTGCGCTTCTTCGTACATTTCATCATTTTCGGCTGGCCCTGCCTCAGCGGGCATAGATTGAGACTCGGCAGCGTCCTTGTCATTTGTTTTCTGGGGTTCATCGTCGTCATCACCACCAAACAGTTTGAACGCACCTTCTGCTGCAAAAATGTTCCTCAATGTCCCGGTAAGCGCACTTTCAGCGGGAGCTTCTTGCTCTGATTTGTCTTCAGCCGCCTTGGTCTCAGCTTTGATGGTGTGGGTTTTGTCGTCGTCTTCGTTGTCCTCAAAAGTCACTACACGGGACTCTCTATCGAAATCATGCAAATTGGTGGCGTCCTGATGGTGCTCACCATCTCTTGGTCCAGAACTCGAGTTGGAACCGTCGTCGGAGCTTGAATTTGAACTTGAGTCCGAGTCCGAGTCCAAGTCTGAGTTTGAGTTTGGGTCTGAGTCTGAGCTTGAGTCTGAGTCTGAGTCTGAGTCTGAGTCTGAGCTTGAGTCTGAGTCTGAGCTTGAGTCTGAGCTTGAGTCTTCCGCACTCTGATGAACAGGTTGGGCGACGCTTTCTCTCTCCATTTCCTCGTCTTCACTTGAGGACTCGCTTGAGTCGCCTGAGTCTTCTGCTTCGCTCGAGTCGCTGCTTCCACTGGTGTTGGAACTTCCACTGGCGTCCCCACTGTCCTCGGCCTCGTCGTCGCTGTGTGGCGACCATTTAACCGTAACAGACTCTGCCAAACCACCATCAAGAATTTCTTGTAAAACCTTGGAATACTTGTGTTGCTCCTCATCGTCTGAGTCCTTGCCGTCGTCGTTGTCTTCCGCCTCGAAAAGGCCGGAGGACTTCGATGTGCCCTCATCAAGTGACTTTTGACTAACTCTCTCCGTTTGATTATGTCTAGAGAAACTTCTAGCTTTCAACAAAACTTGCTTAACGTCAATACCACTTTCTATGGTGTCGCCATTACCATCGACCCACATTCCATCGCGGGCTGAAAAACGGTACGCCAGCTCACCAAGCGGTCGCTTTTGTACACCCCACAATTTTTGCTTCGGGCTTTGAACTTTGACTACCACATTGGTTTTACCGTTCCATTTGATCCTCCGTACAGTGAACGGAGTTCTTTTCAGGTTTCGTTTCGTCGTCCTGTGCCGTCCATTTATAACATTGTGTACACTTTTTTTCTGGTACAGCCTCTTGATCTGGTCCTTGTTCAAACCAAAGTTCCTCGAGTGATCTTTCCGCCCGTGCTCTTGCTCCCACCTCTCCTTGAATGACGGCTTGGCAAGATCGATGCTCAATTTTGATCCCTTGAACATGACACCGTTGTGACTTCTTTTTAGGGCCTCAAACTGCTTGGGTTCCAGTTTGAGGGTGATATATGCAAAATACGTATCCAGGGTCGGCTTATGATGAACCTCCAATGGGGAGACTACTTCACCGTACTTCTGTAACCTCACGTCCAAAGCATCGATATCTGAGGCCAGACCACTGGATATTGACCCAATATGGATCCTGGTATCCTGGGCCATTTGTAACTGCCCGTTCCGGCTTCTTCAATGTCCGCTCTGCTCAACAGCTGAAACTTTTCAAAAAAATTTGAGACACGGTCGGCCTGCGCAGATCCTCGATCTACCGACTTGCAGTGCTGAATCTCGCATATTTCAGGTGCTCTGCTGACTCTGTTTAGCCTGAAGCTTAACGAAAGTCACGATCGATCCTCCAAGTTCCACCGTTAACAATACACTGTAACAATGAAGCTGTTATTTGTGTTTTAGCTCAGCCAGTCTAAAAGCGATCAAATTTCACTCTTCTCAGTTTCGTATCTTGCATCTTTGGTGTCACTACCAACATGGCTGAGAAGACTCTTGAGATCCCGCTTCACGCGGACGGGGACATTCTGACCTTGAACCTGGATGAGGACCTGGCAGATAACCCCGAAGAGCTGTGCACGTTGCTGGACAATGAAAGGTGTGCACCGGAATTCTGGTTATCAGTGGCAGCGGCGTACGCCAGCAAAGACCAAATTGAAAACGCCATTGAGGTGGTCCAGAGAGGCAAATCGTCAAGTATAGTTTCGAGAGAGCAGGATAGGATATCATTCTACGCTTGCTTGGCGTGGCTGTACTTGAGGCAGATGAGAGAGGCTCCCACTGAACCTCTCAACCCTAGTCAACAGGGAAGGACTAAGGCTGATTACCACCGTTTGGCCGTTGATTCATCGAATCGTGCATATGCTCTCGACAGGAACTGGTCAGTCAATGTTCTAACCCGAGGCGCTTTGTCGCTGGCTACTGGCAACTTTGATGAAGCGTTGCAGCCATTCCAGCAGACTATGGATCAATCTAATGGGTCGAATTTATACTCACTGCTAGGCAGAGCACGAGTATTGTATCACAAGAAGAACTATCGAGAGGCTTTGAAGCTTTATCAGAATGTGCTGGTAGGGAAACCGTCGCTGCTCAACCCTGACCCCAGACTTGGTATCGGTCTCTGCTTCTGGAATCTGGACGACAAACAGGCCGCATTCGCAGCATGGAAAAGGAGTTTGGAGCTTAACCCGGAATCAGTACCTGCGCATGTTCTTCTGGGACTCTATTATCTGGATTTTGCCCTCAATGACGATCTGAGCAATTTTGCTACAAACTATGCAACTGCATTGAACTATATTCAACAAGCGTACAAGCGGGAGCCCAATGATTCGGCAGCTGCACTGGGTCTGAGTGGCTACCTGTATTCCAAAAACAACACGGAAGCTGTTTTAAAGCTGAGCGAGCGCGCTGCCAAATCGTCAAATGTTGCTAGCTTGGTCAGCGATGCTTACTTCTGGATGGGCCGGGCTTACCACAAGTTGGAAGACTACGATGCCGCTCTCAAGTACTATAAGCTGGCTGAGGAGAAGAACAAGCTTAATAAGCTAGCCATTATTGGCAAGGGCACTATTCAAATGATCCAAGACTCAGCAGAATCAATCCTGACATTCGAGAGCTTGCTCAACATTGACGCAAAGAACACCGAGGGTCTGCTGCTACTGGCATTGTCGCTGGCCAAGAGAGGGTTTGAAACCAAGGAGCAAAGGCACAAGGATAGAGCTATTGTTTTATTAGAGCGATACAAGTCTGCCAACGAGAGTGCTGAGGGCGGCGAGCCTATTGCAATTGAAGCTCTGTTGACGCTTTCCAAACTTTACGAAGACACCAACATATCTAAGGCACTTGCTGTTCTTCAATCAATCCCCAACGAAGGCAATGACGGGAGGCTGGAAAACAATATTGGAGTTTTGCATTACTTCTTGGCAGACTATGACGACGCAACGGCACGATTTGATAAGGCCAAAGAGTTCATTACTGACGATCAGTCAGTTACGGTATCATACAACCAAGCGAGGTTGCTAGATGCTAGTGGGAAGCCAGATGAAGCAAGGGAGGCATACCAAGAGATTATCGAAAAATGGGACTATGTCGACGCCAAGATCAGGCTTGCGTTCTTGGATGTGGTGCTCGGCAAAGAAGGATCAGATGCAACCATGAAGAAGGTTATGCAAGACCATGACGATAACCTTGAGATGAGAGCTCTTTACGGCTGGTACTTGCGGAAACAGCGCCGCTCTGCTAAGGTCAGTGACGATGCTGAGCAGCGTCATTACAAGCACTCTCTGGTGGACTGCAACAAGCACGACTCCTTCTCACTCGTTGCTTTGGGCAACTTGTACTTGAGTATCGCTCGTGAGACTCGGATCCACAAGAACAGCGACCAAGAACGAAAGGATAAGTCATACTTCAAGGCTGCCGAGTTTTTCGATAAGGCTCTGCAGATTGACCCCAAGGACGCATTTGCTGCACAAGGAATCGCCATCATCTTGGCTGATACTAAGCGCGCAGGCATGGCACTGCCCATCTTCAACAAGATCCGCGAGACTTTGAATGACATTTCAATTTTTATCAACTCGGGTCACTGCTTAGTTGATTTGAAACAATACTCCAAGGCTGTCGAAGCTTATGAATACGCTCTAAAAACTTTCACCAACGGCGAGGACCCGCAGCTTTTGACCTTGCTGGGTAGAGCCTGCTATTATAAAGCCATGACCGAAAAGAATCTGGAGGCATTTGTCGTTGCTATGGAGTACACAAGGAAAGCACAGCACTTGGCACCGGAGAACCCCAGTTTGAAGTTCAATTTCGCATTTGTGAGATTCCAATTTGCTGACGCTGTGAGAAGAGCTACACCCGCACAGCGAACCGTCAAACTGGTTGAGGCTGCTGTTTCTGAGCTCGAGAGTGCCATTGAAAGCTTGAATGCGCTAGCCAAGTCACCCACGCCGCCTTACCCTGCCGGTGATTTGGAGCAACGTGCGCTCATGGGAAAAAACACAGTCAGCAAGCAATTGGAAAGAGCACTTGCGGAACAACAAGAGTATGATAGCAAAGCTCAGAACAAGTTGGAAGATGCCCGCAAACTACGTGAGGCAGAGAGAGCCCAGCGTGAAGAAGAAGCTGCCGTTCTGCGGCTGAAGGAGGAGGAGCGACAAGCGGCCCTGGTAGCAGAAAGAAAACTTCTGCAGGAGCAAGCCAGAGAGTGGTCAGAAAGATCAAAAGAGGAGCTTGGGAGAAGCATGAACGCGCCGGAAGAAGCCAAAAAGTCGAAATCCGCATCGAAGCAGTCTTCTAAGTCTGGTAGCACCAAAGAGAAAAAGAGCCGACGTGGTTCTGTCAAAAGGCAGCCCTCGGCTAGGGAGCTGGAGAAACAGGCCAAGTACAAGAGTAAAGAGTTTGTCAGTGATGACGATTCAAGCTCTGGGGATGATGACTATGATGAAAACAGGCCTGAGGGTGACGAAGAAGAAGATGTACTTGACGCTGCTGATCGTATGGATGTTGATGATGAAGCATCGGCCAAGGAAACCGACGAGGAGGACAACGAGCCGGCGGCTGAAGCCGAACCTGAGTCTGAAACTCAGAGCAAGTCACCAGAAAACGGCGACGCTGGCGAGAACACTACTTCGAGGAAAAAGCGACGCCTCATTGAGGATGATGACGACGAGTAAGAAGGACATTCTTTCAAAAAGTCTCTCAATAAAATAATGAAAATAATGTAATAAATAGTACTGTATTGCTTGTATCATGAACTAGTCAGCCACTTTTTCATATCCTTACTACTCTCGTGAGCAGTCTTGAACAAGCTTTTCTCGAACTCATCAAGTTTCATGCCAAAATCAGAGTCAGCCACTTGTGAAGGATTGTGAGCATAATCAGAAATCTCAGCAGCTCTTCTAACCAGAGTATCCATTACCGTGGTCCCCAACTCGTCGTCGTTGAAGATACCTAACCACCGCTCCACCAAGTAGTAGAACACTGGGGACTGGTTCCGCAGGTCGATGGTTTCGGGACTTGTTTTGAGAGCATTGAGAACTTTGGGGGAAAAGACGCGAGGCGGTAGCATAGACACAAATGCTTTACCTGCTTCTTCGCTTATATCATTGGTCGCCAGCATCTCGGCAAGCCATAACGGCAGCTCAAGTTTGGTGTTTTCCTTCAGATCTTGGCCCGATGCGCCTTGTAGATAGCCCAGCCCCGGTACAGTGATTTCGAAGTTACATGGCAGCTTTTGCCCCTCCGTGATGATATCGTTTATTGAATAGTATGACATCCTGGTGTGATGGTCAGAGTTAAGGCTGGTAGATTGGTTTAAGATGGCGACGCGTCGATTTTGGCAGTAATATGCAGTCTCGCGAATTAAACTTATAGTGCATCCATGAGGGATCAGCACCTTTTGGCGAGCTTAAATATTGTCACAGGAAGTTCCTGGGCTGGACCTCAAATCAAGATTAATCCCCTCGGCGCAGTGTTCACAGTCTGAACTGAAAGTACGTCAAGGAAGCAGGAATTCCAGAGACTTTGGGAGGATTCTTGCTGGACTTTTGTGCCAATTCAGTACCACTTGTCAAAAGCTATATACCCGTTAGCATCGCCAGATCCAGCCGCTTGCCAATACATCCAATATCACAATGGCCACGGATATCAGCTCGGTCACTTCTAGACTCAGGAAGGACAGCTCACAACGCTTGTCTGGAAGGCCAGCTGGCAGCGGTGGTGGTGAACCCATAAATCGCGGTGGGCCACTGGATCCAGACAACATCCCCCATTTCTTGAAGCATGAACAGATCTTCTCTATAACGGTAGGGGGCAGGTTATTCAAGCTGAGCGGTGCTTCCTTGTCATCAGACGCGCCCTCGTTTTTCACCGATTACTTTGCACCGTACAATGACTATTATGAATCCGACCGGCCGGTTCCCTATGTCGACCGGTCGCCTGAGGTCTTCGAGATCATTTGTAGACATTTGCAAGGGTACAGAGTGTTTCCAGAGACGGAGTCTTTATTCACGCAGACCTTGTCCGACGCGCATTACTACCATTTCCCTAAGCTAATTGAGCTACTGGAAACGGGCGATATCTATTTCAAAGTGGGGACTAGAAGCTTTCAGATACCAAGAAAAATATTTGATCAGCCTGGCAACAGTCCAAACTTTGTCACCATGAGCGCGACTTCCTTTTTCGGCCAGGCTTTTGATGGCAAAAGGAAAAGACCCTTGGCTATCAGTACCCCTCATGTTGAAAGGAGCTCCTCGCTTTTCGAACAGCTACTAACAATAATGACGGGAGGGTACGTTGATATACAAAGCGAGGAACATCGCAACTTGCTAATAAAGGAATGTCAATTTTATCGGTTTAAAGGACTGGAGCAAAAGCTGCTGCCGGTTAGTAGAGGCTTATTTGATGAGCTCAAAATGAGGACGGTTGACCTTGTGACGGACCGCGAGCAATTTTCCTTCGAGATCAACAACCAATTATGCTATAAGCGTCCCTTCATTGATTCAACTTGGCAGGATTTGGTGTTTCAGCACACTGTTCCACATATTATCGAGTACAACCTGGCTGACCGGAGCTGGTCCTTAAACTTTCGCGCGTTCCCCCTAGCGGAGTTTGAGGAAAGGCTGATTTTGCTGAACAGCCTGCTTGAAGACATGGAATGTTTAGAAATGCCTCCTGAAGCGGAGTTGGAAGTAGACGGGAAGCGATTCAGCCCACCACAATTAGAAAATATTGTTCATGAAGCAACTAACAAAAAAAGACAGTATAAAGCGCTGGAGCATGATGGAGTGCCCCACAGCGCTGACGAAGTTGCTGCCAAACATGGGATAGCGCCTGGTATCCTCGGCAATGAAAGACTGGTAATCTGGCTGAGTGTGTCGCAATGGACGGGCCATGTTAATAACAACCGCCATTCACCTCACGCCCTGCAAACAAGTTTTGTCCGAGGCAAGGGATCCTTCCGAGCTGCTTCCGAAAGCCGAGCTTACGTCTGATCCACATTTAACGTTCTCCCAAAGAGCCTGTTCTCTGTGGATACCTTTTAGCAAGGGTTCAATTTTGGGGAGATCTAATTCGGAGCGAGGTGCTGATTCAGAGGTTACCCTGCCTGCGGGGAAGCACAGTCCAGAGAGCATTTTCTTTTTGATCTAACTCTTTTTAGCATGCGCGTGAGAAGAGCCTCCTGCGCCTACTCCGGCGGGCGCTTGTCTCCCATTGCATGGAGCCGGTGGTGGCCCCTTAGGAGGCTCATGGTGAACATAGGCAACCATCCAGTACTTGAAGTTACTTTCATAAAACTTCTGCCACCCCCTAATGGCATCGGTGGCAGTGGTCGTATCAAGCCCACGCAAGTCGTGGGTGAGATCAGTCCGGAAACAGCCAGTGACATATGCTCGCGCTGCGTCTTTACCGCTGAAGAACGAATACCCTCCCAGGGGCCCATAAGTGTCTCTATTGGCAGACACGTCATAAACCCTGCCGTCGACAGCCAGGTATATTGGCAGTTTAGTATCAGTGCCGTTGTGAAGTGACAGCTCTTGCTCTGTCAAAACTGGATACCGGCCACCCTGGTTAAGGTAGTGGTCCCACAAGAACCCCAGATACCGCGGGTTGGTCAACCTCGTTTCAGTACCCCATAGTGGCGTGTTTGTAATGTAGTAGCTCAGTAGAAAATTCAATGCAAGTATTCCAAGCACTATCCTGAGAATGTCGGTAATTCCAAACCTGTCATTATCCTTGGAGTCGGCACTTGCACTGATGCGTGACTGTGACCGCGACCTCTCGCGTGAACCCGTATCACTTAACTTTGTCCGTGAAATTGTTGGATTCCTTTTCTCCAGCACGCTCTTGCCTCTTTGCAGTTTATAGCCCGTCGCGTCGCTCGCCAGACCAGGACTCATTGACACAGCACTTGGAGAATAGTGTTGAAAAATGTTGACGAAACTAGCCCGAGAAATCCTCAGTGAGGGTGACGTGACACGAGGAGGATCGTCCAAGCTATATTTATAAATCGCGGCCCGGCTCAAATTAACGCAAGGATCCGATGATCTACTGACGATTGGATACCCCCCTTGACGATCCTCGAGCTCATGAAAACATCACCTTTCATCCTAGCTAGGTCCCCGACCTATGCACTGAATGCAGATATTATAGTACTAGTAAGATTCAAGTCCTGAATTACTCAATAACTCGGGACTCACAGGGATGTACCAAGAACATGGTCAGTCTGAGTCAACAACTACAGTTGTTAACAGCAGGTCGGATCTACGAAGAGCACATTTCCCCACCATATGTTATCGAGATGAACAGCTACAAAAGGTATCAATGAAGAATTTTGACGTGTATGGGAGGTGCTCATCACGTTCCCGGCCGGATCCTCGGTAAGATGGTCAACGTCTTTTATCCTGTCTCGCCGTTTTTGCCGGCTGTGCTTGTCCCAATCAAAAATCAAGGTGTGGGAGACATTTTTAGCAGGCGGCTTGTTCACATTATAATTACAGCCTGGTTGAACGAAAGCTGACTACTTTTGTGACCAAGATTCCATTGTAGCGCCGCTTGTCGCACTTGAGCAGCGTATTGTTCACACAGAAGTTGGTTCGATTTGTGTAGGAACGAAATGTCATATCATATACCGGTACCCCAGAGCTGCTGGTTTTCTGGTCATTTTATAATCTTATCGTACAAAACACACAAACCTGACAGGTTCAATCTTTGTGCGAACAAGACGTTAGCGCGAAATTGCTTCCTCTCGCTTTTGAGAAACTTTTCGTTCATACAGAGCAATCATTCAAACCTTTTTCTCTGATAAACACGACGTCATATCATATAGGGCACCCCTTACAATTCGCTCAGTCCGCCCAATGAGGATACAATCGCTAATTTCCCTGTGACCGAAAGGTCATTTCGAGCGGCTCGTTAACGAGCTTCAATCAATATCATTCCCACCGGCCTAAGTTCGATCAGGCATGCATACGACTTTGCGCGCGAAAATGCCTCATCATGATGGCACATCGTCACAAGCTCCGTAGTTTCGACCTTAAGACTTTAAAGGTTCCAGCGACGATCGCCGCTAGCCCCAAACTTTCCCAGATCGTCGCCAACTCTAAACTTAGGTTTCCAACGATCTTATCGTCGCCGATATCCTCATGTTTACAACAAAAATATCGTCGCTAAGTTTGTAGTCTCCAACGATTTCATAGATGTCGCCAAGTGTGAGACAACAAGTCATGAACATTTCAACGACGATCGCCGTTAGCCCTATACCTTAGTGCCAAATCGTCGGGATCAGCTTGGTGACCGAGCTTTCAATTTGAACTACAGCTCAGATTTTGTACGTTAACCAGCTCCAGGTGAGGTTGTGACCGGCCCTGATTACACCAGCTTGTGCCCGGCTATAGCGCGGATACCCTGGTATTATTTAGTCAATTGCTTGTACAGAAATATGCACAAATGAGAGGCGACTGCGAATACGTGAAGCTGTAATGTTGAGGCTATCGCCTTGACGGGCCCAGTTGCTCTGAGGTCCAAAGACTTTTTTGGTGAAGAACTTTTGATCAAAGCTTGTAATATCAGAATTCGTTCTCGCAACCTTTCCTGGCTTCACACCTGAATGTGTATATAAATCAACCTAAATTCAACTTGAGAGTCGCAAATGAAAGTAAATTACATTTTTCGAATCACACTAGTAAGACCTTACAAATCAAATCCAGGGAACTCGTCAACGTTCGCCATGATATCCTTCCAGAAATCGTCCTTAACTGCCCAGAAAAGAGCGTCATCGTCAAGTAGTGACGCAGCGGCCATGCCAGTGCCATTAATAGTAGCACCTCCAGTATCAGGGTTCATGCTAGGGTTATCCTGAATGCTTCCCAGAGAAGCGGGCATATCCGCAACACCAGCTGCAGCAGAGGGAACTTCAACTGAGGTACTGAGACGTTTGCTCAGGTCAGCAACATTCGACAAAATTTCCAGCGGTGAACCTGGAGGAAGCTGTGAAGGATGCGCTTCCATAGGAGCGGCACCGCCCCGCTGCTGAGCCTGTACCTGCTGTTTGTCCAGCTGTTGTGCTTGCAGGGGTGGCAGTTGCTGGGATTGTACGTTTGGCTGTTGGTAAAGCATTTGCTGCTGCTGTTGCTGCTGTTGCTGCTGTTGCTGCTGTTGCTGCTGTGGAGGTATATGCAAATAGTCTGCCTGTGGCGGCGCAGTCATGTTGTACAGTAGGCTGGTCGGTTGTTGTGGTCCATTGGCTGCTGGTGTAGATTCCTGTGAGAATGTGAGCTGAGGCGCTAGTTGACCATTGAAGTGTTGACCATTGAAGTGGCGTTGGGACCCATTTTGCTCTCCAGTTTGTTGCGTGGGCGCACCTGGTGATGGCTGGGCAAAAGCTGCAGTTCCATTGTTGTGGGTGTGAAGTGCCGGTGGTTTTTGATATGTAGGCTGCTGTTGTTGTTGCTGCTGCTGCTCAGGCTTCTCGCTAGGGTTCAGAACGTGATTGACCAACCTATCGTGATGGTAAATCAAAAGCCTGATGACGAAAGGAAAGCTGTACAAATGGCTGGCCAAAGGGTACAAGTCTGAAATTTGCTTCAGTTTCTCCAAAAGGTCATACAAGATTTTGAGCACCCCCTTGAACTCAGGAAACTGCTCGTCAAAGCCCGGATGAGCATAACTCAGAGTTCTTAGTTTCAACATCAACTCCACGCAGAACAGCAACCTTGAGCAGCTGAACCCTGGCATGAGAACAAACAGGGCCGGGTCAATGCCAGCATAGAACTCCAAGCTGATCATGGCCTGCGTATAGCACAAAGTAATTGAATCTATCGTGTCCGGATCTTTCAGATCAATAGATTTCACCGCCAAGCTGTACTCGCTGAACGGAGACCTACCGTAGCTGGGAGTATACTTTTGGAAAAGCACCAGCTGGCGTAGATATGCTCTGACGGAGCTCATGTATGGTGTAAAAAGCCGGAATCCCCTAGCTGGCGACTGATAGAAAGGCAAAAGCCTGTCGTCGAAATGAGAAAGCAGGTATTTCGTATTCAAGTCCTTGAGGCTAGGAGGTGTTGGTACCTTACCCGTTTGAGGAGTATAAAAAGTCCGTGCGATATCTTCGTAAACACGGGCCATCCTTGCCCAAAGTGCTATTCTTTTGTGATCTTCCGGCAAATTTGAGTTCAGTAAAAGCGTGCAACATTCTTCAATGTATGGCGACCATAGCGAGACCATGGGTTTCCTGAGGTTATTGGTCAAGCTCATTGCAGCGCAGTAGATAGCCAGCCATAATCTTCGGCATTCCATTGTCCTTGGATTAGCCAGTGCCTGGGGACTCAGAATGCGCTCTAGCTTGAAGTCATAAGCGCAATCATTAGAATAAAGCACTCCATTGATGCCCAAGTCTCCGGCCATGATCATCGCCAGGTTGACCAACAAGTGCGATTTATGAAAGTGCTGTAACCCTGACTCGTTGTACCAAAAAGCCAAAAGAACCAAAGACTTTAACAGTTCCAACGTTTTGACTCCGGTTACGACCGCCTGATAAACAGCATGATCAAATGCGCTGTTGCAAATAAGCATCGTTTTTTCAAAGCTAACCCCATCATTACAAATAGTCGACGTGACAGCCATGAGTGAAGCCAGTAGATCCGGGTGCTCAGTTCGGAGCCTATCAACGGGCAGCTCCTCGACTGTCACTATGGGGTAAAGAGGGTAAACCTTTTCGTGGTATATTCTAAGCCGCCGGTGTACCTGTTCCTCAGTCAAAAGTCCACTTCCCACCACATCATTATCATAGGTACGCAGTCGCGGCGACTTGTCAGACTCCATGCACTTCAGTCTTAGCTCGTTCCTCATTCGTATCTGGGACCAAATATTCATCATTTCCTCCTTGATTTTCTCCAGATCCACGCCTGTATCCACTGCTGGCTCGTTGCTGTTTTTCGAGAACTCGTCTTGCGGCGACACTTCATTCTCAAGAACCTGCTTCAGCGCTGGAGGCTGTATTATAGTGCAGCTTGATTCCGAGATGGTCGATCCTGGCGTAGACGCATACCCCAGCGTGGTCCCCGCTCCATCGAGCCCAACATGGTCCATGTGCTTGGCACGACCAATGTACCCACCGTTCACCTGTATGCCGTTATTGCCACTGCCGCTAATGTTGCGGCTATGTATGCTGCTTAGTTGGTGCTGCGGTTTACGTATCCCCTGTTCGACTCCTCGAAGTAAACTGAGCGCGCATGGTATTTCCCCAAACGATCTTGGATCGGTGTTGCCAATGTCTGCATGCGTGTGGTCTATCTTGTGCTTCTTGTGGCGGGGTTGGTGCCCTAAAGCGGAATCACTCTCATCGTCCTCATCGTCATCTTCGTCATCCTCCTCAGACTCTTCTCCTCCGCTTCCTTGAGGGCTGTGGCTGTGGCTGTACTCACCGGTCCTGGCCTCAGCCTTGATGTTGGCACTCCCATTAATGATCCCATCAGAAGCCAGAATCTCTGCTAGTTTGCCCTTTTCGTCATCTGGTAGATTTCGATACAGCAGTCTGATTTTTCTCCGCAGTAATGAGACTTGGCTACACAACGTTAGCTTCTGAGACGCATAGACCACAATTGACAACACCTAGACAACTTACCTTTCACGTTTGTTCTTGCGTACTTTTGGCCCGGTATCATACACGCACTCCTTGCCTCTCTTGGCACACCTGATACACGGCTGAGTGATGTCATTCTCGTCGGAGGGTATACACTTAACTTTGAGTGACCGGCACCCATGACAAGCCTTTGACGACCTTGATGGCTTGGTCTTTGAATGCGGCGACGGCATAGAGCCAGGACCCGACGCCAGCGTCCTGAAACTCGAGTCTGACGACTCCATTGTTATTACTTTTTATTCGGTGCTTGTGGTGTTGAGCTAGGGGCGGCAGTTACCGGCTGGCTTTTTTCCCGACGTACAGTCACAAAATCTCGCACCGATCTCTGAGCAAAAAGCTCGGTTATAGGTTTACTGAGCAAAATTCGCCCGCAGATGACCCGGTGAAAAAATGCCAGCTGGCTCACAGAAAAGCACCAATATACCTAAGAAATCCTTTGCAATTCTGAATTTTCTTGTATATTCTCGTTCGGCCCTCAATACTCCAAGCTGACTTTTCGTCTTTGCGGTTTAAACTAACTGGTTATCCAAGAGGGAAAACAACACCGGTCTCAGCAACGTTTACCGCGATAACAGACTCAATTGCCGCTTTTACTGGTTACGCGAGTAGAGTAATGCCGAGAAAAGAAAGATCGGAAGATCTTATGATCGATCGGCAGGCATCAGACTCGGGATCTGCATCGGAGTGAATTTAAACAAAGCGTGACACAGGTTTTCCAGCTCGAAGTAAGCGAAAAGCATGCCAGCGAGGCTTGCTATATCACAAAACCTTCCTGGACCTCAATGACGCAAGACACATAGCTTGAAGTAACATACCCCGTTTCTGTGAGGCGGCTTTTATTATTTACTTATAGTACAGAAGGGTGTGAACGATAAGTTGACTCATTTTCCGCCTCAAATTTAGGGACCGACTTCTCTACTGGTCACTTCATTCCCCGGTTTTTTCTAGTCCGCTTAAAATAATTAAGACTTGATGCAAGTTTGAGACCCATCAGTTAAGGTCTTGATATCGATGGTGGATCCTGGGGCAGGGGTTGGTGCTTTAGATCTGTTATGCGTCATATGGCTCCTGACCAAATGACCGGCGGCCAATGCCGAACAGAGCGATAGCTCAGATGCCAGAACGCCAGATGCAACAATCCGAGCAAGTTGCTGAGAGTTGTTACCCGGTTTGGTAGGGTGTGCACCTCGGATCCCAAGCATCTCCAAGATAGCTCCCTGTGGCTCCAAGATCGTACCTCCTCCAATAGTACCAACCTCGATCGAAGGCATAGATACCGAAATTTGCAGGTCACCCTCTATCGTCTTCCTCATTAATGTTATACAGTTTGAACCCTCCACGTTCTGTGCGGGGTCTTGTCCAGTAGCCAAGAAAATGGCAGTCAAAGTATTTGCCGCATGCGCATTGTAGCCACCAATGCTACCAGCCATGGCAGATCCGACCAGATTCTTAGAGACATTCAGGTCGACAAGAGCATCAACATCACTCTTAAGAACGCTCTGTACAACGCCAGCAGGCACAATGGCCTCGGCCACCACGCTCTTGCCTCTTCCTTCTATCCAGTTAATGGCTGCAGACTTCTTATCAGTGCAGTAGTTTCCAGAAAGTGAAACCACCTCCATATCTTCGAAGCCACAGTTGTCGGCCATATGCTGTAGGGATTTCTCAACCCCCTTTGAGATCATATTCATGCCCATAGCATCTCCTGTGGTCGTACTGAAACGAACAAACAAGAGAGTGCCTGCAAGAGCGGTCTTGAGCGCTTGCAACCGGGCAAATCTAGAAGTTGAGTCAAAGGCTTTCTTGATGCTCTTGAAACCTTCTTCAGAGTCAAGCCACAGCTTAGCAGCACCAGCTCTCTTTAGCGTAGTGAACGCAACGCAGGGCCCTCGGGTCATTCCGTCCTTTGTCAACACAGTGGTTACTCCTCCTCCAGCATTGATAGCCTTGCAGCCTCTCATTGCAGAGGCAACCAGACAACCCTCAGTGGTGGCCATTGGGATATAGATTGGCTTACCGTCGATAACCAGAGGTCCAGCAACACCAATGGGTAATGGGATATACCCGATAACATTCTCGCAGCATGCTCCTAGAACTCGGTCAAAGTCGTAGTGAAGATAGGGCAGCTTGGAGGCTTCCAAGGTCTGAGTATCCGACAGCCTCGAGACAACTGCTCGTCTGATGGCAACAGCCCGAGTTGTATCAGCAAGCTGCTTCTCAAATGCATAGATTGGGAGCTTTCCAGTGGTTCCTAGCATCACAAGCTCCTCGTCTAGCAACTCCTTGGTGAGACCAGCCTTCATGACTGCAACACAATCTTCCAAGCTTCTTACTGTTACTTCAGCCTCAGACTCTTCAACAGAGGTGGTCTGGCCGGAGCTAATTCTCATTTCCAACCCACCATCGTCAGTGTCTGACGAGCCTTCAGTGTCGGAAGAAGTTTCAGTATCTTTTCTCGCGTGGCCATTCGTTAGCTTGCCATTGGTATCCTTGCTCTTGTCAATAACTACTGGCACCGGCTTCTCGACCTCCACAACCTTTTGTACAATATTGACCGAGCTAGATCTGGCAGCATTGAATAGATAGCCGTTCAGCCCGAGACTGAACGCCAACAGAAGCACGATAAACTTGCTCAACAAAGGGTCTCCCACAGTCCTAGTCCATGACTCCAAAAACGAGAAAACGTACTCCTCGATGGAAAATGACGGCTTCTCGAAGACCAAAGTAGGGATAATCGTAAGAACCACGCCCTTGGGCCCAATAGGAACCTCGTCCTTCACTGAGTTGAAAAGCTCATTGGACAGAAACGAGGAACCTTCAAAAGTAAAGAACTGAGAAAACTTTGAGTATCCGTTCATAAACTGGAAAATGTTGAGAGCAGCTACTCCAACAAGGATGAAAACCTTCAACGCTGTAGCCTTGTGGTTTCTGACAGGCCTGCCGAGCTCTGAAGGAGCCAGCCTCAGCGAGCTGTCGACAACCTTTTCAGCAACTTCGTGAGAGACACCGTCTTCTTCAAGAGCAACCCTGAGTGCTTCATTGTGTTCAATCCTGTTCATCTCAATCTTGATAGACAGCACAGCCACATAAAGAGTAGCCAGCAGCACTGAGTCGTAGATCAGTGTAACGGCAGAGATGAAACAAAACTGCCACAAGCCGTTAACTCCCGAGCACGCAGCTGCAAACAACGCCAAAGTCTCAATCAGATAGTCCCTGAAGATGGTCTGTGCGTCCTCAAAAATGATCCTGTTGACAATCTTGTGAACAGAAACCTTATCAGTCTCCTGGACTGTCCTCATTGCGATTCGCGTGAGGGAAACTTTACAGTCAAACCCAACCGTAACTACCAAAAAGGGAAGACCCTCGCACAAAGTGACGAGGGGAATATTGATACCCAAGTACTTGGCAGTGATAAAGGCTAGCATAAATGCCAAAAAGGAGGACAACAAGACTGTTCCTGGAAGTAGCACCGGAGACCCAAGTCTCTTCATTGACAAAAACAGAGAGATGAAAGTATAATGCATGCCGATATAACCAATGCTCACCACCGCGATATCAAATGGCTCAGCAGACTGGATCGCATTGACCAGTCGCTGGAAATGCCATCTGACCCAGATTGGCCAGCTGAAAGATTTTCTCAGCCTCCAGGTACTTGCCTTGTTTTCCCCTGACCTATTAGCGGCGTCCTCCTTGGCAATGTTCTCAATCCAGGACTCAAATTCGGCGGCAGGCAAAATGACTTTACCAGTGCTCTTGTCGTTAGAGCCCGTATCCTTACCGCTGTGGAACAGCTTCTCAGAAGCAGCCAAAAAGGACCCAGCGACAGACTGCTCCTCATGAATGAACTCAACATTGGGGATATTCGACGGTGCCGAGCCATGAAACAAGACTTTAACTCCAATGTACCTGTCTGCGTCCGGCTGTGACTCTGGATCAGCCACTGCTACCCAGCCACCAGACAAATTCGCGACGGCAGGCTCGAAGCTTGCGGACTCTCTACCGGCATGGTAAAAACTTGATGATAGCGCTGTCTTGTAAGAGGGTACAGAAAGATCAAGAATTGACAAGTACGCAGTTGTCACCACCACGAACACCGCGACAACCGTCTGGATCGGCCATCGTGTCGACACCCCTGAGACCCACGCATAAAGTGAGAAAACCGGTTTGATCATCTTGAAAGTTAGCACTGCAAACTGCTCAAAATTCTGAGAGAAAAATCTTACCTTTTATTCCCTCCTTGGCTGTGTTTTGGGATTAACTGCCTTGAGTATAAGTCCACACGCGAATGAGCGCCCCAAAATTTGTAGAGAGAGACTCGACGGAACGATTGTACCAGAATTCTCCGAAGAAAATGGAAAAAGAGAGTGAGGTATGTACAGAGATTGGAGGCCAGCTACTCAGAACAAGCTCCTTGTTCAATGCCTGCAGTTAAGCTGTCAGAATCTGAGTGAACTTCAAGAACGAAAAAAAAAAAAAGTTCACCACAATCAGACCAGGCTCTCTCTTCCCTTCACGCAAGCTTCTGAACAAATTGATATGAAGCAAAAGAGTAAAACACGAAAGAAGAAATTGATATCACTACCCAGTGAGTAAAAGGGGTATAACGGTAAAAGTGTTGGGCGTTGGGTCCAAGCGCCGGGTGAAATTGTACAATCTCCAGAGGGAGTATAGGAGGCTGAGAGGAGGGTACTATCTCGCGGTTGGGAGAGAAGCTCAGGCTCAGCCTTAGTAAGTTATTATGGGAAGTAGCTAATTCGGCGCGGAGGTGCCAAACTGCTGATGAGCGTGTGTCAGCGTGGGCCTGATCGGGGGCGGCTCGAGCGCCTCGAGACGACGTTTTGGGCTTTGAGCGAACTGGGGCCCCAAGAACTTGGTGAAGGCCCCCAACTGACAGAAACAGCCGATCGATTCTCGAGTTCACTGCTCTTTTTGTTTGTTCCATCCCTGGCAACCACGGGGGCTTGTCAGCCTGTCACGGTCAAACTGTCTAGCAGTCTCTAACGGCCCGGCATCGTGACATCTGACAAGTTTTTTCCTTCAACGCGTGGGGCTCTAGCACTTCTTTCCGCCCTGTCCAGATTGGGAAAAGCGACTAATACTGCCAGATATCTCGCGCGCCCTCATTGGGCTCGTTCTCTTCGACTTGGTCTTTCATCTGGCGGAGACTACTTAAGATTCATCCACCAATTTTGTGAGTCACGTGACAGTTCCTATATAAGTCCCGGTATATATATTATTATATAGTTAGGTCCTTTGAAATTTGTTCTCACAGTGCACTGTATACAGTAATCTATGTAGCCAATGGCAAGAAGCATGTTCCTTTCAGGCTATCTGGCGCCTCTCGTCATTACTAACAAGCGTCTCAATCATGATTTTCAGTCATGTTAGGTTAGGGTTATGAAGCTGGTCGCTAACTAGGGGCATGATATCTATTAACAGATCGCCCACCTCGGGTCATCTCGTATATACCAATTAAGCCTCCCCACAGATTATGAGGTCCCGTTATACGACTGAACGCGGGAGACTCGCCTACAAAAGTCCAGAACATCTTTCTTAAATGTCTCACCTCTTGCAAAAACTTTTACGAGCGCCCTTATCAGGTATGGCAAAGGTCTCCACGCCTGGAAAAGAGAACGAGTTGAACTCGGCAGTCATTCAAAGAGGCTCAGCAAATCATTGATTAGTTAAATACTCAAGAGCACCAAGTCTAGTATTACTGCGCACCTGGGTACTTGCGCAGCTGGTTTAGCGGGAAGAGGGGTACCTCTCGCGATTTTTCTCCAAGATCAGTGATGGCCGCTTTCCGGAGCTCCGCCGTTGTATCTGTCTTTGTTTCTGCCAGGCTTCCGTCATTTGACACAGTGTATGCCTTGACCAGCACCTCAGAGCTCTCAAAACTGGCATAAATATTGCTGTTCCCATGATTAGCGATAGAAACCACCGGCGCACCGAGATCGGTCGTAGCTAAATGCGACAACCGGGTCTCCGTAAGTCTGAACACCACAATGGCACTTGACCGTTCACACAAGACGGCCACTAGGTCGCCAAAGGTCAAAATATCACTGACAGATACCAAGGGTAAAGTCCTGTCATGGTTGCCGGTTGATCCCTTCCGAGGCTCAAAAGGTGGAAGATAGTCCTTGACATGTTCTATGATATCAAGATCCTGAAGTTTCTCTCCAGTCGTCCAGTTCCAAAGAAATAACCTGTCGTCTCCACCTCCCGATAAGAGCAGCTCTGGCCTCGAGGGAAAAGTTTGCAGCTTTGATATAAACTCTTCGTGCCCAAACAGAAACCTCTCAATGGCGTAAGATTCTGGGTACCGAGTGACTCTGATATGCTCATCTCTATCGGCAGTTATGATAAATGACTGGTCTTCCCATTTCGTGACTACTAGGTCTGTCAGCATTGACACATGACCCAGAATTGGCTCCGACTTCACAAGGCTTTTTTTGTCCTCTCCCGAGGGCGCTACTGCTGGAATAGCATATACATCACCAAACTTGTCTCCTGCCACTATAACACTGTTCTTCTGGCTGCCTGAGCTTGGGATCTCGTCAAGGGAGGATGGCCGTTTGGGAAACACCCTGGCAGCCTCAAACTCTAATGACGGCGTTTTCAAGCTAACCACAGCCTTTTCTTCACTCGTGACAGCGTAAAGCTCCTTTTCGTCGGCTTTCTCCAGCCTTATAGTCCTCAGGTAGTTTCTAATCTCATGTTCTGGCTTATTGACGAGGACTGGGCCAGGGTCGGCTCTGTAAATCGCTAGCAGGGCACCGCTGCTCAGGTCAAAAGCTTGGATTGAGGAGCCACATGCGGCGTAAAGTACTTTTCCTTCACGGTCTACCTTGATTTCATGAAAGGGATGCCTCATTTTGAGAATTTCGCTATATTGTAGTCCACTGCACAGTGAAGGAGAAAGTTTTGAAATTTCCTGCCAGATCTTTCAGATTGAGTTAACACGAGTGCAGATCATCTTTTAATTTTCACGGTTACCGTGAAACTCCTGGCATCGATGCACTTCGAGCACAGTAACGTTAACCACTAACTAAGCTACCTGAGATCTCGAGACCGCTTTTTACAGGTTAAGGCTTTTACTTATAGTACTAGTCTAGTTGCTTGAAAAGAAAATCAATTGACCCGATAAGGACTTCCGTTTTACAGCTATAGCAGGATAAATGCCACCATGGAGCATTCGTCGGTGGTGGGCGGGTGGTTTAGAGAGGTCTCAGACGAGTTCCCCGGCCAGGGTCTGATGCTCAGAGTGGAAGAGATCTTGCATACAGAAAAGAGCGACTTTCAAGACGTGAGTGTGTTTGTTCACAATGATTAGGCTTCTACTAATACTTATAGTTACTTGTGTTCAAAAGCACCGACTATGGGAACGTTCTGGTTCTAGATGGTGTCATTCAAGCTTCAGAGAGAGATGAGTTCGCGTAAGTTCAAGTGGACGCTAGTCTCTCGGCTACTTCTAACTTAGCTTCAGATACCAAGAAATGATCACACATATACCAATGAACGCACATCCGAGTCCTAAAAAAGTTCTGGTCATTGGAGGCGGAGATGGCGGAGTGCTGCGTGAGATCTGCAAACACAATAGCGTCGAAACCGCTGAACTGGTAGAAATCGACGAGGCAGTAATCAGGCTCGCCAAACGGTACCTCCCACACATGGCCACGGGTTTTGATGACCCCCGAGTCACAGTTCATATAACGGACGGGTTTGAGTTCCTGCGGCAGAGCGCCAACAAGTATGACATCATTATTTCCGACACATCTGACCCGGAGGGTCCAGCAGAACAGCTTTTCCAGCTGGATTATTTCAAGCTACTCTATAACGCTCTGACGCCCAAGGGCATGATTGCAATGCAAGCCTCCGAGAACGTGTGGTTAAGGATAAATAAGCTCAAGGAACTGCGAGAAACGTGCTTGAAAGCATTCCCGGTTGCGGAGTATACCCACACATGTGTCCCTACATACACCTCAGGCCAGCTAGGTCTCATGGTATGTAGCAAGGATTCAAATTGCGACATCAAGACTCCATTGAGGCGGTGGGACACAGAGGCTGAGCGTTCACTCAATAAATACTATACTAGCGAGATCCATAGAGCTAGCTTTGTGCTTCCGACATTTGCTCGGAAATACCTCTCATAGAATAATGCATATCATGACGGTTACCCAAAAATATCATCTATAATGCTGGCTGTCTTCTTCTTTTTCTTTTTTGGTTTGCTCTCGTCTTTCCTTGATGTTGTACGTTTGGGCTTCTCAGTGGAGTTTTCTTTCTGCTTCTTTGGTGGTTCCATACTAGGCGAGTGCGTCGTCCTGCTATGCAGCGCATCTGCCAAGCTCTCTCGAGAAATTGCTACTCCAATATCACCTTGACTTTGAGCAGGGTTCTTGTTGTTCGTTGATACTTTTTGTATCTGATCTAATTGGAGAGCTTTCTTAGATTTGATCTCGTCCAAGACTAATGGCTGAAGGAGATTGAGTATCGCCGATGTAGACGCCACCAGTGCAAATGCAAGGGGCACAAACTGCGCTTGAGCAAGTAGCGACTGAAAGTATCGGTAAGCAGTAGGTATCAATTTTTTGGTAAGGTATCGCGCAATAGCAGCTGCCCGCAGCTCGCCAGTCCTTTCACCCTTTTTCTTCCCGTCGTCTCCCTCAAGAGCTTCTATAATATGCACGCAGTTACGTCTAAGCATTGAGAAATACTTCCACCACCTGGTTACACGATGCTGGTTCTTGCTGCGGTAATAAAGCAGGTGCAGGATTTGAGTCTCTCTTTTGAAACCTGGTTTATTGAAACCAGTTTTTGGAGGACTCATGTTGAGGCCATTGCACGTCGTGCCCAGAGAGAGCCTCAGGTAGGTGACCACAAGTTTGTGGAACTCTGGGAAGGTATAATGACAGTTCAGCTGTCTTTATTGCCGAGATGTTCCTGTTGCCAAGTCGCTATAATATGATATCGACAGCTGCACAGCTCAATTAGCTTGATCTCACCGCTGGAGCTTTTTGGTGTTATTTGAATAGCCGCAAGCTGCACGTGACTAAGCGTCACGTGCAGCGCTTCTTTGTAGATACAGCAGGAGCCTTCTTTGACTCCGCCTTTACCTGGTAGTAGTAGCTGCCCGGCATGTACTAGTATTCATTCAAAAGTGATATTACTATTAGACTCAGCTGCTCAGGTGCATTCGGTAAGGCGCCATGTTTTTGAGAGTCAATGTCGCCTGAGTTACGGCATGATCCATGAGGCTCGGCGCTCGAACGCAGCTCCCTACTTTTTCATTCACCTGATAGAATAGCGACAGCCTTATCAGTGCGCCCTCGAAGTTCAATGTCCAGGTGGCTTCAAGTGCTCGTAATTAACGTCCGCTCGTGGACTTGGTGCTCTTGTCCACGTGCTCTACGAGCTGAGTTCACAAAAACTCCAAATCAAGCCCCGATAATCACAGCACCACTACGTTATGCACAGATCTGCGAAGCGGAAAAAGCCAAGCGCTTTTTGTCATCACAGCCCTCGTGTAGGATCTGTCTCAGATCCACCTGACCTGCAGTAAAGTTAAATTTGCACAGTGCCACTAGTGCCGTGCGCGGTCCGGCCACCCACTCCCCGGGACGCTCTTTCCTCAGTATTGAATCCGACACCGCTGAAGGACTCGATTCTTGAGAAGCTGGCTCAGCGCAGCTTCGTTCCTTCTGTGACTTTTGTGACAGTAACAAGAGAAAGAGTATGGAGTTTCTCATTTTGACTTGAATATTCTGGTAATTCTTGACCTAGTGATGACTGGGGCCACTGCTATTCAATTGAGGGAATTTACACAGCACCGCTACTATTTTGGTCAAGTTTCTAGCACTCACACTACTACGCCTTTTTTTAACCTTTGAAAACCCCTCAGAGAGCTTTGTGTTTTCTCCGAAGCTTCCTTCCTTTTGGTTTCGTTTCCAAATGCTCTCACTAGCACAGTTCTGTACATCTCCAGAACCAGAAACCTGCTATAAGTCAAAATTCAGGAAAGCTCTCGCTGATTCCCATTAAAGTACGATCAGCACAAGTTCCACAGCAGAAAAAGAACGCAGAGTAGCTCTTGCACGGGCACCCGCGCGGCGGGCTAGAGCGCTGGCGTTAGGTCTCCAAAGATATGGTCCTCAGGCTTTGGAGAGATATTCCTGATGGTGCAGCGTCCGGGTGGAACGCATCATGCTCCAAATTCCAGATCCCCGCTGGTATATTATACATCAATGGAACCAGTATTGATCTCTCAACAATTACAACCAATATTTCATTTCAGCCAAAATGCTTTTCGGGGCTGGTGTCGCTGGCTTTGAGTGGGGACACGTCAATTATGCTCACCCAGAATGGTACATTTCATTCGGGTCTAGACAATTGGATCATGACATTTGGAGGGGCTATACCTAGCTTGCTCATCGCTGGGAGCGTAACTGGAATTGCCGTCTTGATGGCACTAGCTCTATGTGTAAGCAAGGTTTTCCCCGTTTACTTCAAGTTGATGTCCCTGGTTCTCTGTGGAGTGTCTTTGGCTCTGTCGATCAAGCTATTGGTGGAGGTCCATCCGACGTACAATATGGGGATCTTGACTGGGCTTATGAGCTGGGACCGTGATTCCACAGCGGCGGTGGTGATAGGAGCGGTACTCACCTCTCTTTTACTGGCTCTGCAAGTGCTAATACTCAGCACTACGTACTCTCGAAACCGGGAACGCTGGTACGTGCTTGGATCGGGGCTGGGGATCATTGTGATTAACTTGGTGTTCTTTATTGGTGCAGCCGCAATTCCCAGTGACCCCAACCAAAGAAACGCGTCAGCAGACTCTGTGGCCGTCTTTTCATTTCTGTTCTTGATATCTACAGCGGTTTTGTTCTTGGCTGCGGTACTATTCCAGACCCTTTCTGTTTGGCGACTTGCATACTCGCGAGATCTATGGCCAATCGCAGCTTACGCGCTGATTACTGCGGTTGCGCCAATAGTTTTGTTCATTGTTGACCTGGCAATGGACAACATTGACAGCTTGATGATTTTACTTTTGCCACTGACTATGTTTCTGGCTGCTGTCTCCTCATGGTCATGGTTCGACCGAATTAGGGAGCTGGAGTCCCAACGCCAGCTGTACAGTGTTTTGGGCAAGCAGCACCATGAAGAAGATGACGTCTCGGTAGCGTATCGAAGTGACAGCTTTGACGGAGAGGCCCCACATAGCATAGTGGAGGGATTGTTCAGAGGCTCAGGTGCTACCACTCCAGTGCACTTGGTGTGGTCTCTGTGGGCCAAAGCTAGGTATGCCCTCAACTACAGAAGCCCCACCTCACAGTCTAATAGGACTGCCTACCACCCTAATTCGGAACCAATGGAGCCAGAAGAGCTTATAGTATTCAACCACCCAGTTTCAAAGGTGACCATAAAGACTTGATGATTTATAATGAGATGAACGAACATAATGAAATAACAGATCATATATTTACAGAAATTTACATTCAACGGCCAATGTTTAGCAGCAGACTGTTGGAGCTACCCTCGTTGGAACCAGACCCCTTTCCACTAGATGGCAAGTAAGTAACATTGGGCGAGTTTGCCAAAGTATTAGCAATATCCTTGGATGCTTCAATTCGTCGAATCAACAGCAATCCATCGCCAGCTTTCTGTAGAGCTTTTGAAATGGTATCGGCGGCCTCGGCTTCACCTTCAGCTCGGATAACTGAAGCTTGTCTCTCCTGCTCGGCTTTGTCAACAGTAAACCTTGCCCGTTCAGCATCTTGCTGTGCAATTTGCTTCTGTTCAACTGCTTTGGTGAACTCCTTACCGAATGTCATGTGGGTGATAGAAACATCCTCCAGCTGGATATTGAACTCTCTGGCCCGCTTCATCAGATCTTCACGGATCTTTTGTGAAACAATCTCTCTTTGAGTAATAAGCTCAGCAGCATCAAACTGAGCAACAATTGACTTAAGAACCTCGTTTCCGATAGATGGCAACACCCTTTCGTCGTAATCAGTGCCCAGGTTTTGATAGATAGAAGGCAGCTTGACAATATCTGGCCTGTGCAGAAGCCTCAATGTAAGCGAGACCATCTGCAAATCCTTTGATCCAGTGGTGGATGAGATGATTCTTGGCCTAGTCCTCACGTCAAAAAGAACAGCCTTTTGTAGCCATGGTACCAAGAAATGGGTACCTTCTCCAATTACTTCCTGTTTGACACCAGACAGCCTATCAAAAATGACCGCACGAGTTCCACCTCTAACGTCATAGATAGACTCCTCAGCAAGATAAAGAGCCAGCGCCGGTAGGACAAACCCCGACATGGGGTTGGCAAAAAGTCGTCTGGACATGTTCTTCTTCCTCTTCTTCTTCCTCTTCTCCTCAGGCTTGGTGAGTTGTGGTAAAAGAGTGGAGGCGAAACAAAATGGATGGCAAACCTTACCTACTACGGTCTCTGTTATTTGGCAAATTGAAAATCTTAGCTCTAATCGGCGTGGCTCGTGATCACCTCGATCCCGAAATTCGTTAGCTAGCCTGCTAGTGACTTTGGCCAATTCATCAAACCTCGAGCTACAGGTACTGGCAGAAGCATGGACTCGCTGTCAAAAACGCTCTGGGCGCTTTCTCAGAAGCAAGCGGAAGCTATGTTTCCAGAGTCTGAGCTATCGTTTATTGAGAGCGACCCAGGTGGCAGCTCCATAAGGGTCCGGTCCAAATTTGGTCGAGACTACTCACAGATCAGTACTCTCCCTGCACATATAGAGGCCAAGATACAGAAGGCAAGTGGAAACGGCTCTGATAGGGTGATAAAGAAAAAACAGCAGCGAAATGTACTTGCTGGCGACAATAAAACTGATCAAAAGTTGGTGAAGATGATTGAAAGTGCAGATAGCACTCATGAATCAAGGCTTATCAAGTCCGGCAGTAACCCCAAGCGAACTAGCAATGAGATTCTTGCGAAAAGAGATATGCATATAAGAGAAAAGCCAGCATGGCATGCGCCATGGAAGGTAATGAGAGTAATCTCAGGGCATGACGGTTGGGTGCGCAGTGTCTGCGTTGAACCTGATAACAAGTGGTTCGCAACAGGCAGCGCCGATAGAACGATCAAGATCTGGGACCTGGCCTCTGGCGAGTTGAGGTTGACTCTGACGGGCCATATAATGGCTGTCAGGGGTCTTGTTGTATCCCCGCGGCATCCATATCTGTTCAGTGGGGGAGAGGACAAGATGGTCAAATGCTGGGACCTGGAGACCAACAGAGTTATCAGGCATTACCATGGGCATCTGAGCGGAGTCTACTCCATTGACCTACATCCTACGTTGGACCTGCTGGTGACTGCTGGTCGAGATGCTGTTGCTCGAGTCTGGGATATCAGGACGCGACATGCCGTATTTGTACTATCGGGCCACAAGGCGACTGTGGGTGCAGTCAAGTGCCAGGATGCCGACCCTCAGGTGATTACTGGCTCTTCTGATTCCACAGTACGGCTGTGGGACCTGGCGGCCGGGAAAACAATGACGGTGCTAACACATCATAAAAAGTCGGTGCGAGCCCTTGCACTCCACCCGCAGGAGTTCACGTTCGCGTCAGGGTCCCCTGACAACATCAAGGAATGGAAGTTCCCAAACGGTGACTTTATGCATAATTTCTTGCCCAGGCAGAACTCTATAATTAACACCCTCAGTGTTAACCCAGACGGTGTACTATTCGGTGGAGGTGATAACGGGTCAATGGGTTTCTACGACTGGAAAACCGGACACAAGTTTCAAGAGACTCGGTCAACGCCTATACCAGGTTCGCTGGAAGCTGAGAATGGTATCTTTGCCAGTACCTTTGATAAGACTGGTTTGCGTCTTATTACTGGTGAAGCTGACAAAAGTATCAAGATATGGCGTGAGGACCCTAACGCTACCGCAGAGAGCGACCCAGGTATTCCCTGGGACCCTCGAATGATGAACTAGTATTTATTTGTATATAGCTCTCAAGAGCCATATTTCCTAGCTGAGCTATTTGCCCATGATTGTCGACTTCTGCTGACCCTGAAGTATGACTCTCGTGCAAGAATAGATTATTACGTAATTCACACTGTGATTTTTTTAACTTGATCAAGGTTTTCGATCTTGAGGTCATCAAACCAGCAGCACAGATAAACATAGGTTGGAACGATATAGCACTAAAAAATTTGAAAGCGCTCGCCACCCCAACATCTCAAACCTGACCAGTAGCCATGACGAGGTCCGGAGCCGCGTCTCGCGATGGCTCGGTGGCTCCAGAGTCCGGGGTTGTTGATAGTAGCGGCACTCTTACCCCGTCTCAGCTAAAGATTGGTGTCAAAGCGTTTGCTGAGAAGGATGGTGAAAAGCGAAAGGCAGAGATTCTATCAACACATACTCGAAAGGGGAAACCGGTGTTCTATGTGCACTATGAGGAGTTCAACAAACGTTTGGATGAATGGATTACTGTGGAAAGGCTGGATTTGAGTATGCCTGTGGAGTTCCCGAAACCAAAACCATCGGGAGCTGAAGCAGCCAAAACAAAGACCAAAGGCAAAAACACCAGCAAGAAAATCGGCAAAAATGGTACGCCCTTGTCCGGGTCAGTCTCAACTAAGGGGACGCCGCGGCCTGCTGGTGGTAAGGAAAATAATGAGCCGACCTCTGCAAATGATTCATCGGTTATGGATTTGGACGATATTGAGATAAATGGTGATAAGAAGGTAGCTGAGGATGAGGAATTTGACCGTGAAGGTGAGATTGAAAAGCTCAGGACATCGGGTTCAATGACCCAAAACTCGCTAGAAGTGGCTAGGGTGCGTAACTTGTCCAAAATCATCATGGGAGCATTTGAAGTTGAGCCCTGGTATTTCAGTCCTTACCCCGTGGAGTTGACTGAGGAGGATGAGATTTATATCTGTGAATTCACTTTGTGCTACTTTGGGTCTAGGAAGCAGTTTGAAAGGTTCAGAACCAAAAGCACGCTGCGTCATCCTCCTGGGAATGAGATTTACCGAGATGAAAGTGTTTCTTTCTTCGAAATCGATGGACGACGACAACGGACGTGGTGCAGGAACCTTTGTCTCCTGTCCAAGTTGTTTTTGGACCACAAGACCTTGTATTACGATGTGGACCCATTCTTGTTCTACTGCATGACCGTCAGAGACGAGATGGGCCACCATCTGGTGGGGTATTTCTCCAAGGAAAAGGAATCTGCCGAGAACTACAACGTTGCTTGTATTCTGACTCTGCCCCAGTATCAGCGACACGGTTACGGGCGGCTGCTCATTGATTTCAGTTATAACTTGTCCAAAAAGGAAGGGAAAACGGGTTCACCCGAAAAGCCGCTTTCAGATTTGGGGCTGCTGAGTTACCGTACTTACTGGTCAGAAACAATCGTGGAGCTTTTAATGGAAGCTGAGCGGCCCGAGACGACAATTGAAGATATCTCAGCTGCTACAGCAATGACCACCACTGACATTCTTCACACTTTACAAACTTTGAACATGCTCAAATACTACAAGGGCCAGCATATCATTTGTCTCACTGACGCAGTTGTTGAACGATATGAACGCCAGAAGCTGAAGCGACGACGTCGAATTGAGCCCACAAAGCTCATTTGGAAACCACCGGTCTTCACAGCTGCCCAGCTACGTTTTGCGTGGTGAGCACTTTATTTATTATATTCTTATATGCCAGTTACGATTTTTTCTTTAGTCAAACGGAATCACTTTCCTTAACTCCTTTTGGTGCTCAATGGTGCTTGCGGCGATAGCACTGGGGACCTTGATACCGCAGCAGTCGGCCCAGCTGTTGTGCACATGTGGAACCTCTGCGCCTGGAGGCGGTGGTGGTGACACGCCCTCTGGGGCTGGCACCAACGAGCCAAATAAATAATGCTGCATGATGGGCAGCTTGCCAAGCACCTCCGCGTCATACATCTTGATCATACCCTCATTGACCTTGGACCACTTCTTGACTCCCGAGATGTCGTCAATCAACGGGGAATGCCACCGAAGTGAGGCTGTTTTCACCTGGTTTATGAACCTGATCGCCCCAAAATACATGTATTTCTTGTAGTACATTTCCACAAGGTCATTGTCGTGGATACTTATAGGCCGCAAGTGTTTGTGTGTGGAAAGCTGCCCTGCTCCAAACAAAAAGGGCAAGAAATGATAATCGTCTAGTCCCCATACTCCATGTGAGCCTGCCGGTTCCAGCCAGTACATTGTCTGTACTTTACGCATGACGCCAATGTACCTCAAAAAGACTTTGAGAACAAGAGCTGTATAGTCGTTTGAGTCCACCAGCTTGAGCTGCTTTAAACATAATAAAAACGTGACAAAGTTGAGCTCATGTCCGCTCCCGTAATCTATTCTTGATCTATTTCCAAAAGATTCCACAAGGTACATGCCCACTTCTGGCACGTAGCTCTCTGGGAAGCCCGGGATGGTCTTGAGCAACTCCGGTGTGATTTCTTGCACATGATCGTAGAATGGTCGGAACTCGCTCTTGCCAAAGCGCGTGGAAGCCTGGTCGCTAGCTGGGAACTTGTCAACTTGGGATGATATCGTGTCAATAGTGTTCAGTACCGCCTCCAAGACCGGACTCACGGTGCACTCCTCATCATTGGTTTTACCGACGATCGCTTGATTAAGGTCTTTTACAAATCCCAGAATCAGGTCCTTGGTGCTACTTGTCCTGAAAAGCTCCAGGTCCCTGTCCGTCAGGATCCGTCTCACAGGTATCTGGGCTTCTGTCATTGTTGTGTTGGAGGGTCAGGTTAGATTTAGGCACGATCTAAGCTAACTTAGTGTAGCCGGTCTCGGCGGGATCAAAGCCTAAATCTCCCCACAACTTCGATTTGTCATCTTAGGCATCATATCACTGTACTATTTTCAAAAAACAGCTCGGCTGGGGAACGCCATGTCTGCGGCATCTAGGCGGCTTTTGAAGGAGCTGGCCAGTTTCAAAAAGGACCCTAACCCAGCTCTAGCTTCTCTCGAGCCTGTATCCGAAGAAGATTTGTTGACCTGGGAGGCTGTCATGCTTGGGCCCGATGACACCCCTTACGAAGGTAAGTATCAACAAAGGGTTTGGAGGATGATATCTAACGGTTAAAGGAGGAAAGTGGAAAATAAGGATAATGATTCCTGAGCAGTACCCACTGCACCCACCAGAGATGAAGTTTCTCACAAAGATCTGCCATCCAAACATCCATTTTGAGGTAAGTGCCACTGACTTTCAGCAGAACTTGAGCTAACAAGAAGACTGGAGAGGTTTGTCTTGACATTTTGAGGGCCCAATGGAGCCCTGCGTGGACATTATCGTCAGCTCTGACCGCCGTACAAGCAATGCTAAGTGCTCCCGAGCCTGATAGCCCGCTCAATATTGACGCAGCAAATTTGGTGCGATGCAAGGATTCCTCGGCTTATAACGGTCTGATAAGGTACTATACCAGGGTATTTGCTAGCTAAGTACGTATTTATTTATGACCGTAACGTAATTTCTGGACTTTTGGATAGCCATGAAGCCCGGCCAGACAGGTCAAGTTCAGATGACTGCTAGACCGAGGATAAAGGTCTTGGTACTGGTTCTGATTTGAGGCACCGTTGGCCTCATTGATCTAGTCACATGACAAAACTCGCGTCATGCCTGCAAACTTTAAAGTTCGCCGCTGTTTTGCAAACTTCTCAACTTCTTGATCAGTACTGAGTGACTCTGAAAAGTAGAGCTGAAACTTGGTGAAAACAGTCGGCTTTCAAGAAGTTCACGGGATTAATAGCGGATATATGGAAGATCAGCTCGAGCAGGCTGTCGATATTGCCTCTCGAGGCTCGGCAGATGCTTCACTGATGCAGCAGGTAAGTTTTTTGAGCCAGAGGTCTAGATCTACCAGCGCAGTTGCATCCCAGATTCTAACATACCAAAGGCTCTAGAGTTCTGCACGCAAGTAAAAGACTCTGAAGAAGGGTGGCAGATATGCTTAGCTATATTTACTGGAAGCAAACCAAGGTCCGACCCAGCGAGGTTTTTCTCACTACAATCTATCGACATTGCGTTACCCAGGTTAAGCGCTGAGCAGATCCAAGCAGTCAGGGATAACCTATTCGCATACTACCAACGCTCAGTGTCAGCACAGCCGTCAGAATCTCCGCTGGGTGCGCCTTATCTCAGAAACAAGCTTGCACAGACACTGGCTTACTTGTTCCTGCTAACTTATGCTGAGTCATGGGGATCATACTTCGACGACCTCATGGTGCTAATGTCGTCATCAGATTCGCCGGTAGGGAACTCACTGGGCGTTGATATGTATTTGAGAGTGCTAAGGGTTATTCATGAGGAGATTGGAGACAATTTGATCATTCGGGACGCGGAACAGACCAAGCGTAATAACTATTTGAAAGATTTGATCAGAGCAAGAGACATGTCCAAGCTTTCGGAGTCATGGATGACGACTTTGGACTCTTACTCCAACAACAAGGTTGACTGTCCAGAGAGTTTGAGGAATGAGATCATTGACAGTGTCTTAAAAGTAATTGGCGGTTGGGTTTCATGGATCGATATCACGCTAATTGTCAACCCTTCATATCTCATGCTGATTTTCAACCGGCTTGCATCTCCTGACCATTGCCTAGCGGCCTGCGACTGTCTTGGCGAGATTATCTCGAAAAAGATGCCTGCTGGCAACAAGCTCGAGTTAATTGCATTATTAGACCTCACCACTGTGTTGAAACAGTTCCCTGCAAACTCGTCGAATGTTGATTTCGACGAGCGCATTGCTAAACTTAGCAATGTCGTGGGAGTTGAGCTGGTGCACATTTTGGACAATGGCGGAAGCTGCTCGCCAGAGCAGCTTAACAAGGCAGAGTCGCTCCTAACTGATCTTTGGCCCACAGTCTTGGGCTTTTTGTCGCATGAGTATGACGACGTATCCACGCAGGTTCTGCAGTCGATCAGCGACTACCTGGTGTTTTTGAGGAAGGAATCTAAAAAAGCCAAAGCAAGCGTGGACCTGAGCAAGTACACAAAGGACAGTAGAGGAAACTACCTCAATTTTCCCGACGACTCAAACTTTATCCAGCCGGAGAGGAGGGCTATCTTGTCGGCAATGCTAAACAGGATTATCGAGAAGATGAGGTACGATACCAATGCAGAGTGGAGCGGAGCTGATGAGGACGAAGAGAGCGAAGAGTTCTTGGAGCTGAGGGCCAAGCTCAGGTCGCTGCAGGAGCAAGTGGCCACCATCGATGTGGAGCTATACACAGACGGCGTTGTTTCAGTTTTCGAGAGCTCCATGGACTCAAGCAAATCGCTTTCTTGGCAAGATGTTGAGCTGGGGCTTTATCAGTTCCAGGTGTTTGGAGAGATCCTCAAGTCAAACGCCGTGGGAGTTCCCAAGGGCGGCGAGTCGCGGGCTAGCAGGACGCTGCAAGCACTTTTCTACAAAATTGTGGTTAGCGATGTTGTACAAATGAACCACCCACTGATCCAGCTACTTTACATGGAGCTGGTGGTCAAATATGCCACTACTCTGATACCAACGGACCAGTCACATCTATACACCAAGATTCTCGAGGTGTTTGTCTCGCCGCTGGGTGTACAAAACTCAGATATCAGGGTGCAGGTGCGCTCCTGGTACTTGTTCTTACGGTTCCTGAAACTGGTTAAAGTCTATGTGGGCGACATTGGCGAGACCGTGTACAACTCCATTTCTAATCTACTGACAATCAAAGCAGAGGTGCCGACGGACGACTCTGAGTCGGAGATGTCCGCCGATGCTGCTTCGTCGCAGGGTGCCTTTGATAGCCAGCTTTATTTGTTTGAGATTTGCGGTCTGCTATTTGCGAATACTAACGACCAGCAGCATGGGCTGGAGCTTACCCGCAAGCTCATGGCGCCGTTATATGCAGATATCGAGCGGTGTCTGTCTAATCAAACTGGTGAAGAGAACAAGCAGATCACTTTACAGGTGCACCACGATATCATGGCCATCGGTACATTTGCTCGCGGGTTTGATGAATACTCTGGCAGTACAAGCACTGGTGCGAAGAACAACAAGCTGGGCGCTCAGGAACTCAAGAACTCGGCACAGGCTATTGTTGTAGTTCTGGAGCGCATGTCCAGATTCGAAATTATCCGTGCTGCTGCTCGGTTTACCTTTTCAAGGTTTATTCCTGTTCTGAGGGGGGAGATATTGCCAGAGATCTCATCACTGATACAGGCACTGCTGTCCAGCTGCAAACTCGAGGACTTGGCTGATTTCTTGAGCTTTGTAGGGCAACTCGTTCATACTTATAGGGCAGAAATTGTTGAGATGTTGAGCTCGCTGTTGACCCCACTAATGAACAAAATTTTCACACTGCTTAATGAGGCAGACGAGGCTGCGGCTACGGGCTCAACAGATGCAGTCGTGACGCGCCGCGAACTTAGAAGAGCATACTCTCAACTGCTTTTCAACATTTTCAACAACGACGTGGCAGCAGTGTTTGTGCTTGATCATAATCTGCAAACTCACCAGACTGTACTACAGAGCCTGTTCCAGCTTTCTGCTGACAGTGATGACTTGCAGTCTCAGAAATCCGCATTAAGCGTCCTGTCTAAAATGCTCCAGGTGTGGGGCGAGGGGACCGTCAAGTCAGAGTTTGCAAACGGATCCAAGGTACCTGGATTCGATGACGACTCATTTGTCTTTGAAAATTATTCTAGAGCATGCTGGGGGATGATCGCACAGCCAGGTTTCAACTCCAAGGATGCTCAGACCCGCCTCGTGTTGAGCGACGTTGGAGGACTGCAGCGGGCATTGTATGAAACAAAGGGCGAAGCTTATACTGGTTATTTGCTCACCCAATACTTCCCCTCCCTAGGATTCCCCAACAATATCTCTGAGGAGTACATTAAAAATTTACGAGAGTTGAACTCAAAGGATTTCAGGAAGTTCTTTGTCGCTTTCGTCACACGTATTGCATAGGGACATGTACAAAAAATTTTTACAAGTAAACTACACTTTAACGGTAGTCCTTCAATGCCGCAGTCTCCTCCTTCATTCTTCTTGATAGTCCCCGCTCGATCTCCTTAGACATGAACTGCTCCATTTCCTTGGTGAATTCCACCATGGGCCTCTTTGGCACTTGCTTCAGGTCTTCCAGAAGCTGCCTTGTTTCTGGAGTCATTGGCATCTGTGGTGGTGTGTATTTCAACACATCCTTTTCGGTGATCTTGCCTGCTCTCCTTCGTCGGTTGGCATTAGAGTGTATATTTGTAATTTGTGATTCCGCCGCCTTGGGTATTGGGTAAGTATGCAATGACGAGGGGAAATACGTTCGCTCAGAAGCAATATCTGCTGATGTTGCATACTCTGGGTCGCTAGTTTTCAGAGGCTCGGCGGGTGGCCATGGGATCATAATGTCCGAGTCATGCACCGCAACTCTCCTCTTCATGACCTTGTTTCTTTCCTTGTCGAAGTATTTTGCTCCCAATTTTATTGAGTGTACAGCAACATCCTCGTCTGTTCCATCTTCAAGCTTGACCTTGGTCACTAGCCGCAGCTCGTCATACCTAATCATTTTCGGGATATTGACCACTGGCGACGTTTGGTTCTCAAACCAGTATTCCTTGGGTAGTATAATCTGCTCGGTTCCTCCCAATCCATCGACTAACACGCAGTTGCCTCGCTCATAGATAGACGATATCACGCCCACCTTGTTTCTTTCGGACCCAGCTTTCATCTGGACTCGGTCCCCAGCTGCAAAGGGGACGTCCTTTATTACTTGATCCTCAGGGACATCATATCGTAGTTGGGCTAGCCCGAACGGTGGGGTTGCCTTTCTCATATTGCTCTCGGCAAAGAGCTTTGCCTTGCCCTTGAGGGCGCTAAGGGGCTTCTGGTAGACCCTTTTCACCATTGTGTTGATTGGACAACAGGATTTGGCTGAATCGTTAGTTATTTGTTAAGTGAAAAATTAGATCTTCAAGCAGTAATTCAGTGTCGTGACTCGTGAGTGACGACGATCGGCCGATAAGACCTCCTCAGGGTGGGTGCCGGCGGCACCTTGGCTCACAACATACTGGGATAAGACCCCTGAGACACAAAATAGACCATTAAATAAGTACGTACAAAACATTCAAGCACCTTAGTTCTCGGTGCATATATCTATGAACTCTTCCAAGCTGATCTCTCCGTCTTGGTCGAGGTCAAACTCGTCAATCATAGCTCTAATCTCATCATCGTCCAGGTTCTCGCCCAGCTGCTGTGCGACCTGCTTCAGGCTATTGAAGCCGATTCTTCCTGTGCCCTCGGTGTCGAACAGGGTGAACGCTCGCCTAATTTCATCTATTGGGTCCCGTGCTAGGATTTTCTTGGTCACTAATGGGTTAGCGGAAATTTGGCGAATTGTGACCAAAAAAATACTTACTGACTCGCACGAAGTCCTCATAGGATATTAACCTCTCGCCGTGCCTGCTGTTCTCTTTGATAATTTGTAGAACCTCGCTTTTGGAGCATTCAAAACCCAAAGCTCGCATAGCCACCTACCCGTTAGCTCTTACTTATGTTCGAAAATGATCAAACTTACCTTCAACTCGTGATAATCCAGGTGTCTGTCACTGTCTGTATCGAACACCTCAAACTGAAACGTTAGCTCTAGTCTTTCTAGTTTACCCAATACTGGACTTACAGCCTCCTTGACCTCTTGACGCTGCTCCTCTGTTAATTCACGCTGTTGCTGTACTTGTGGCTGCGTGCCAACTTGTTGCTGTGGCTGTGGCTGCTGCGACTGGCCATTGCCATAACCCATTGGTTTCAGCGGCTGGTGGCCACCGCTACTTAATGTGTTTGAAGTCAGGTTATTGGAAAAGACGCCCTTCCTACGGTTGGCTGGCGCGGTATTCATTGTGTTTGGTGGTCTGGAAAGATGAGAATTAACTGGGGCCAGGCGCGTCGAGATTTCAAGATTTGAAGTTGGTGCGCGCTTGAAGCTTATTATTATAAGAGATCGCGTCGCGCGTGATCGGTCGGATTTTGGCCCTCATACTGCAGTACTGTAAGACTACAAGAACACAGCAATTACAATCCTGGCTCAGGGGCCGGAAAGCCTCATGACACATGACTACATTGAGCGTAGGGGCAAGGGTCTCCGTTCATGGTGACACAGGGACCGTGAAGTTTTTGGGCTTCACAGAGTTCCAGTCTGGGGAATGGGTTGGAATTGAGCTGGATGTCCCCAACGGTAAAAACAATGGCGTTGTCCAAGGTGTCAAGTATTTTGACTGTCGCCAAAGTGGGAATATGGGACGGCTGTATGGCATTTTCGTACGTCCGGGCCTCGTCTACCTTCTGAGTGATGATTCTAGACCGTTCCCTTCTCCGAGGATGAGGTCTACATCTGGGTCGTCTACTTCCAGTGCCGGTAATGATAGAATCAGCAGACTCAGCGGCCGTGCGAGCCTGGCAGGAGCCATGCCGCCTCCAAAGGTGCCAATCCAGGAAGTGAGACCTAAACGGAGTGTTTCGCAGTCAAGCGATGCCGAGACGCGTCATGGTCAAGCCGAGCAGATCCAGCGAACTGAAGAGGCATTGAATCAGGAGCGTGCGAAGGTGTCCAAATTAGAGAGCGTGGTTCAAAGGCTTGAGCTCAAACTTGGGCCAATGAAAAGGGAGATCAAGCTCTTGAGGGATGAAATCAAAGAGCTTAAGGCGGGAGCCACCGATACGAGCCTGGTCGAAGAGCTTACAATTGATAAAGAGCTGGCTGAAGAGAAGAGTGAGTCTCTGGCCCTGGAGTTGCGGTCCATCCAGCAGAGATTTGAGGAACTGGAACTAGAGTATAATATTCTCAAAGAAGAAAAAGAGCTATATGCTGGCGACACGACTCTCTCACCAGAGGTGATTTCGCTACAGAAGAAGAATGACCAGCTTGAAATGGCTGTCATGAGACTTCGTGATTTGTGTGTGTCTCAGGAAACTGCTTCCAAGCAA
This sequence comes from Groenewaldozyma sp. yHMH443, assembly GCA_030580275.1. Classification (NCBI taxonomy): domain Eukaryota; kingdom Fungi; phylum Ascomycota; class Dipodascomycetes; order Dipodascales; family Trichomonascaceae; genus Groenewaldozyma; species Groenewaldozyma sp. yHMH443. Next base: position 328,793 of record JAKTSO010000006.1, read on the forward strand.
GAAGTACGGTCCCTCAAAGCAGAGCTGGGCAAGCTCAAATCTGTGGAAGCTTCGGCCGCAAAAACTCAGGAGCGTATTGTTGAATGTGAGAACATCATTTCTGATCTCAAAGCTCAGCTGGACAATGCATTTGGCGCAGAGGAGATGATTGAGCAGTTGACTCAGAAGAATCTGAATTTGAGCGAGGAAAACTCCCAGCTGAAGAGTAGCAACCAAGAACTGGAGACACTGAAGGAACTGAGCGACGAGCTTGAGGCGTCGCAGGCTTCAAAGGAGCGGCAGCTTAGAGATGAGCTTTCAACTTTGGAGAAGAATGTAGCCAGCAATGCTGCGCAATTGACGGAGGTGCTGTCAAGAAACAAGTACCTCAACGATATTATAGTACGACTGGAGCAAGAGAAGAAAGAGCTGGGGGCTCCAGTTTCTTCTCCAGCTCCAAAGCCAGAGCCAGAGCCAGAGCCTGTTTCCAGGGAGACAGAAAAGTTGTCAGAGCTGCGAGACTTGGTTAACCGGGCTCATTTAGATGGCTTGAACCAGCAGCTTGAAATTGCTAAATGCTATCTTCTAGACAACTACAGAGAAGACGAGAATTCTATTGAGACATATCTGATGTTCAAAAGGTTATCGTCACTATGTCTAATAGGAATCGACTATTACATGACAACTGAAAGTTTTGAGATATGCCACTCCTTGGCAGAAATTAGGTACCATGCTGACAACCTTGCTTTTTCTATGGAGCGAAGCTCACCAGAAGCGTTTTCAAATTGGGGCCATTATGACAAGGTCAAGACCTTTAGCTCTGTGATTCTCAACGACTTTTCCAAACTGGTTGCCGGTTCGTTGAACAACAAAGATTTTGGCAAGCACCTTGAAGAGGGTGTGTCTGTTCTTGCCCAGATTGAAGTGGGCGACTCGGAGCGGTCGCTCCTGGCTTTGGTCTGCACTAACCTTGAGCTGGCAGGTCGCATGCACTCGAATACTTTGGACAGCGCTGTGACTCACCTAAAGGGCTATCTCAACTCAGAATTAACATTCAAAAATAACGACGGAGCCAAATGGCACAAGCTGTCAACGGAGTTATTCGAAAAGAGTCTTGCTTCGTATAAAGAGTCAAACGACGGGGAGCAGATCGAAGGCTTCGACTCATTGGCCGCTTTGTTCTCCAAACTTGCCGTCGAGGTCATTGGCTCTCCGGAATTGATTCCGCCTCCATGGGAGATAAAATCAAGAGATACAAAGTCCCTTGAGGACAACCAGGCACAGTTGGCGGCCGAGATTGAGCGAGTCTCAAACGAGAGGCACAAGCTTGCCCTGCTGCTGAAAACCAAAACCAAAAAACTAGAAGATGCCGAAGCCAGGATGGAAGTGTTCAACATCAAGAGTGCCAAGATCAAAGATCAAGAAGAAGCTATCGGCAACGTGAAGAAGATACTGGCCAAGTCTCAAGAAAAAGAGCAATCCCTCCAGCTTGAACTGAACAGACTAAAAGAATCTCTAGGCTCCCAACAGGAGCTCTTCAACAGATACAAAACCATAATCAACGTTATGGGTCTGGACAATGGCATTGACCAGGACAAAATCTCGAGCCTTGGCTTACAGCGCGAGCTTACTAGTCTCCGAAGAACAGTTGCTCTTCTCAACGGCGAAAACGGACAGCTCAAGTCAAGGTCGCCTGCCTTCCAGCTGGGCTCACTCAATTACTCCAAGACCCCCCGTGATCAGAGCCAGCTTAGACAGCGGACCCAGTTTCTGGCCAACGAGCTACGAAAGGCTATCACAAGTTTTGACTGTATCAGCATCCAGCTCCCTCGTCGGACCAACTTGTCGGCCATAACCTCCGCCTCTCAGGTAGAAAGTATCGAATATCTTCATAACATCATTAATAAACTATGACTTGAGCGCAGCTTGTAACTTCGCCCTCGGCCACTTGTATGCAAGGTCAATGCTTTCCCGCGGCCACCAAAACTCTAGTAACTGATAAATCAGGATGTCGACCAGGACGCAGATCACAAACAGCTTACCGGCCCATGGTCCGCACCTATAGTACCGCATAAGCCGATCCAGTAGCGGCCCATTCAGCGTTGACGGGTCTATCTGGTCATATACCAGCTCCGTCCGCCGAGCCACGTCATCCCAGCCGTACATATCTTTAATCTGGTCGTGGAAGGACTGCGGATCCACTTTTTTATCTTCAATTAGCTTGATCGCCTTCATGGTGCTCTCGACCAGCGAGTCCTCTGAAGGCGATGCAAATACAGTCATGTGTGATGGCAGCACCTCGGGTATCCCGCCCACTTTGGTGGTGACCACCAGCAAGCCGCACGAAGCGGCCTCTACCAACACAGTCCCAAACGCCTCTGTCAGCGTTGGGTGCAGGTATATATGCCCGGATACCATAACGTCGCGCACCTCCTCGTGCCTGATACTCCCCACGAGCTCAACTCGGTCATGTAGCCTGTATCGTTCCCTCATTTGCTCTAGATCAATCTCCTTGGGCCCGCTGCCAGCTACCACAAAATTCACAGTAGGGTGCAACGCTGCTATGCGTGGGATAATTGCAGTTAGTAAATCGGCTCCCTTGTTAGAGTACAGTCGCGAGATTACCACTATGGTGATATGATCCATTGAAGCCCTGGAGGGGTCCGGCATGAAGTTAGATGACACCACCGCATTGGGGATCACACTAACTGAAGACGGGTTCAGCGCCGCTCGTAGTACCGTGTTTTCCTTGCATGTATGCGACACGCAGATAACGTGGCTGACATCGCTCAGAGTGAATTTTAGCAGCTTGTTACCCAATATACTCCCCGCGTCGGCAAATCCAAATAATGAATGGTCAGTGAACACTGTGCGTAGTCCCATTGTCCGGCCATGTAGTATCGCTTCATGGCAGAAACTACTCAAGCTCGCATGCCCATGAACAATATCGATCTGTTCCCGGACAATGATCTGTCGGAGGATTGGAAAAAACGAGAACACCGTCGGAAATGTGGACTCCCGGTATAGAACCAAAAAGGGGACATAGTACACCTTGAGTCCATTGGTCAGTATCCGCACCCCAGTGCGGGACCCGTATGCATGCGTGATGATGACCACCGAATGGCCGCGCTCAATGAGCTTTTGCGACAAATGGTACACGTGGAGCTCTATACCCCCCGGCTGGGGGTAGAAGAAATCCGAGACCATTCTACTAGTTAGACCATGTTTTGTAGATATAGCAGACGACTTACGCTATGTTGTACGGCATTGTGGTTGTGGAGATCTTAAGTTCGGATGATTTCTATAATTATATTATAGATCTTTAACCCTTAACTTTAAACAGGTCCAAGTCCGACATGCTGCCACTACCAGCGGACAACCCGCCATCCTACAATGAGCTGACGGAGGAAGAAAGGGCGGAGGAAGCAGGTGAGGGTGGTCACTTGGTCGAGCCAGTTGAGGAGCCAGTAGAGGAAGATTTGATTATAGACGACCAAGCAGAGTCCGAAGATGACATCGAGCAGTTCGACTTTGAGGACAGCCCGGATGCGGCGAACATTTACAACAGAGCCAGTATAGCCTCGCATAGGATTGCAGAAGGGTTTAGCAAAAGGGTACTTATACCAGTGAAAAGAGTTATTGACCCAGTAGCCAGGATATGGAATACCCTGGATAGCCGGTTCGAAGGGATTCTCACAAGGTTTGGCAACCCACTGGTCATGAAACGGCTACTATACCTTTTTGTCATTTCAATTGTTTTATTTGCATTTGTATATGTTGGAGTTGTACCATCAGATACCACCACTGGCCGGCTGAGCGAACAGTTCCACAACCCTTATGACGTGCGAAAAGCTATCAACGGGGCTCTACGGCAAGATCTTCTTCGAGATCGACTAGAATATTTGTCGTCCATGGCTCACATGGCAGGCACTTCGGGCGACCAGACTTTGGCAAGGTACATTTCGGATGAGTTTGAGTCATTTGGGTTGAGCCCCGTTGAAGTCAGGGAGGAGACATCTTTCTTGACGTACCCCAGTGATGAGCTCGCGTTGAAGCTGCTGGATGGGTCAAAACACGAAGCCAACTTCAAAGAACCAAGTTTTTACAAGCATGCCAAGGAGTTTCAAAAACAGCCCCAGCCATATCTTGCATTATCATTTGACGGGGAAGCCGAGGGCCGGATCATTTATGCAAACTATGGCTCATTGGAGGATTACGCTTTTCTCAAGGAGAAACATGTCTCAGTTAAGGGGGCAGTACTATTTATAAGATATGGGAACGGGTTAACGCCTGGTCTCAAGCTGCTTCTGGCCGAAGAGGCTGGGGCTAAAGCCGTTGTTTTCTTCAGTGAAAAGGTGGTTGAGGAAAAGGCATGGCCGGATGGGCCAGGGCAACCGGACGACGCTATTGAGAGGAGTCACGTGGCTGTGAGTGCATGGTATCCTGGAGATATCCTGACCCCCGGCTGGTCAACCCGGTTATTTGACCGCGTCATTGACTACAAGCTTACTCGTAATGTTCCGAAAATCCCTGCATTGGCAATATCATGGACAGATGCAAAGTACTTTTTGGAGTCACTAAAGGGTAAAGGGTTGAAGGTGGACAAGTGGGCGAATCTGGCACCCAAGGTGGAATATTGGACTGGAGATGATACCTCTCCAAGGGTTCATCTCAAAAACAAGGTGGTCACTGAGAACAGGCATAAGATTTGGAATACGTTTGCCAAAATCGACGCTGCAGAGCCTACCAATAAGATAGTTCTGCTGGGAGCGCCGCGAGACTCGTTTTGCTACGGCGCAGTGAACCCAATGTCCGGCACTAGCATTTTACTTGAAGTTGCCAGAGTTTTGTCGTGGATGAATAGAGAGCTAGGATGGCAACCGTTAAGGCCCATTATTTTCGCCAGCTGGGATGGCAGTCAGCAGAACTTGGCCGGAGGTACCGAATGGATTGAGAGTGCCGAGGAAGCTTTACGAGATGATGGAGGTGTCTATATTCACTTGGACTCTGCTGTTTCAGGTAAGGACCTGAACATAGCTGGGAACCCTCTTTTTGAACAGGTAGTCCAGACTATTCTCGAACACGTCCAAGACCCTTCGAGTTCAGACAATTCAAGCTTGGCTCAGTCTTGGGGCAAGAAGGATTTGAGTCCTTTAGGCTATGAAGAAGATGAGACTTTGCCATTCATGTCACACGTGGGAGTAGCATCACTGAGCCTCAAGTTCACCGACTCCCAGCGCAAGTTCCCCAAAAATACATGCTTTGATACGTTCGACTGGATGCACAAGTTTGGCGATCCAGATTTCCGATACCACAAGACCCTAGCTGAGCTGGTAGCTTATATTGTCGTGAAATACTCGGACGAGCCCCTTCTTTCGTTCAATGTCCCTGCTTATGGGGAAAGGATCCACACTTACATCAAGGACTTGGATCGGTATGCCAAATCGTCGGTTGGGGGTGAGCTGGATCTCAACCCTCTAGTAGCCGGCGCAGACCGGTTGATCCAGGGCGGTGTCGAGGTAGCCGAATGGTTCAACAAGTGGATGAAGGCCGTGGCTTATGGCGAGCCGGCGGTTCTCAGTACACACCGGTGGGGGTGGAACTCCAAGCTGTTCAATATCGACAAGATCTTACTCGATATGAGTGGGTATCCTTATGGGAGGAATTTCTTCAAGCACGTGATTATAGGCCCCCAGCTAAAACACCCGACTGAGGGCGGATACATGTGGAACACGTTTCCTGGAGTCAGGGACTATATTCAAGCTGGTGACTGGGCTAGTGCCCAAGAGTTGGTCAACAATATCGGACGCATGCTACGAACCGCTGGTGAGCAGTTTGACAATGACGATTGATTTATGATTATATTTAAGTTGTAAAGTTATGTAACGTTAAACAAAAATCTATCCCCAACAATGAACTTCGGAGAAAATCTACTGTACATCAACCTGTTTGTCGGGACCGTGGTGGTCTACCTGGTGCTACGGCTGTTTCTGAGCGGGCCTACTGCCAGTGAGAATGACTACCAAATTGCTGAGCCTACAGTTTTCACAACATTCACGCCGGCGTCCCTAGCCAAATATGACGGCGCTGCGGACCCCAAAGTGTACATTGCAGTACTGGGTAAAGTCTATGATGTGACCAAGGGCAAGAACTTCTATGGCCCAGGAGGGCCCTATGCCAATTTCGCAGGCCGAGATGCTTCAAGGGGGCTGGCTAAAAACTCGTTTGACCTGGAAATGAATACACCGTTGGACAAACCTCTCGACACTTTGGAAGATCTGACCCCATCGGAGCGCAAATCGCTGGAAGACTGGTCCGGGCTGTTTCAGGGGAAGTACATACTATGCGGAGAGCTAGTCAATGAAACGAGCAAAAATAAGTAGATTGTGGCGTCCATAATTGGTTAACAGTTAGAGTGAAAAAAAGTCACGCGATAGCCTTAAATCGAAATTTCAGAGTCGACGCGTCCGCGAGACTCCCTGCAAGTTTCCAAACTCAACAGATGTCAGATGTCTGACGGATCCAAAAGTCCGGTCACGCTGGTCGCGCCGCTGATAGAGTCTGGGGTATTCAAGGCTGCAATCTATGCGAATTTTGTCTCAGCAACGGAGAAGCATCTTGTTGCTGCACAGGACCGTAGCTTAAAGATCTACAGCTTAGGCCCCAAGGAGAATGAGCCTGACGCGCGAGAGCTATTCGAAGAATACTCGTTCCCGCTCAGAGCTTCACCCAATGGTATAGCTGCTATACGGCCGCCGCCACTACAAACTGGAAAGGGCAAGAAACGGAGCCGAGCGGGGGATGACGTTCCAAGAGATTCTGCTGCCGAAGCACTTGACTGGATCCTCATTGTGGGGAACGACGGGCGGCTCTCGGTTTTCAACTACATCAATGGCAAGATAGACTACATTGTACTTGCCCCGGATGCGTCCACTCTTACGAAAGAAAGGCTTGCACGGGCTCCGCTGTCTAGAAGAAACACTGCCGAGGAGACTTTTGTCGCAGTGGACCCTACTAAGACAGTGGTAGCTATTTACAATACTCCCTCGTGTATATTTGCCTACAAGGTTCTGCCATTTGACTACAGTACCCCACTGCAACTCCAAGACCCCAATGTGCGGATCTTGGAAAAAGTGCACACGATTGATACCCAATTCAAGCACTTGGAGAGTTTGATAGTCTTCGATGTCCGCAAGGACTCAATTCCGCTGCTTGCGGCATCGTTTGATAGCCGAGAGATGATTCCGGACCCGGATCCCAAAGCCGAGGGTAATAGCGCAAGGACAAGGCATGGGTATTTTGATAACCCCTTCGGGATAGCCTGTGGAAATAAGTGGACGCTGGTCAGGTACGACCCAAACAAGGAGTACCGGGAGGGAGAGAGAAAACCCACAGCCTTCAACCATCTGATTCCACTTACACTTGAAGGCCGCAACGGATTTTTGAGTTTCAGTATAGATAAGGCATATTTTACGTGTCTGGCCAATTCGTCTCTTGTGAACCCGGCCTATGAGACCCGCAGCTGGGATTTCGATGGGAGCCTGCTGATAGATTCTGTGGGGCTGGACGAGAACTGTACTATATTGGAGGACCCTCGCAGGATCATCATTGAGGCTGCAGACAACAAATTTCAGCTGGAGCTTGTGTTGAATTTCGACGGTGAAAGCTTGCAAGGGCTTGAGCTGGTGAAGATACCAAGAAATGGGCTAGAGTCTACTCAAATACTCGGCTCGGCCGGCCAGTTCGCGCTGGGAACTTTCGACGGCAAGGGGCTGAGCTTACTCAGTACAGTCGGAGAGTACAAGGTTGTGCAGCAGGTTCAGCGCCATGAGTCATTTGGAACACTGGCCCCGTTTCATGGCACCAAGTCATTTTCTGAGCCTAGGGCGTGCAGTCCCAGCTTCATTCTTGGTAACCGCGAGGGGGTGGATGGCCCTATATACTCGTGTACTTCCGGCAGAGTGCTGCGGGTCCTGGCCGCTATTGAGAATACGGAGAGGTTTGTCAGTTGCATCAACATTGAAGGATCGTCCCAGGTTGTCCTGTCTGGAGTATCAAGTTCTAGCGTCTACACGGTGGCGGGCAATGGAGAACTTGTTGAGACTACAAAACCATGGTTTAGATCATTTGTGGCTACATTCGCGGCAACCGAAGATGTACAAGTGTGCTCCGAGGGCATTTTCTCAAAAGGCTTTGAGTGGGAGGGCCCGCTTGTTTCTGCGACCGTGAAAGGCGGAACCGTGATTGGGTTGCTGGAAGACCGGAAGACTCTTTTGACCATGGACATTGAAACAAAATCTTTCCGCACGAGAGATTTTGACAAAGAAATCACTTGCTACGATGTGTGTCCGGCGAGAAAGCTGCTGGCAGTTGGATTTTGGAACGAAGAGGGCGTTACGATTTTCGAGGAGTCTGACGCGTGGATCACTATGATCACTCCTGGGGAAAATTTTCCCACGTCTGTGCTAATCATTGGTGATCAACGCGGGCCACCAGTTCTTGCGGTGGGACACAGTAATGGTCAATTGGGGCTACATTCCAGGTGGTATTCCGAGGGGCCAGAAAGTGAAGTCATCTCATCGGAAAGCTTGGGCAAGTCCCCCGTTAAGCTGAGTCCTCATGGCGTTGACTCATTCTTTGCCCAGTCAGATTCACTCTCTTTGTGTAGATGGCATGTCGAGGATGGCAAGCTGTTGCAGGTCCCTCTGGGCACACCTTCAAGGGGGCTAATCAACCCTCTTGGCGTTGCGCCCCTTAAATATACTTGCTTTGGAGAACAAGCGGTGCTGGCTGTTTACACCGACCGGCTAGAAATTGCTTGTATGACTGCGAGATGGCAGGCTTTCAAGACGGAGCAGCCTCAGTATGTGGCGGAAGAACCAGCTGCTATTCGATACCTGAGTGAACTGGATTGCTGGCTGGTACTTTCAACAGAGAATGCTGGAATGTACTCCAAACTGGCTCTTCTGGGGCCCAATCTTGAGATCTTGAAGGAATATCCACAAGATTTTAAAACCGCTTACGCGATGGAGGAAGTTGGCAGAAAATCAGCCTGGTCTGAAGCTAAGGAAAGCCGAGTGTTGCTCGCGACAGAGGGGTACAGAGACGCTAAGGGTGCTGCAACTTTGACCCTGGTCAAAATCTCACGAGACTATGAGCTGACAATCGAAGATGAGAAGCCCTTGGAAAGCGCGCCCTCGTTTTTGACCCCATCAAATAACGAGGCTACAGAGCTGTGGGTGGGCGTACAGGATCAAGGGCTATGGCGTGTTGATTTTGTGAGTAAAGCTCTTGCGGACAATTCGGTCAAAATGAGCATTCGCCTTTCGGAGAGCACGGTTTTCCCGCAGCAGATAGCTGGCCAGGTCCGGGATCTTCTGTACATGGGTAGCGACTACAAGTGCGCACTAGTCTCGAACTATTATACAGGCACTAGAATATTTGTTGCGGGGACGCCAGAGTGGAGGGAGCTGCGGTTCAGAGCTGATGCCGTCAAGAGAGCGGCGTTTGCGTTCCCAATTTCGGAGACTCAGGTTGTTACACGTAGGGGCGAAAGTGGTTTCCGGGCTTTGGCTTTGAACTCGCAGTATGATACAGTGGAGAGAGATGGTTACTATGATGCCGGGTCTGCCGTGGTTGATGTTGTGCCGGTCCAAGGGTCACCTAATTTTGCTGCCTATGTGGGAACCGAGAATGGTGCCGTCTACGGCTTGGTCTCGCTTGAGCCAGCTCTACTGCAGGTTGTGGATGCGGTCTGCGCAGTTTTAGCTAGAGACAACCCTTATTCCCTGGACTGGGAAACCGAAGCCAGTGTGCAAGAGGCCCCGACGAAATCTGGCCGGGTGCTCAACGATCTGACTTTATTATTTACTCTTGACGACCTTGATGATGATATTATACAGGAGGCTGTTGCTGAGCTCAACAAGGTTGGGATTATCAAGAATGACTCGAGAGATGCACTGTATGAACTGACAGACTTAATTATGGCTAATTAATTAGACTAAAAAAACACTTATACATCCACTCCGGTTGCATGAGACTCGGCAGGAATGACATCGTCAATGTGCTCGTTCTTGGCTTTGTCATCAAATGATGGGGCCCTCCCTCCACCAACAGCCTTGATATCGGAGATAGAGGGCTCGCGAGCCACGAAGGAAGCGGTTCTCCAGGCGGGGATCTTCTCTGCCCAGATCTGGTCGATCTCCTCCAACGTCTTACCCTTGGTCTCTGGGAACATCAGGAACACTTGAATGACCATACAGACGCAGAATACTCCAAACAAGATGTAAGTTTTCCAGGTGATGTTGGTGAATGCGGAGGGGACAAACATACCAATGGCGAAGTTGAAGATCCAGTTTGCGGCGGCGGTGACACCATTAGCGGTGGCTCGCTGCTTCAAGGGGAAGATCTCAGAGCAGTAGATCCACATTCCTGGACCCCAAGTGGGAGCAAACGACGCGACAAACAAGTAAGACATTGCAATAGCGGCTTTAGCGGCTTTCTTTCGGTCTGATGGGATCAGCAACCTAATATTGGTATTGCCATTAACCTCAGGAACAGGGTTAGCGTACTGAGCCAAAATACCAGCTTCAGCAAAGGACCATGTCATCATTAAGACACCTCCAATCAAGAACAAGGGGCGACGGCCCCACCTATCAATAAACAGCAAAGCAGGGACAGTCATGACGGTATTGATAACGTACTGAATTGATGAAGCGACCAGATTGGCATTGCCAGAGTAACCGGCCATAGAAAACACCACCACCACGTAGTACATAATGACGTTCATTCCGCATAGCTGCTGCCAGATTTGACCCCAGATGCCCACCATGGTCCTATTGATGCTGTCCTTGCGGAACAGATCAATAATAGTAACCGCTCTGGACTCTCGGTCGATTCGGACTACCTCCTTGATCTCCTCAATCTCGATCAACACCTGGGGGTTATTCACATCACCTTTACCCTGGACATTAGAGATCACGGCGATAGCCTCCTCCCATCGGTCTTTGCTGGCCAACCATCTGGGAGACTCTGGCAAGATCCAAGTTCCCAAAAAGAGCAAGAATCCGGGAACCATCTGGATACCCCACGCAGTTCTGAAGGAGCCAGTGCCGCTGATATAGGTGCAGCCATAACTAATGTAGAACATGATCATGATACCCCAAGTGACTGACCATTGGAAGATACCGACCAATCTTCCTCTGATATTCTTGGGGGAAAGCTCTGCAACGTACACAGGGACCTGAGACGAAGCCAAGCCAATTGCAAAACCGGCGATAAGTCGGCCAAAGATCAGCTGTACCATGTTCTGAGAGGAGGATTGGATAGCGGCGCCAATCATCCAAATCACTGAAGAGACTTGGATCACAGGTCGTCGTCCGAACTTATCAGAAAACCAACCGGAGGCAAGAGCGCCCAGGAAGGAACCACCAGGCATGGACGAGGTGATACCGCCCTGAGTCAGAGAGTCTGGGTACCCAAAGTACGACCTATACGCCGGTTGGTCCACAAAGGCGGACACGGAGGCGATATCGAAACCGAACAGCATTCCACCAATGGTGGAGATGGCTGCCGTGACGTACGGGTTGTAGACCATAAACCTGGCCATTTTTGCTTTTCTTAGTTTCTTCCTTTCTTTAGTTTCTGCCTGGCTTGAAGAAGAGGAACAAGGCGGAAGGGGGGGTTTTTATAATAATGTGGAAGGAAGGGGGGCATCTAATCTTGCCGGGGCTCGCGCATGTTTGCGCGCATTTGTGTGTGTGTGTGTGTGTGTGTGTGCGTATGTGTGTGTGTGGAGAATGCGGGGTACCCAAACGCGGGCATGTGTTTCTACGGAGATCTGTAAATGTGGGGAGCCCGGACCAACCAGGTTTGAGCATAAAGCCCTTTGTGGCTGTGACTGTTTCCTTTTGTGTATATTACGCCCTTGTGACTTACGCTACTCTCGCCCCGCTCGTAAGCCATGCTTCCTCTCTATCAAGGCATATTTTTTCTCAGTGTTTTCAAAAGAATAAGGAGCTAAAGTACATGCCGTCATCACACCCGGAGTCCGATGGCCCCGAATCGGCCCCCGATCCGGCGTTCAACGGCCAGCGGCCAAAAAGTTCAATGGCGGGGCCGTGCATTTTCGCGATGAGCCGGCATTAACGGCACTGTAAGTCCGTTTGACAGAACTAACAGGACAAGAGCCGATGTTACATTGGAAGCAGAACTTCAGACAGAGCCCCAACAGAAGTCATCAAGTTAAGGGTGCAGTGAGTGAGTCAGAGCGAGACCCACTTTGTTGGAGAAAATGTAACCCCGCCTGTCTGTCAAAGGTCAGAAGCAGTTTCTGCTGTGAGATCCCCAGACTTTTTGTACCCCGCGTTTACGTAAGCTCTTTCAGATCCCCAGGTTCTAACTAATAATTATTGGTCCCACACAAATGGTTCACTCTGAGTAACCCATGCGCGGATCTCTCCATGGCCCAACCCTCGCTGCGTGCTAGAGCCTTGTGCAAACTTTTTTCCAAGTAACGTTAAGTGTTAGTGGCTCGAAGTGGATCAGGGAATCGTTTCGTATTTACTGGCCCCTCACTTGGCTCGCATGGCTCGCATGACCCCTCACCAAAGTAGGAGGAGCCCCTCTAAAAGGGCGTCTTTCTGCTCGCCACCCCCGCCAGTGGGCCGCCACATTAGGGCCGATCAAAAGCCGATCAAGGGCTTAAATGCAGTGGCGTTCGGGCAAATCGCCGAACATGGTTTAATTTTGACCAGAAGGTGCAGACTTTCGGTACTCCGTGCATGCCGTGGCGGGTCTCGGTTACCGCTTGAACAGATTCTTACTACAAATTAGTAACCACGGAACCCCGACGGCTTTAAGCTCCGACCCCGCTCAGACGGCCCCCCTTTTTATGTTAGGGATAGCCAGTCACTTGTAGATTGTAGATGCTCGGACCGATCTTTTGGGCCCGGGCCGTGGGCCGTGGGGCCGGGCCGTGACCCCGCATTTAGCATTTTTTTTTTTATTATTCTGAAACCCAGCGACCTCCTTCCTGGTAAGTAAGAGCCTCGAATGAGCTTAGTCACCGGCTAGGACAGTCTTAATTGGCTCGGTCCGACGTCAAAAATGGGCTGCACTTCTGAAACTCAGCTCTGAGTACTGATGCTTTGATGGTTTATGGTGCCGCGCAAAATGACGATCAAGAATGTTAGAGTTATTAGAGTCTCGTAGTAGTTATGCCTTTTCTGACTAAGTAGAGCGATAGTCGAGGGATTCAAAAGACGACTAAGTTGCAATGTT